>CAKJVC010000099.1:0-151336 GCA_918026815.1 Chalara sp. BL73
GCAAGGACAATGCGTTCTCATTTCCTTATTATTAATTTTCCTATATACAACTCACAAGTATCTTGTCGGATTTTCTCGCGATACAATCGACCATGAACGATATGAACGACAACAGTATAATCTAGGGGTTAGATATCACACCGGACTGCTTTGATGAGCTGATATTACCAACGTTGTTCTCTAAGGCCACAGCGAGAGACTGGATACTAGACTCGGGAGCAATGTCTCATGTCACTGGAAGGGAGGATACGTTTACTCACTTGCTACCTCCACCACCAAATACAAGAATCATAGGGTAGGGGAGCAACAGAAGTGACTGGACAAGGGCCCGTCGCTATTCCTATTACAGTCGATGACGTCGACAAGATGTTTACCATTGACAACGCGCTCTACGCACCGGGGCTACCGTTCAATATCATTTCTATCAAGAAACTTTGCCTCTACCCGAACGGATCACCAACGGATATCGCTGTCTCGTTTACTGGACCGATATGCGAAATAACTCGCCGATCAACAGAAGAGCTGGTTGCGGTTGCCGATGCTGTTGGGCCGAGCCTATACAAATTACGCTTGCAAAAGTCACTGGAGGAATATAAGGAGAGTGTATATGCGACAACCCTACTAGAGGAAACAAGCATGTATACGTGGCATCGAAGACTAGGACATCTTAAAGAGTCTAGACTTCGTCGCCTCCTGAAAGATATTCTAGGCATTACTTTCCCTACCACAGAGTCCCTGCCACGCTGCGAGCCTTGCTTCAGAGCTATGCTGAGGAGATTGAACTACACAACCCCAGGAAAGCGCGCAACGGGTCCTCTAGAACGAATCTTCGTGGATGTGGGCGGACCGGTACGCGCTATCAAAGGAGACAAGATTGTTATGCGCTATTGGCTGGTTATCGTCGACGATTACTCTCGATACCGATGGATTCGAATAATACAATACAAGAGTGATGTTAACTCGGAGTTCAGAAACTGGAAAGCATGGGCGGAGAACCACTTCAATCTCAAGGTTGGAAAGTGCCGTAGCGATAATGGGGAGAGTTCACAAATGCTATGCTACAGTCTCTCCACGAAGCAGCTGGAATAGAGATTGAGACAACTGCTGCGTATAACCCAGAACAGAATGGAGTTGTAGAGAGGACTATGGGAATTCTAGCAAACCACGTGCGCGCTATTCTCATAGACTCCGGCTTGCCAGACCACTGTTTTGGAGAAATCCTACGCACGGTATGCACGCTTACGAACTATCATCCTACTGCCCCAAATGGAGATATTACGCCTCACGTCAAGCTATTTAGAGAACACCCTCCGCTACTCAAATTAAGGTCAATTGGGTGTGAGTGTTGGAAATCGCTTCCTCACAATCCTAGGATGACAAAGCTTCATGAGCGGGGGGATAAGTGTTTTCTACTAGGATATACACATGGGGACCACCAGTACCGTGTGTGGAATGCAGATAAGAAGAGAGTTGAGCTCGTAAGAGATCTTCACTGGCAAGAGGAAATCTTCTGTCCGCCGAACATTGGAATACCGGAGACTGTGTCTCACCAGGGTGTTGTGGACGAAGGAATTGTACAAGAACGAATTAATGCATCCACTCCTACAGGCCTTGCGCTGTTTGAGGGGAGAGCATAAGATCAAACACTACAATCCTTACGGAAGTCCCTACACTGATTACTATAGAAGGCACAGTCAACGAACAGTTCCGCCTCAAGGACCCCGACGTCGATCACCTCAGCGTTGCTGCTCAAATACAAATGCTGAAAAGGGGTGGGGACGGCGAAGGGGACAACGAAGGGGACACGGTAATAAACCTGATCACAGCGCTCATTTGCTCAATGGAAAAGCATCAGGGTAAGGAATGGTTGACTCTCCCAGCAGAAGTGGCCCGAAACCTCGAACTTCTCGAACCAAAGACCTACGAGACTGCTATGAAAGGACCTGATCACGAGAAATGGAGGGTAGCAGTTGAAGAAGAAACTGACTCACACGACAACAACAAGACTTGGACCTTTACCACCAGACCACGAACCCAGAAGGTTCTCAGCGGGAAGTACGTTTTCAAGATCAAGACAGACTCTGAAGGAGAGCCCGAACGATACAAGGCAAGATGGGTAGTCCGCGGCTTCGAACAGGAGTATGGCGTCGACTTCCACGAAACGTTCGCATCAGTTGTGAAACCTATGAGCTATAGAGTCCTCTTTGCACTGGCGTGTATACTTGACTGGCAAATTGATCAGATGGACGTCAAGACAGCTTTCCTCTACGGCAAGATCGATACTGAAGTCTACGTGGAACCCCCTCCGAACCTACGAACGAAATACCCGGGCATGGTATGTAAACTGAACAAGGCGCTCTATGGCCTGAAGCAAGCGCCGAAAATCTGGTTCGACACATTGCGCAAGGAGCTTAATGCCCTCGAGTTTGAGAATATCAACGAAGACTACAGTATTTTTGTGCAAAGGGGACTGGCGTAATTATAGGCGTATACGTCGACGATCTGCTGGTGATAGGGAAGGACAAACGCGCCGTCGACAAGGTCAAGCAGGAACTACAACGGCGTTTTCAAATGACAGATCTCGGACCAGCGAGCTTTTACCTGGGAATCAAGCTGACACGCCAGAGGACTCGTTGGGGAAATAGACTATGTCTGTCACAGAAAGCATACGTCACAAAGATCTTGAAAGATTTCAATCTCTGGGAGCTTAACCCAGTCAACACGCCAATGGACCACAAAACCCTTCTTCCCGCTGCGACCGGTTATCAAGCTTCTACAGAACTCCGAGCGTGGTACCAATCTGCTGTAGGCTCTTTGATGTATCTGATGCTTTGTACAAGACCAGATATTGCTTACGCTGTCTCACAATTAAGCCGTTTCTCCGCGAATCCCACCGAAAACCACAAGAACGCTGTCAAGCACGTGTTTAGATATCTCAAGGGTTCTATTGACCAGGGACTCGTCTTTGATTCTGCAAACAAGGACCAAGGTCTACTTGGATACACAGACGCCAACTGGGCTAGGGACCACGATAGACGGTCTACGGGGGGCTACGTTTTCATGTTATTCGGAACAATCATCACCTGGAGCTCTAAGAGACAAGCCACGGTAGCGCTCTCCAGTTGCGAGGCCGAGTATATCGCAGAAACTGAGGCAGCGAAGGAAGCGATATGGTTGAGGAGGCTACTCGATAATCTTGGGCATACGGGACCAGCAGCAGTCAAGATTCTAGGTGACAATAGAGGGGCTCTGGCGCTGGCCAAGAACCCTGAATACCACTCGAGAACAAAGCACATCGATATACGCTATCACTTTGTTCGACAAAAGGTAGAAGAGGGATTGGTAGAGCTAGGGTGGACTGGTACGGTGTCTAACATTGCTGACGGGATGACAAAACCACTCGGTGCTAGCGCGTTTGTAAGGTTCCGACAGGCAATTGGAATGGACGTGATTGGACAGGATGCTCGACGATAAGACAACTTTCTGAGAAGATCTACAGGACGATGGTCTACAAGATGGGGAAGTTGAAGGTACAAGGAGCGCCCATCATGGGGAGTGTCGAGAATGATGGTCTCTCCTCACGTGATATTAGTCAGAATGGCGCTATGTCTTCAAGCTGTAGAGCTCTCTTTGTAGATCAATTCAAGACCATTTGACATAGTTGGCCACCTCGCTTAGCACACCGCCACTCCCTACCTACCTACTTTCGACTCAAATCTTTTAATCATCTTTTCATAAAATTCTTTTAAATTTTTCAAACGGCTAGATGTGATTATGACGGCCTTATATACTGAAAACGACGTCCAATATGCACTTAGGGACATAGCTAATGGCAAGTCCGAGCGCAAAGCTAGTCTCGACTAGGGTGTACCACGAGGCACTCTTCAACAAAGGATTTTGGGTCGCGTTTCTCGATTATCAGTACTCTCCCCTTTAAAGCATGCTTACCGAAAGCGGCTTGGTGCTTTGGCTCTTTTGAACGATTCAACTCCTCTTGGGAAACGAAACTTCTTGGATTGTTATAAACTAGCTCGGATAGATGCTTTAACAGTTACAAATTGTAAAGCAGGCTGGGAGCTTCGGGATTATGGCCGGCTAGAATGTCAAAGCCGCTTATGAACCGATTACTACTTGAAAATAGGAATAAAGCAGCCGAGCAAACTCTAAGAACTTCAATAAAGAATCCAATACCTGAATGGAACCAGGATCGGTCATTAGTTGCTTTCAGACTCCTCAAAAAAGCACAAATGTCCGGGAACAGGCTAGGCAAATTACGCGACTTAAGACTACCGACCCTGCAACTACTAGAGTGCTTTTTAGGAAAGTAGCTAAAGGCTTAGATAATAAAGACTTGGTTATTGCCCAGTACGAGCTTCGAATCAAGCAACTTGAAGCTAGAGTATTGCAACTTGAGCCTAGGAAGCGGCGGAAAGTGGCGACTAGTCCAAATTCCAAGTTTGCCGATATTGAGGCTATTTATAAAGCACAAGTAAAGGCTGGAGACCGCCAAAATGTACCGTTAGACTCTGATAGTCTTATTAGTGTTGCCTCTACTTTATCTCATATAACTATTGAGGAATGAAAAAGTTATTGAAGTTGGAAGTAGGTGGTGGTGAATTAAGCGAGGTGGCCAACTACAGGGGGTGGCCAACTTAGGGGGGGTCAGACTTAATAAACCTCGTCAGGCATGTCAAAGGTGCTGTAGCAGTGGAGCTAAAGAGACCATGATGAAGAGATAAACTGGGAGTTACTGTGAATTACCCAAATGATGGTTTCCTTGCCTCTCTAACTTGTCTTGGTAGTATTCAAATTCCCAGGGAGGCGGTGGGGATCCCGAATGCTTGGTCTGCCATGCGGGGCACACAACCAAACGGGTGGCATAGCTTCCGGAAATACTTCGCAGATAAGTCGTCGTGTAGGAAGTGCCAGGATCAACACTGGCAGCACGAATGTGCCAGACACAGGACAGGGCAGAGAATCAATTAATCGAATTGCGGCTGTCCAGGGGTCCCAATACATGTACCCCCTGGGGTACGTTGGGTCCCAGTACACCTACCCCGGGGGTAGGGCGGCCAATAGGTTCACGGGCCCCGTGGATTTAAAGGCTCACGGGATCCCGTGAATCTGACTAAGCACTACATAACCCCGACCGAATTGAGAATACAACCAACACCAGCTTATCGATATTCTGATCTTTTCTCTTAATTCGTACATCTTCAAATTTATTATTCTTTACTGTCTTACTGCCTGTTTTAACAATATGCTACAGTCGAAACTCTTTATATGGGAACGCTCGGTTCCAAATCCTGATTCCCGGCAAGTGATTAAAATACACCCGGTGTAGGAAAAAGTGGGGTATACACCGGGTGTAGGAATAAGTGGGGCATCGCCATTTTAACTTTGAATGGGAATCTGAACAAATAGAAGCAGCAGGAGAAATTGCAATATAGCAAGTAAGGACACGTATGTTATAAAAGCACGTGATAAGCAATGCAAGTGTAATAGTATTGTATTAATATAAGATGTAAGTCTTTGAATCTATAAGAGACTCAAGCCTGCCTTCCTCTAAAGAGTTCTGGCTTCTATTTACGTCCTTCGCCTATCGATTGTTTTATATCCTTTACTTTACAGAGTCACCAAGCTTTTGACTTTAGTATATGTAGCAGCTGAAGCCACGACAGCTTAAGTCATACGCTATCGTAGTGGCTGCAAGCCTGTAGCCGCTATAGCTTTAAGCCTGTAGCCGCCGTAGCTGCAAGCTTGTAGCCACTGTAGCTTCAAGCCTGTGGCCGCTGTAGCTGCAAGTCTGTAGCTGGCCATAAGCTGGTTACGCCGTTTGCAGCCCTGAAGGCACTGCAGCTGAAGCTTACGGCAGTCTAGGTCCTACGCTTTTGTAGTGGCTGCTGTCACGGCCCTGGCCCTAGCTCGCTTAGAGCCTCGCTTAGACTGGCCCCTGGCCAGTCTCCTGTATATAAAGCGCTGCTCTCCTTTCCTTCTTCTATCTGTAGCTTGTTCTCTTCGTTATAACAATTGATAGTTGTTCACACCTTTGAGTCCTTCTCCCTGAGATCTATGGATCGAGATCCCTGTTCGACTTGAGTTGTTACAGCTGCAAGCCTGTAGCCGCTGTAGCTGCAAGCCTGTAGCCGCTGTAGCTATAAGCTTGCTGTTGGCCATAAGCTGGTTATGCCGTTTGGAGCCCTGAAGGTACTGCAGCTGTAACCCACGGCAGTCTAAGTCTTACGCTTTTGTAGTAGCTGCAAGCCTTAATTTCTCTCGTAAAGACTTTTATTCTATATTCGGGGTCATAAACTGGTTTGCCGAATCCTGGCTGTTACAGAATCCTTAGTAAAAGTCGTGATGACTTTAAAACCATAAGTTGTATTAAAAAAGAACTATATCAGTTACTTGAATTCAAAGCTATTAATATACGAAACAGTACATCTCTTCATCTTTCTTTTGCTGTTCAGCAATTTGTCTTTGCATACCTCTAATACCAATTTCAGTATTTCTCCCACTTATTCTTATATACCTCTCGCTTTCTTCCTCTTCTACCCTTTGATCTTCATCTTCTTGAAAGTCTAGAAATGCATCTAGCTCTTCATTTGTCCAATTTGGGCTTCCTTCTATCAGCGTTTTAGTATTAATATCAAGACGTTGACGGAATTTTAGATTAGTTTCCTTCAGATATCTCCGGCTGAACATATCCCACGTTTTTAAGCCTGCTACTCTTCGATATTGAGACTCTTTGACTTGAGGGTGTGCTGCTAAATAGTCTTGTTTTCTAGCTAAGTATCTGTTATATACCATCTCGATTCGATTAGGATATATTGGCCTTGAATCCGTAACAAATGTAGTTTCAAGTTGACTATGCAATTGAGCTTGAAGCTCCGTTTCGATAGTTGAGGGTTCAGGCTCTCCAGATAAAAGTCTTACTACAGAAGTAGGCTCTATTTGTGAATTAGGCTCGTTTGATGTTTGAGTTGAATGTTGATTTTCGTCTTGATCTTCTTGAGCTATTTGAGCAAGCTTCCGCATACAACTAATACTTCTACTAGTATGACCAGGAAGGCCACATAATCCACACTTCCTTTGTTTAGGACTTTCTGTTGCCTCAAAGCCAGAAGGAATACGTTTCGTACTATGTCTTGTGCTATTTCGAGATGCTCCTTTGCTAATTAGATGTAGAGGTTCAAGAATTGGAGGCTCTAGCTCTTGCTGAAACCGATGGGGTTACAGTTGGGCCAGGGTAGAAAAATCTTGGCCCAGGGTAGAGCTTTCCTTGGCAAAAAAACTTGGCCCAGGGTAGAAATCATAGCTTTAAGAGTTCAGCCAGGGTAGAAATCTCACCCCGGCATATGCCAAGGATAAAAGAAGCCACACCAAAAAACGACGCGTACAATATAACGTTTAAACAAATCTATGCTTCCGCGTTGCTTAATTAATTCGACTATACAAACCACTGCAAGTAAATGTGTAATTAAATGAATAAATAAGTTTAGTGTAAGTAGAAATTCTTATGTAGTATATGTTCAGTATATGTTTAGCATATGCTAAACATATACTAAACATATACTAAATACACTTAACATATACTAAACATATGCTAAACATATACTGAAAATGTACTACTTGTTTTGCTTATTTTATTAGTCTTTCTGTAAAATAAATACTAGAATATGCTTTGCATATGCTTACGATGTACTTACAATATGTATTTTTTTCTACGCTAAGCCTATGTTGTGAATTCGCCAAGCATAGTTCTAACCAAGTTTGGTTATTCGCTTAAGTTCACCCAGGGTACAAATGGTTGCACAAAGAGTTGGCCCAGGGTAGAACGTTTCTTGGCAAAATGCCAAGGAATTTTCTACCCTGGGCCAAGATTTTTCTACCCTGGCCCAACTGTAACCCGGAAACCGATTCCACCACCAGTGTAGATGAAAATCGTCGGGAGTAAGGCCAAGTCCTACTTCTTGTCGATTCTTTACTATATGAGCACATGGTACTCCCATCGTTTTCGAAAAGGTCCCTGAGCAAGGCACTAAAGGCTCTTTCATTTGTTTTACATGATCTTTAACTAGTCGAAGAGCTTGTTGTTACGCGCATCGCTAACAGGCTTATGCCTTAGGGGCCTGAGGCTCGGTAGACATGGTTTACACAGAGAACCCCTGGGGTAGGGATCACGTGATGGATCATGGTTATGCAATGATCCAACCCACGAAGGCCCTATATAAGTAGATAGCTTTTCCTTAGATAGGAGCTTCGTGCTCAACTCAAAATAGTATCTTAACACCATACTGTTATCGGGATCTTATTCCTTATATGTGATATACCTACTTCTTCCCAGACCAACAACCCACGGACCAAGATCTTCTATCCATATCAGTTGTAGGCTGATAGGACCGTAACACTTGTACAGTAATTGCACTAAAGCATAAACCGAATGTCTTTCGATCAAGACTAAGATCAGTTCGAATTTGGTCTCGAGCTTCATGGTAGACAATCTCCCGCATTTGTTTTCGTACAGCCATTTCAATCGATTTCCAAGTATCAAGAAGATCTCCTTGAGAGCTAGAAATGTATCGTTTAAGATATCGATGAGCTGCTTCAACTCTAGACGTAACCGTAATACCAAAATGGGGGTATTGATTAGTCCAAGCATGAACTAGAGCTCTTTTCCTTTCAGGCCTCAACCACGTGCTTTTAATGTATTCAGTGCAAGTGGAGTAACTAGCAAAATCAATGTCAAACTGAGCGAGCCGAGTTTGATATTCATTCTCTGTTTTCGAAGCTATAATACCATTCCAAGCTTGTATAAAAGCTTCCCAAGACTCGGTAGCTGTAAATTCAGGCTTGCAGTGCTGCTGAATATTTTTATTTGCATGCCATGCACACAATAAAGCAGGAGAGTCAGGAAAAACTGTCGAAATAGCATTGCGAAGAGCTTGGTCGCAGTCAGTACTAATTGCACCAGGGCCGACAACTACAGTAGGTGTAGCTAAAGTAGTAAATAGTTCTTTGAGTTGTAAACAAGCCCATTTATATGCACTTTCCGTTTCGTCAGATAAAAAAGCAAGCCCAACGAAAAAGGTTTTGCTACTTCGGTCCACTCCTAAAAACATCTTAGTTAATAAGTTTATTAAAAGGTTTATTATTACTCAAATAACGAACCAATTACATCAAACAAAGGCATATTAAACCGATTTGTTCGATACGTATTATCAATTAAGATAACATCATAGTTGAATTGTAAGTGCTTAAGGCATTCAGGTAATGTGATAAAAATATACTGAACCCTATTGTCTTCTCCTACAGCTATTCGATAAGAAAGCTCTTGCTCTTTTAAGTGATCCATTAAAGCTTCAATCGGAGACTTCCCGTGACGTGATGCTCGCCGAGAAGTGGCATTGTGATTATATATATCGCGCGGTATAAGTGGTAAAGAAGAAGCAAATTGATGAAGGAACTCCATTTGTTGCTGAGGACGTATGCCTAAAAATAATTAACTCTAGATTTTTATGCTAAACTACTATTTAGTTACAAACTAACCTGAATCATATAAAGCTTGGCTAATAGCCTGACTTTCAATAGGCATTCGACGGTGGACGGAGTGTGCGGCAGGGTGAGAGCTAGGGCCATGATTATGAGTACCAAATTGCTTATAATCTCGATGCTTCAACTCCCATTTTGTTTGACAAATTGTCTCACAAGCTAGTACTGAAAACCGACAGCCGGTGCCTCGAAATCGAGACTGTTGCTCACGTGAGAGATTTTGATTTGGTTTATATAGCCGGTCACAGCTAAAGTGTAACTTTAATCGATTACTCCCAGGCGTACGCTTACTTCTTCCTTTTATAAATGCATACCCACGTGTGCTAGCAAAATCATTAATTGATTTTTGTAAAGCAGCTAGAGATTCGTAGGTTTGCTCTGGAGGGAGTGCCATATCAACAGCAGCTGGAGTTAAGGTAATTGCGCTAGATTGAGCTTGAGTAGAGGTGGTTTGAATGTAGGCGATTTGAGAAAGCGGAGATGCAGTAGGAAGATCAGGTGATAAAGAAATAGGACCGTCCATTCTGATAGATTTTTAAAGCTATTTGAAGCAATTGATAATTATAGAATAAAAGGATTGATATGAGACACGAGATTAACACGAAAAATCACGACTTTTACTAAGGATTCGCATTCAAAGTTAAAATGGCGATGCCCCACTTATTCCTACACCCGGTGTATACCCCACTTTTTCCTACACCGGGTGTATTTTAATCACTTGCCCTGGGGTAAGTGTATTGGAACCCGCTGTCCAGGCTGAGGTTTACTAAGCGCTATATCCCAGGCAACTACAAGATTTCTATCTCAACCAGTCCAGAAGGTTAACCCAGCGCTCAGTATCTCGCTCTCTTGATCCAAGGCTCTCTCTTGCTCCTGCAGATAGTGTATATACCCGATTGCCCGGTCTAGAATGCCAGCTTCCACTTCTGAATCCGTCCTCGTGCCTTCTGGTTGACTGGTCTTGTCGCATGCCACCTGCTGCTCTGATCCGAATTTGGCTATAGTGTCGCTTAATATTGCAAGCTCGCCTTCATAGGACCTTGCAGAGATCCGCTCTGATCCCCCATAGGAATCGTTTCGAATTTCGATCCACTCTTGGCTAATGCGGTGATGCGAGAGTTCGTCTGCAACACCATTTGTACCCTTCGTACCGGAGTCGCATAATGGTTGTTTTGTTGGCGCCGAATGAGTAGACAGATCTGACGACCCTTTCGACGAGTTCCATTCACGCGAAAAAGGTCGGAGCACGCTGCCCTGAATTCCCATAATCGGCGAAATTGACTACCTTTGCCATTAAAGCTTGTCGTCTTTGTCCCGAAGTCCTTGGGAGTCAAACAGCATTATAGCCTGAGGTGAATTGGACGATCCTTTCATTTGGAATTGCTCTGAAACACTTCTTGCCAGATTTTTCGTAGTGGCGTGATATGTGGTCTGATAATGTAAGCCACTGAACCTAAAATCGAAGCCACATATCAAAGTCACCATAAAGTTATAGTTTGTCCACCCCAGGGTTCGAAAATCCTCCTTACACCAATTAGAGATGGAATCTTTTCTCGCAAACGTGCGATACACCGTAGCTCCAGTATCGTCTGGCTTGATACCCTCTCTTCCAGCAAGGCAAAAGCAGCAGATTCTCTGGATCGGTTGTTCAGACAGTCAGATCACAGAGACCGATGTCCTCGATGTTTCACGACAAGAGCTTTTCATTCACAGAAACCTAGGTAACAAGCTGTCCAATGGAGACACTAGCAGCCTCAGCGCAATTGAGTTCTGCGTAGAGGACATCCAAGTATGTAGATCTTGCGCATTCCCTCACCTTGAGATCGTATGACTCTAACCGTGTTTCTAGGTGGGGCATGTCATTATCTGCGGACATTATGGTTGTGGCTTGGTCAATACAAGTGGGGATGTCAGCCCTGCCAAGGCTTGGCTCACGTAAGTGGGAACTCTTGTAATATTGGGACAACATGATCTAATTCTTTAATAGTGGTCTGAACGAATTACGAGAAGCGAATGAACACCTGTTCATGGAAGATGTTGGAGTAGAAGAACATGATCGGCGGCTGGTCGAGCTGAATGTTCTTTTACAGGTTCATTGGATCATGCAGCAGCCGAGTGTGATAAAAGCCATCCGCGAGAGGGATATGAAGGTTCATGGTTTCGTGTACAATCCTGTCCGGAGGTCATGTGTAAGGTTGGAAGTAACTTCACCAGCTTTTATAGAGCAAGTAGAGTAAGATGTAATATCGTACATGCCGTTGATATCGTAGGGTAGCTTCTCCTTCCCTCTTCCCTTGTGCCATTGGGAGATCTCTCTCTAGACTTTCTTTAAGTCCGTGCACCCCCATATCGAACACCCCCCCATATCGAACACCGAAATAAGCGAGTACCAACCCAACCAAAATCAATATAACTAAATAACTACTCAACTAAAATACAATCCAAAGTAGAATCAGATTCATTAGCCTCTTCTTCATTTTCCTCTTCAAGCTCAGCTTCTCCTGCAGCTATTTGTGTCTTTTTGATCTTGGCAATGTCCGCAAACTTGGAATTTGGACTAGTCCTAACTTACATTCGTTTTCTTGGTTTAGCTTTCTCTAATTGGACTTCCAAAGACTGTATTCTGTAGCTATGATCTGCTAAAACACTTTCTTGCTTTTCAAATCTTTTTATAATTTTTCGAAACAAAAGTCTTTGTGTAAAAGAATCACTGTCTTCGAGCATTTGAAACTTAGCTACTTGAGCCTTGATTTCGGTCGATTTTCTAGGTGTAGACAGAATTTCTTGTAAGGAATCGATTGCCGAGCGTTTTTTAAAGCTTTGTGTAGCTTGTGGAGTCTTCTTTTTCGAATTACTATTCTCTAGAAGCAAAGGGCTCATAAGAGGTTTTGCCATTGATTTTGGCCATAAACCACTTGCTTTCCACCCAGCTTTAATAATCTTAGCAGATAAAGCTTCCTTTCTAGCTTTATAGTAGCAAGCAAGAAAGTTTTGTTTCCCAATTGGGCTAGAATCAGTCAAAAGAGTCAAATAACCGACAGCTGTACGGTAGTGACTTTTAAGAGACGAAAAAACTGATAAATCCAAAGGTTGTAAAACGTGTGACGTATGTGGAGGCAAAAAAAGTAGGTGTACGTTATGCTGGTAGCATAAATACATAAAATCAGTAGTTTCATGACTACCATGACCGTCCAAAATAAGTAGCCTAGGCTCGGAAGTATAAGTTTGAGGAAGAAACACCTTTTCGAGCCATTCTACTGCCGTAGAGTCTGAAGTCCACGCGTTTTCGGTAGCTGTAAATTCCCACTCTTTATAAAGATTTAAGTCTTGTGGAAACCACTGTTGTTGGACCGATTTTCCTTTGAAAATTACTAGTGGAGAAAGAGCTTTGCCAGTAGCCGAAACACATTCGATAAATGAAGTCCACGCACGAGAACCAGGTTGTTTTTTTTGAATAGAGCGTCTTTCAGAGCTTCCTACTACTAAGCCATTTGCTCCTACACCTTCCATAATACCAGATTCGTCCATATTATGTCGATTTTCGGGCTTAATACTTGCAATGGCCGGGATATTTAGTCGTTGGAACCAAGACTTAATTATAGGAGTTGTAGCACCATTAACACGTACAGAATCGATATTCCGAGCCCTTTTTGTCCGGAGAATAGGATTACGCCGTAAAAAGCCTTCCATCCAACGTTTCCCTAGCTCTTTTTGGTCTCCTTTAATTGTAAGAAGTCGGCTCGCAAATTGCCGAATTTGGCCATGAGTTAAAGGAACACCTAGTGCTTCTTGAGCCAAAATCCAAGCAGCTAAGTGATCCTCTTGCACCTTTGATAGCCTCTGTTGACTTTCAGAAGCTAAAGTATGCCTCTCACGACCATTGTTGCGATTTTGTAGTGTACTTAATGGAACCCCCCATTCCCGACTAGCTAGTCTTAAAGACTTCCCATTTCTGACATCATCAAGAGCCGTAAGCAAATCCTGTTCAGTGTATCGATGCATAATCACTTGAAGATAAAGGGATTCAAATTTGAAATGATACAAATTAGAATTGGTCTAATAATGAAATATTTTACGGAAGTGGCGGTCTGGAAATTCGCTTATTTCAGGTGTTCGATATGGGGGGGTGTTCGATATGGGGGTGCACGGACTTATAACTCAGCTCTTGTACTGTACAGTATTCTGGCGAAGCGCAAAGGCATACTTCATTTCAAGACGAGACTGGTAATTATTGCACTGATGACAATAGACATTCTGCAAGCCATCCGGCAGCTGACGCTTAAAAGGTGACAGATTGTGTGACCGCATAAGATTTACTGCATAGAGCGAATCTGCTGTAAGAATCTTCAGGTGCTGACAAGTAAGGTGTCCACAGTCAGCGCCGCCAGCTCGAAGTGAAGTCCTGAGGGCAGGGTCTTCGCTGAGCATGATACAAAGTGAGTATTTTTCCTTGTCGGGCAGACTACAGCAACTCGACTATCTATCGCTTCTATCTGTGCCACGGGATGCTGACTGTATTTTTGCTTGAATATCAAAGTGAGTCACTAGAGAAGGAATCTTAGCTTATGGTGAATTATGGAGTGAGAGATGGACGTATTGTTGATACAGGTAATATAATAATAATAATGAAGTACAGAAACGTCAAGCAACATGCCACAGAGCTAATGATCTAGATCTATATTACCAAAGCATCCATGGCGTCAATTTGTCGTAGTCATACTCCGATACATCATACAACAAAAATGTGTTGTTGATCAGTGATCCAAGCGACTTAATTGCCTCATATCGGTACGCCATTGATCTTGGTGACGCAATTATTTGGTGTCCTACACCGCTGATCCGCCTTGAATGACGCTTGTCAATATCGTTACAAACCTCTGAGAGCTTCAAAAGTGCCTGCGTGTAGTACCCAGCGGCGTTGGGACGGTTGTGGGTTATGGAAATTAGTTCCAAAAGAGTTTCTCTTGAGCTCAGTGTTGACTTAGGTCCTCATAAGAAACAAATTTACTCACTTAGCATCTGGTAATTGTCCACAACGATGCTGCAAGCTCGCAACTAGATACAGGGATACACAAGTCTTCAAGCCACGGCCGAAAAATTTCTTACGAACATTCAAGGCAGCTAAACTCAATTCCAGAGCCTCTTTTGGTCGGTTTTGTGCCAGCCGAATTCGACTAAGTAGAACCACATCTCTGGATGAGCATATTTGTTAGCGTATTGGATCCACAGCAAGCAACATTATATATACCCAGAAAAGCGCGGATTCTTAGAATCTAGGAAGTCCTTATCAGTGAAATCTTTGATTGATGGGCACTTCTTAAGCGTTTCCTCCGAAGCATCTGGCAGTCCCCTTCGGAGGAAAGTACTAAGCATATTGCTATATGAATTTCCAATGCGATGACTCTGATTGTTGAGGCGGATATCTATGGCCTGCCATCCATATTCCTCGGCTAATCGAGCTCATACATTTCGGTATAGGAAAGAGAGATCGCATTGAGACTGGAGCCGATCAACTCATCATGAGGGTCCAAGATGTTATATCTAATGGCCAGTGCATGGCGGAAAGATATCAGCACTGCCTTAGGCTTATTGAAATCCAGGTTATGAAGCCCTTGAGTGTAAGAGCACCGGCAAATGCAAGGGAACACTTGTCAGCAATGATGCTAAGTGCAGTATCCATAAACATTGCTGCGGTGGGGTACCCCCCTCGCTCATACAAATTCAATTCCTATAAAAAATAAGTCATCTCGCCAGATAAAAGAGATTCAGTGTATATATCAGGTACTGTACACCGTAGAATGAGCTCGGCGAACGCCTCGATATCAGTACCGTCTTTGCGATGATCGGCAAGCAGCCTAATCATGTGACCAACATGGAGGATGCATTGATGGCATTCGTCGCCCCAGGTGGCGAAGTGATGAGAGGCCACAATATGCCACGTATTCGGAAAAGTAGAACTCAAAAGTGAAGTAACGAGGTTAAATAACCTGACATTTTCGACCTTAGAATTCCTCCTCTTCATGATCGATTGCGCAAGGGGATGAATGTATAGGGCCTCGTCCATCAATGACCGAGCGATTAACGCTAACCGAAGCAGTCTGTCCTGCGCATCTGAAAAAGCTGCCAGCTTGTTAGCAATCCATTATATCTTATAGTGGATGGACATTTATCTTACTTGCTAGGATCTTGAAGGAAGTCAAGTTCTCCAAGACATGCCTTCTGAGCACCCCGCCTCAACAGCGATTCAGAGATGTCGCTGGGATTAAGAGTGTTGATGGATTAAAAAAGATCAATAGCTTCTGTAGCTTGAGAGCATTTCCTGAAAGGCTATAAACAGCGCCTTCCGTTGTCGAACTGAAGCTGATAGTTGCATCCTTACGGCTAGATAACCGTTGCTCAATAATCTCAAATGTGATCTTCTCATATGAATGAAGAAAGCCTTCCAAGGTAAGAGCATGAAGGACAATGTATCGGCAAATCTGCCTAATCGCTAATGTAATGTGTGCAGAATTGTTCTCCCGTAGAGAGCTGATCAAAGAGATGTCCTGGGCTCAGAAGACTGACGTTGGGTGGGCAGATAATACGTATTGGGCCAATATCCGCCATATCGCTATTGGTAGCTCCTAGTGCTCGGAGTTCGTATCTTTGCGATGCTGTTTCTCTTGCAGGTGAACAGTCACAAACTCGTTTCCTTATGAACCCCGCAACCGCAACGCTAGCAGGAGTATCCTGGCTCGGTGACCACGCCACCCATCTGTTGTGGTATTCTTCTCACAGTGTTCAGCAGCTACTTAGCTAGTCAGTGAAGGAGCCAGGAAGACGTTTTGTATTCTCGTTCACAGAACTTTAGGGTTTGCGATGTAGACCACGGTGGTGATAGCGGGAATAGCCGCAGATAGCCGAAAGAGGAGAAATGATGTATGTCGTGGTGCTAGTTATGAAGCCAAGGATGGTAGTAGGCGTGATGGTGGTGATGCAATCGCGTAAATTGTTGCAGACGGTGACCAAATACCGGTAGAGCAGTATCCAGGAAGCTGAGCGCGTAAAGCAAGCCATACAGAATGAAACTGGTTAATCTAAGTAGCCAGCTGTAATAACTGTATCAACTTTGCAACTTTGCATAATGTATTGTGGAACGTGGCTGGGATCTGTGTCGAATTGAAAAAACCTGGCACTTGCCACTTGCAAAATATGCTTTCCAGGGGCAAATTACATTGAGACAGATCCTTTTGGTTACACCTTCCGTTCCTACTGGTAGTAATTTGAGGAGGATTAGGACCATAGGCCGTGCAAAATCCCAGGTACCGATCCTTTGAAGCTTTGAAGGGTCGATCCAAGATGCAGTGGGTCATGCTGAGATTTTTGTCCGCTATCAATATCGAGCTAGATGGGAAATAAACCCTAGATTGGATGATCAACGAAAAGAGAGCCAGAGGATCCGGTACAGGAATGCCATGAACAAGGGATTTGGAATCTATTGATATAGGATTTGGTTATTTGTTTTACAGAATATTTGAACGGCACGCTCCAAGGAAGATACAGAGGTCGATTTGAGCCCACTGGTATGGGCAGGAATTGCCAAGCATTGATGTAGGAAAGATGAAGCCAGGGATCATCCGCAATAGAGCAAATAAATCGTGTCATTGTACCATGGAAATTGCCATTAACGGTTTCCGGAATAAACCCTTTTTATCTGACAACCTAGCTAGATCGAATCACAATCCAATTGTGGTATGTAGATGGTCGTGATATCTCCGCGAACACAGAATATCGGTCAAGAACAGGAGCAGTAATGACATTCAGGTCGACTAGGAACCCTCTCTACGGTATCCACTGGAAACTGCGCTGGCCATCCTTGGCAGCATTCTAAGAAATCCAAGGCAGCATGTCCGGAAGCAGTGTATCGAGTCCTGGTAGTTGATGTCTAAGCCCAGTACCATACTAATGGGAGGGAGACATATGGAGAGCCGCCTGGAATCGTTGCCAGCCAGCAGTATTGAAAGGATCCATTAGGTAGACAAATTTGATTGCGAGTGAGGTGAGGTGCAGACTTCTTCTACGTCTCCAGAGAAACCGCATCTATCGTATTCATGTCGAGTCAGCCATTCCCTAAGAAATCAACCGATTCACCAAAACATACAAAATTATTGCATCAACCAGATCACTTCATTGGTTCCATGGTGCTTTAGATGGGATTCTCAGATTCCAGCTATGGATAAGATTAGCCACTGGTATTGTAGAGAATCAGATGAAATATTAAACCCACTGCAATGCTAGCTAGTAATGAACTCTAGACCCAGTTGATCTATGATCGGCTAAGCCATGCAAATTCGAGGTGGATAAAGAAGTGGCAGTAACTAATTGGTAAAGTGCTAAGAGTAATGACGGGCATCCAATAAGTTTTGTGTTCCATGAAGCTTCACAAATGGACAGTAAGGTGGTGATTCGGAAGGGATATAGAAAAACCATCTCTCGGTTGTCAGCCCTGAGAATCTAGAGAAAGCCCAGCGGAAAGCCTCGACTGCGGAATCCAGGCTGCAATCACTGCCTTAAAATGCAAATGGAACCTCAATCTTTGCTTAATCAGATCGCTCTCATTGGATGGCCATGCTCTTTCTTGCCGAATGTGGTCACCGATGGCAACTTCGTCGATTGTGGCGCTCGATAGCCACCGTTCTTAATTACACCACCCACCATCAACACCACACGAACACCCTCACCAGCAGCAACGCCTCTGCCACAAGCAACACCTTTACCAATAGCAATATCGCCTCCGCCACCAACAGCGACCACAAAGAACCCCTCAGCAGCAACACCTCCGCCACTAGTACAACAAACCCCTCAGCAACATTACCACCACCATCCACAAAGGTACCTTCATCAGCACCAGCACTTCCGACATCAACAACACCAACTGCCGCAGAGATACCTCCACCATCACAAACAACAACTTCACGAACCAACGAACCAAACCTTCACGAACCAAACCTTCACGAACAAAATCTTAACGAACACAACCTCCACAAACAATACCTCCTACTACCGCCAGTGACACCTTCGACTCCGCGAACACACAGCATCACCTTCGCCAACAACAATGCCACTCTTACCACCTCCGCCAACAAACACAACACCCACAATAGAAACACTTCCTTCACCAGCAGAAAACAATCTCCAATAGCAATGCCTCCTGCGCCAGCTATGCCGCTATCAGCAACACCACTCCACTAACACCTCTACCCTCTACTAACAATAATAGCTCCATCATCAGGGTCACCCTCATCAGTAGCTACACCACCACCACCAACGACACAGTCACAGCTAGCAGCACTAGCAACGCTATCTCTACAAGCACAGCAGTACAAGAAACACTGATTCCGTCAGCAACAGCTCTGGCAGCACTATTGGCAACAGCAACTCCACCTCTAGGTCCATCGGCAACAGTAATACCAACCCCGCCGGCGGCAATACTAAGCAAGCAACAGCAGTAACAACGACCCCGCCTCTGGCAGCAATGACTCTACGCAGCAATCAACTGACAGCAGCCCTCGTCTTAATTGCGGTTGGGTTGTGCAGCTCTGGTATTCTCGTCCATGAGAGCTGATCAGATATGCCGGAGCCTGCACCTACAGGGAACGATAACGTAGCACGATAATGTAGCACGATAGCTTCCAATGAGGTTCTGCGGGACCTACCTTGATATCAGATTTGTATCCAGACAGTGCCGGGCTCTAATATCCATTCCAACATATAAACATCTGTCTGACTGGCTTACCATCTATATGGGACCTTACCATGCGAAGCCATCCTAATGAAGCGAAATATCTGGAGGAGTACTAAGATATTGACTGATTCACCAACCTAAAAGTTTGTTTCTCAGGTATCCCGGAGCCGAAGACATCGATCGCCACTACGATCGCACCAACTCTCTCTTCTTCAATCTTGGTTGCACTTTATAATTATTTATGCTCAATACAGTTTCTAATTACAATATCCCTTCCTGGCAGCCAATGTAGGCTTGTTGTCAGTAGGTGTGGAGGTAGGAGGAAAACAAATTTACAACACTGCTAGATAGCATGTCACCATACACCTAGTGTTGGGGATGTAACAGAGTTAGATGGGTCTATGTGATATACATAACAGTATCTTCAAGAGGAAAGAGCAGTTGTAGAGTGTGGCGCCGTAGAGCGTCGCGCAGTTAAGTTCGCTTCCGAGTCTCCCATTTCCCCAACAGTGAAATCCTGACACCCAAAGTGACAATCGTCGGCCTGCGATGTGCGTTTTTGAGTTCTTCCAAATCAATTCTGTTTCCACCGATTAATCCACTCCAAACAAAACACAGCTGCCATGTACAAACTTTGAATTTTTTCATTCATCTACAGACAGACTCAGACAAGGCCTCCAGGCTTTATTGGACCTCCATGTCGCAAGTACAAAAGATGCTTGACGGTATACGACAGGTCAAGTACGTCACCAACGTCTGCGCGTCTGGTAGTTGCTAATCGTCGGTTCTCTCCTACGGCCTTTCGGACCTTAGGGTTAGGACCGTAGGAGAGAACCGACGATTAGACACCGACGGCCATCGAGGATATCTAAACTTATTCAATTGGCCAATACTCCGCACTCTGTTCATCCAGCCACCAAAAATTCTGGCTGGGTGCCTGGTAGAGGGATGTTCTGTGCGCATGCTTGCCCCGCCATGATCTCGGAGGGGAGAAGTGTTTAGGAATTGGGCCAGGCGTTGGTGACAAAGGCTGTGTTATCAGTACAATCTCCTGTGACTCTGTGAGAATGGGAAGAGGAAAGAGAACGAGGGACTGGCACACTTGAAGGGCAGTGGCCGACAGCAGCGGACATAGAGATCTCAGAGCCTTGAGAGCCGCAAAGACAGCCCTTTCGCACGAACACGCCAAGTGCCAATCCTGAGGCTCGCCTCAACATGATGTGAGCGCGTCCAGAGGTGGATGAACTCACCCGAAGATGTCTCATGTCTATCCCGAGGTATGCAAACACACTAATTGCTTGTCCAGTCTACACTTCATCTTCCTTCCTCATCTTCCTTCCCCTTCTATGCCCATTGCAGACCCATTCGCCTCTGGCAGGGCAACGCGTTAGTAGTGTGGTACGGTTCATCCATCCGTACTGTGATGGCTACAGAAGCAGAGATCAAAAGTAGACGGCTTTATGTTTCCTTTTACCTCGTGTCCGTAGCCGTCGCTCATTCTCATGCCTCGCTTTATCGTCCCATTATGTGAAAAAGCTGGCGGCTGCGTTGCTGCGCCTTCCCAGATTCTGCTATGTTGTGTTGTACTGCGCGGAACTGCTTGTGGTTATGTCGACCATCTTAGAGCCCTCTTTCTAAGCTTGCCTCTGCCTCTGCCACTGCCCTCTGCGGTCTGCCTCTTCAACTTCGCGAACCCTCCAGCCATGTCTTCCGCGCTATATGTCTTCCGCGCTATATGTCTTCCGCGCTATATGTCTTCCGCGCTCTATGATTGTCCATCGCCTTTCTGCCGTGCCGAGTGCATTTCATCCTTCTCTTTCCCTTTTCGCCGCCTCCGACTTGCGCCAGCGCATCCCAGCTTCCACCATACATTTAGATGTGGATCTAGTCGCTCATCGTATTATAGTGACCCCTCGATTCAGCCTTTGGCTGCCACCAGGAATCAATCGTCGTGGTGCTGCACAATAGCAGAGGACACCGTTGCTCTTTCCTGCCCCGTATTTACGTACTAGCTTGCTCCGACAACGACTGTTCAGTCTCCTCCCATCAAGCCCTCTCGCTCTCACTTCTCGCGCGAGCTTTCGCGGTTTGTTGCTACCATTATAAAATGCGGTGATGTTGTGAAAGGATCTGCGGCGTTGATACAGGGCAGCGACGTTGAGGTGGTGGGCGTTGGGATAAGGCGGAATTGGCTTGGATGCGCAGTTCGCGGATACTGAGGGAACGGTGGATATGATGCGGAATGCGGGTTGGATAGCAGTGATAGGGATACGGTGGTGGAAAATATGCATCAATGATGAGAGCGTGGAGCTGATAGAGGTGGGTCAACCGAGGATGCGGCGATCCTCGGTGTTTCAGCCTTACTCGTAAGCGGCCGAGATCGCCAATCGCAGCCAGCATCCTAGGAACAAATCAAATAAGTTGTCTTTTAATTTTATTGCTAAGTAAACGCCATCATCCTTTCAAACCGATCTGCGACCGATTTCTGTGGAGTTATAGTCCATGATCTCTTTGCCGCAAAGTGGTAGTCGGGAACTATTGTCGGCAGTCTGCCTTTCAAAGGCCGACCTCTGAACAACTTCTATGAATTTAGAACCCGTTCGGGGCAGTTCACAGCCCTATGAATGTATTCCGTGTGGCATCTACTCAAGCATGAATCAAAGCAGTTATGGATGGGTCTATTGAAGTGTAAGTAGATTTAAAACTAATCACCTTGTTTGATTTGAGTGTTACCTGTTGCAAACTCTGGTACAGCCTCCTTCCGGACTGATAACATCAAAATCCTAATATAATCAGAAAGCGGTCAGGAATGTAGCAAAGGACAAATTGACCAACCTCGGGCTGCGAAACCTCCATTCTCACATTTGGATGGCGAGGACAGCGAAGACTTAATGTAGTACCGACCGAGTTTGAGGTACGGAGCATATTAATAACTTTTGACCACATTGGAACACGCTCAGCAATATTTGTGTTGCCAATAATGAAAAGGCCATGTTTCGCTCGGCTGTAGATATTAGCCACATTTAATTTCATGAAGTAGGTATTATTTCTGACCTTAAAAGTACGTTGATACGGTTCTTTGAGCTTAAAAACCCTACTTTCCCGGCATGATTACTCCTTACCAAAGAAATAATACTAATCTTGGCTTCTTCACCTTGAAAGCCGTCACTAGATCCAGAATCAGTTGTTATGTGATCAGATGCTAGATGTGACTTACATGGTCGAGATTCGGAGTCGTTGATAAACCTTTTTACCTAATCCGCCTTTTGCCGCTTCGGGAACAAAAAGTTGATTATCTCCACCTAAAAATGCGTTACAATCTTGCCCTAATTTTACTTTCAGCTTATGTTCCTGCTCAGAGTATGGTGTTAGAATTGCAATGTCGTCGAGGCTGTAAACACCCTGGCGGACGATGTGTCGAACAAGCCTATGAATCATCTCGACCTCCCAATCATTGCTATAAGATTTCTGTACCCGAACTCCTCCGAAACCATCCTCCTGATTCGTGTGGTGAAGCCAATACACGCTTTTTCTCATGCCCACTACGTCTGGAATATTTTTGACAGACTCATGATCTCTCAACTCCGGGTAGATTGTCCCCTTGAGGAGTCTTGATATATCTGGTCTCATGCGCCGTTGTACATTCAGAAAAGATAGCGGGGGTTTTCCATGATTGGAAGTAGACAGTCTCTCAAACATACTCCTGTCCAATTGGTAATGACCGCCATATGGACCTTCAGTAGAGAGTTTATAGTCGGTGATAGGTGGACGTAGCTGAGAGTAGTCGCCGATTTGAATAAGATGCTCTAAGCTAGGCAAGAGAGCTGAAAGCAAATGTCCTTCCAAAATCTGCCCTGCTTCTTCACAGATTATCACCTTTGCATCTATGTGCCGCAGGATGGATATCCTAAGAGCAAATCCCGCTGTGGTAACTCCAATAACATCGGCATTTTTCAAGCACCGTCTGTCGATCTCTCCGTATACATTGCTTCGGTGTTGCTTTTGTTCGTTATTTGATTTCAACAGCTCAAAAAGCTCTTTACCTGTAAGTGAAAAAATCTCGCTCATCCAGCATTTAAGAAGGCGATGACGGCTCGGATTGGACAATTGGTGTATGTCTTTGTTTGCTTTCTTCAAAATCATGTCCATTGTTTCTTCCGACTCATCAACAGTTCTTAATGAAGATCCCAGTCGCCACTGGGCAAATACATCACCAGGGCCACCTGTGGCATCATTACCATTACTCTCCATTACAAATTGGCTGTATACCTGCGGATAAGTATTTTGCAAATAGATCCCAGTAGCATGCCATTCGAGATGCCCAACATCTCGCAGTAGCCGGATTTTATGTACGATTATTTCCTCATATTCTTCTAATCTTGAAATGGTTTCGCGAAGAATGCTTCTCTCGGTCATTGTTTTCGCTTCAGATTGAGACCGAATGCGGAGATTTTTGTTTGCAAGTATAGTAGATTTACTTTGGCCGCCAACCCGAATTACATTATCAATTCCCGCATTCACAAGTCTCTCCAGGAATTGATCAAGAGCATGATTGGTATGACATCTATATTTGCTGTCAGTGATATTCATTTAATTAGTTAACGTCATATGGCGTACAAAACAATTATAGGCCCGAGCGGAGCTTGAAATCTTCAGCTTTGTTGATCAAAAGATTCCGCAGGCTAAAGAAGAACCCAGGAACACGTGCATATAAAGGCGGTACTATCTCAATCTCAATAGGCCTCTGTAAGTGACTCTGAGGTACAATCCACTGCTGGAATGGCAGCCAGCTTTCACGCTGCATTTGTTGAAGATTCTTTAGTATAGGGATGAAAGTAGGAAGCAGAACTCCTGGGAACTCCACAAGTATGCTTCGAACGCCTTTTTGCTGCCAAGTAAGCTGTAATAGATGATCAACTCTCTTGTGACTCTCATCTTCTGCAACTCTGGCCGTCACAGTAATATGATGGTTGTCCGAGCCAATTCCAGGAGATCCATTAATGGCAGATATGGTGAAGAACACAATAGACCTCATCTTCGGATGAGTTGTTACCAGACATATCAAGGATCCTAGTTGCATAGGTCTTCTCTTTTTACCACCGAATTCCTCCTCAGATCGGTATTGATTGCCAGAGCGCTGAGGTTGTCTGAAACCTAATTGAGCCCCAAGTCCACAACTTTGGTTAAATAAAACCTTTCGCACATAAACATTATCATAGATGAAGAAGCCTTGTTTTCCTAGTTCTAGATGTTCCGAACTGTCCAAATCGACGTGTGGATCGTTCCGTAATGCTCTCACTAGCCTGGTAAGCTGGCTCTCTACTGTCCCAAGAGAATCGTGCCGTAGTAATCGAAAGTGGAAATCAAGAAGTCTTTCAACTCCTGCAAGGGTGAAACTGATTGATGGGACAGCTTTCAGCGCTGTTCCTCCAATGTCAGCATAAGTTGGGAGGATCTTCACTTTCGTAATGTCTAGCCTATCATGCTGTTTGAGTGTAGCCGTAAACTTTGTCTCTGCACTGGATTTCAAACGACAAAGCATTTTTTGAAGTATTTGCAATCTATTCACTACAAGGTGATAAGACTTGGATTCCTCAGGAATTTCGGCCTGGAAAAGGATTCGTTCCATCAAAACGAGTAAGTGAGGTATCTTCTCGTTGATAATTACTTGTTGGTCGTGGTTAACAGCTTCACAGAGAGCAGTAGTGGTTGCCACCAATAATGCCTCCACGGAACGGCTTTTTGCCTTGCATTCTTCAAGCAGATCGCTACAGATCTGTATAAGAAAGGCCACAATACGCTCTCTGCTTTTTCCATTTACGATTCGGTATAGGTCGTTCACAATGGATTGGATTGACATGCAATCCAATAAGGCTTTGTGCGATATCAGTAGTAGAAACGATTGCGAATATTCGAGAACGCTATGTTGTGTATGAATGATGTCTAAAACTGCTTCGATGTATTGATAGCCAAACAAGTTTCGGCTTGTTAGATCCTGAGCAAGATGTTGCACAGTTCCTACTTCCGCATTATCAAGAATTATTAACGCTTCTGTCCAGAACTGCTGAACAGCTTGGAGATTATGAGTTGGTGTAAATTTGAGGAAGTTTCTCCATGAAGAATAGTTATTCCACCCAGGATCTTGAGTATAAATCTCTATCAAAGTATTGGTGGTGGATCTACTGCCGATCATATCGAAATGATTGTGTACAGCGAGGGGATTTTCAATTTCAACAAACTCATTATAGTTCTCTATCAAAACTTAATAGATCGCAAAAAGGCCTTCAATGTACTGTAGGATTAGTGAGAAACGGATGACATGAAACAACGTAATCTTAACCTCTATTCCTTCTAATGGTGACCTGAACAGGTCATCACAGTACGCCGCAACGGGTTAGATTTGCACAACGTATTACTTTTACATATACTTGTATGACACGGTCTACTGTACTATACTACGAAATGCTAGCCAATTCCTACTTGGAACACGGGCTTACAGTGAGATTACTTCCCCTTCTGTTATTGTACCTCAATCCCCAGTCCAGAGGTCAGCCTTGATTGCTGTCGGGTAACATCCCGTACACTAAGGACAAATTCCGAGAAGTTTAGTCTGGGAAACAAAGTATAAGTCGGGTTCTCCATCGGTCCAACTCTGATTTATAGTAATATCGTCGTCACATGAATCATGAAAAGTGGTTTTAACTATGTCACAAGGCCTCAAACCACGCTCTCGGCAGCCTTATGCCAAATTAGGGTTAGCTTCGCTCGTCAACATTCACTAATCCCATCTGGGGTTAGTTGGCGTGTGATGAGCGTGGGTCAATACCACGTCCACCCAATAAGACTTAAACTGCACCGTCAAACCAATGATATTTGCAATTCCGATCCGTACCTTCTTGAGACGATCTTAGGCTGGCCTAGAAGAGCTTAGGACGAGCAAGATCCGGCCCAATACTTTCTTGCCACAACTTTCATGCCTGCAGGCATTAAAATGCGTATCTTACCTCAAAGAAACTCATTTAGCAGATACCTCTCAGAAGGGATCATATTCTTGGGGATTGAACAACACAGTTCTATTACTATATTGCGTGTGCGATGAATATGTTGAGGATTTTTGCAACCTTTCAGGCCTACTCTCTCCACGGAGGCTTTACGAGCCCACCAATCTACTGTTTTATGCAAGGATCCTATCATTCAGAACGATTGGCTTGCAGACCCTGTAGCATCTGGGGATACATTAATGAGTCAGACTCTTTGTTTCGTCGTTATCAAGAATCCGACCAAAAAAAGACCGTGATTGGGTTGATGGGAACCCCGGCCACGCCACCAACCCGTTGGCCTCCAGGTCACGGGCCATCGCGTCCAATACGCGTAAAGTGCTTGCAGCAAGTCGCGTCTCCTCAACTGGCCTTTGGGGGTTCAGGCGGGATGTCTCGATCCGCAAGATCATAAAGGCTTTGATGCCTCCTGGCACCGCAACAGAACTCTCTTACGCCATTCCTCCGGCCAACGACTTTATTTGTGCTCTTCCTGCGACATTTCGGCGGGACTTGCAGCGAAGATGGATAGGGGCGACGAATGTCACGTGGTCAAGCTGCTCAAAGAATATGGGGATAGTATTCTCGACGGCACTTTCCTCTCTAGAATAGAAGGTAACTTGCCTACCACGACTTCTCATATAGCATGGAATGATACGTCTCACTAAATGTGTAATTCTATAGAAGATATTGGAATTCAAGAAGATCAACCTCTCAGTAAGATACAGTGCACGCCAAATTCGAATCTTAAAAGTGCTGATATATCATTTCTATAGACGTTGAACAGTTACTGGCCCAGCACATGCATCCGCACAGTTCCGTACCGCAAAATGATACTCTCAGCACCTGTATTTCCTGGCCGTGTCAATTCTGTATTCGAATCATCTTCCTCGTCGTTCAATCGCCCTTAATCCCTCACATGATCGGTCAAATCAAATCCCATATTCTGTCGTCGAGCAATTCTGATAGCAACAATTTCAAGGAGGAACTTTACGAAGACCTGAAAGACCCTGAACAGCTACCCTTCGTGGCGCCACTACGAATCAAAGTCCATCCTGAAGTTAGCACCCCTCAACCCGTTTCACAGCAAAATACAGATCAGCCGTCGACAAGCCTTACCTTGGATGAAACTGCACAGCTGTGGAAGTCTCATTTGGAAACCCCAGAGAGAAATACTAAATCCAAGGTAATCAAGGATTTCCGTGAAGGCTTTGAACACGCTAAATATATATTTATAGGAACTCTCCGGAGCTGATGTACTTCAACTAGAGGTAAGTATGCGATCAGAAGTTCATCCACAGAGGAGCTGATGACTTCATTCTAGACGATTAGTGATAGCGCAATTGGTTTTTCTTGTAGGCATTCCTATTCACCACTTTGTTACTGGAACTTTATTTGACTTAACTATAATAGCAACCAGACCGGAGGCACCATCGATGGTGGATATGCCGCAAACCCCATCAACCTTTGGGCAAAGGGCGAGTGATATTTCACTTCCAGAAATCCATACCAGCAGTAGTAGGTCTGAAGATGAAGAAGAGCAGAAGACACCGCCAGCCTGGGCAGACACTCCTGAACGGAACAAACAACTTTGTGCACAGGATGGACGAGATAGCCTTCGCAGGAAGGTATTTGGTAGCCCATATTCCAAGTTTCACCTGCCAATGAAGGAGATGTTCCCAGGCACCAAGGCAGAGGACTGGGCTAGAACGAACTCAGAGGGGAAATTCAGCAACATCTATTCACCTTCCCCCGATTCTCATACGCGGCTCCCTCGCCAAACCGCTGCAAAATTCAGTGCATTGGCAAGCACGCCAAGCCGTGTAAGATCTGACAATATCATACGGACGGCGAATTTCGCCAACACGTCTTTGGCGGCACCTCCAAAACGAGCACTTCGTCCTCGTGTTTGCAAAGACACTTCATCGTCCGAGACAGAAAACCCCAAATTAACTGACGCTGGGCTTGACACCGTAGTAGAACTGAGTCCCGTCCTCCGGAATTGTGAAATGGCACCACAATTGAAGGTGAGGGCTTTGGACCTGACTGGTACAGGATTCGACGCGCCAGCGAAACGTCCTGTGAAGTCTCACCATTCACAATCGACTCAAGCTCCAGTTAGGAACTCTCTATCTGGCGGAATCAACGATGTCAAAGCTCAGATAACTCTAAGCGTAAAAAAGTTTTACCCTATAATTGTCTTTTTTCTCCCTACTGCGAACGCAACACAGTACTTGGATTTCAACCCGTATTGTCTGAGAGCAAAAACGACAGCAATCCTAACCAAAAAAAAGAGGGATGCATTAAAATCGCAGGGGGCGAGCATCAGTGCTCAGATTCAATCATCAATCGATGATAGGCAGCTGGACGAAGTTTTTGCCTCCGATGGCTTTACACTAAATGATCTGATACCGCAGCCTGGTCGGCCTGTCAGTGTGAGGGACGCAATATCAAAGGTTCAGAACCGTAAGAAAGATGTTCTGAACATGCTGAACTGGATTGACTATTCTATGGCTCGAGTGTACGAATCTATGGGAGAGGTAAGTTTTGCCTCCGGATTGAGATGACCAATTGTTAACAGCTAGGAGGTCCGGAAACCAGAGTATGACCTAGATGTTATGAATGTTTATCTATGCTTCTGGGCGTGGTTCCGCCTATTGGGACCGGTCCTGAATGGACGACGGCAACGCTCCTGGATTGTACTTTTTTGTGAGTGATTATCCACCATACACCAATTTATTGAAACTAATCCACGAGCAGTAAGAAGTAAGGTTGGGATTACAAGACTCAAGAGCTACCTGAATCTAAATCACCGCCCGATATCTTTTCACATATTGCTCACGCAACTCCGAACCCTTGAGCCTCCAGTCGCAGAGGGTGGAGACTTCACTCCAGGCTGCAGAACTGCACTAGACTATATCAAAAGACTTCTTAGGGGCAGTACGGCGCTCAAGTAAGAGACGTATGCAAGCAGAATGGATTTGTTCAAATTCTAATGGTTTGCAGCGGCAAAATAATAACGGATGATATCATCACAAATGCGCTTATGTGTGTTCCTCCTAAAGGCTATACTGGAGGAAGCCCAGTTGCTGGGCTAACAGCGCCGTTGAAAGCTAGACCAGGTAAGAATAATGCTATAACTCTGGTGAACAATTTACTAACCATTCAATTATGCGTAGTTATTCTAGAAGGAGTTTCAACGAGTCAGGTATGTTTTCTAGCACACGCTTTATTCAAAAAGCTGATAATAAACAGAACGTAATTCCTGATGAAGGCGTGGTGCTAAGCAGTGACTTTGATGAAGAATCACTGCTTAAAGCACGTCGAATTGAAGGTGAAGATGATTCAGGATTTGGTGGTATCACCGATAGATCAAGTTCCGACTACGTGGTGGAAGACTCTGACCACCACAATTCGTTAGCTTATGAAGTACAGAAACTTGTAAGTTCATCCACATGGCGAGTCAGCTATGCCTAACAAGGAACAGGCAACTCAACTCGAAAACTGCCGAAGCCTGATCACAACAGATGCTACCGCTACACGGCCATTTAAATTTTCTTGTGGGCCTAAATCCATACGCCAGCTAACAGCAGATTCACCCCTGGATCCTCCCGTCTTCGATATCATCGTTTCTCTAGCGAAGCCCGCAACTTCCGAATATCCCACGGTATACCTAGGCACGTTCATCTACCTAGAAATTATGAAATGGGGCTTTGGACACAGTAAAACGATGGTCAATCATATTCGACAAGTCGGAGATTGGATAATTCCAATCCTCAAGGATGGACACTGGTGTGCAATGATGATCCGTTGGGAGAAAAAAGAAAAGAAGCTCGTGTTGTATGACCCTCAACACCATCAGCCCGGTAGTCAGGCTGCAGTTCGAGGGAAAGAGATATTTGCCGTGAGTATAAGATCTCCCTAAGTTCTCCTCAACTGTCGCTTAGGTATTTTTAGTGTATCAACAAGTGGATTGTGCATCTCTGTAACGGTAACGATTGCATAATTTGGAAGCGAGAACGGGCCCTCGGGCCTGTGCAGGACCGACATGATAATGTTCATTGTGGCATATATACGCTCCAGACTGTTTGCTCTTGGTATGGAGGCCGACATCCTGTCGTCCAATTGGCAAATCCGATTAAGCTTAGACGAGAATTTATTCGCCATCTACAGGAAAGTGTGGATGGAAAGAAAGTTCGGACGGTGCCGCAAGGCGTTAGAAATTCTGCTGTTGGGTTACATGACCTAGCATAATAGGCACAATTCTTCTGCTCAGCTGCAAGACGTGGTAATCTAGGCATTATAGTTCTCAAACACCCTATTTTAACGAAGGCTGATTGGGGATATGGCTTATTGGGGAATAGCAGACCTCTCTGTAAGCTTGATAAAAGTTAATACTGAGTGCCTCAAGGGATTCCTTTAATTTACTGTTTTGTGGAGGCTGAATGTGGGTGGCTTTCATACCAACCATTGACAGTATCCCCGATCAAGGTGCTGTCAATCAAGTTCGAGGACTCATAGTACCTGTTTGTAGTAATGGAAAGGATACTTCACCGAAAACCTCTGTTTAAAAGTTGGCAGGAGTAGCGACGATGAGAAGTACTCAATGGATCAGTCCTCGTGCATGCTGATTTGAACGTAATGTCAAATTGGGATCAGAGTCATAGATATAAACATCGCTAAGCCAAATTCGACAACAGTTCAGTGTTTCTCAGATAAACGTCTTTACGCCCATTCAAAGCCTAAATCTACCAATTTCCCCTCCTTCTCACTCCTTATTGGATTAGTGCACCTCTTAGTCCCGACACACGGCCAAACTTTGCCGTCACTATCTCTACCAACACCTGCTCTGTTACATTTTTGTTGGAACAGGAACACATCATGATCTGATCCATGACTTGGCGTTGTCGGGGGCTTCGTCCGAATGCTAGCGTCCATCTTCGACAGATACGGACCTGCGAAAAATGGGTCCATTACTATTGTGTCTGGGTCAGGGCGCTGGACAAGAATCTTTCCAACCAGTTTTCTGCCTTCCACGTGTACTGAGCGGTCTGGATGTGGGCTGCCTGAACGATAAAGTAGCATCTTCATACTTCATAGAATTAGCAAGAATAATTTTCTGCGTTTAAAAGTGCTTACAAGATGATGCCAAGGCTCCATGAGTCGACGCTGTTATTGTGGCCGCGTCCATCGCGCATCTCTGGCGCCATATATAGATATGTTGGTGGTACATCAAACACACGATCGACTGGCGAACTGAGGCGCGCCGCACGCTCAACGCCTGTTATTTTAACATTCATGTTCGAATCTAGAAGGACATCCCGTGTCTCTAGACCCCGGTGCGTAATATGTGCTGTATTGTGAAGATATTTGATCGCTCCTGCGATCTGGATTCCAAATTCACGCGCTTCAGGCGCGGTAAGATATTTTCGTGCCTGGATCATATCTTCCAGTGTGGAATTTTCGCAAAAGTCCAAAACCATAAACTCAAGGCCGTTGTAGGTAATTAGGCCGTGGAATTCGATAATGTTGGGATGATGCAGGTCCAAAAGTATTGAGCTTTCACCGACGTCCTTCAACGCGACCTTGCGCCCGTTGTGCTCCTGTCCTAGAACGATTGCTTTGTATCCTACAATCAAATTTGCCCTGCTTCTTAATTCATCCTCGACGAGATAGCCCCGATCCTGGCAACATTCGCATGACCGTTCGTTTATGATGAAAGGGATCTCGGAATTGTTTCGCCTGGAACACTGCTCTATATTGGGTCAGCAATCTGAAGGTTGCGATAAATGCTTTGGACCAACCGAAATGCGGCTTATGCTCCACAGGATAAGTCATCTCCATGGTTAAATCTTGAGAAGAATTTCGGAGTAACAGCGTTCAAAGGGAAGTACCATCTTAAAGTATCCTTTATGTTTTTGTCGCGTCATCATGTATCAGAATATCGCGTTTAACGTGTTGGCCCAGCAACGTAGCCCCGCAAAGTGAAAGCGTCACGCGATTTTCGAGAGACGACGCCTATTTCGACAACATGCGGGGCTGTGAGTCTGACAACACGTAATCTTGTTCAAGGCGGGTTCTGGCGGACAGCAATAAATCGCGAATCTAAGTTCAAAAGAGTCCTTTTGAGGATAAAGTTGGGCTAGTTGCCTTTCGGGAGTGTCTCGATTCCGCAAATGCATTGGAAGGCAAATCCCCTCCTGCCGCTGCTGCGATCGATTGCCGTGGGAGTTATAGACTGTCCTGCGTTAACCTTGCTAAACCTGCTGTCAAGGCTCTTATAAAACAAGTAAATCAAGAGCAGCAAGCTCTTGACCGTGCCAGCTATATAGTTTGACTTCCTTGATATATTCACGACTTACAAACTATTATAAATATATCATTGAAGTTGTTGGAACATCGATATCACCTGACTACGTGGCCAAAGCGTATCTTGAAACACGCATATATATCTTACCTAGCTAGTACAGACTAACAACAAGCAATAAATGAAAAATACAGTACAGTCGTTATATCTTTCCTTTCACTTAGTGATATCACTATGATCCCCTGTAAAGCCAACACTGATCAGTGATTAACCCTACAGGTTGATCACAGAGAAGCAAGGTCATCGCAGAAGAGGCAGCTGTTCTAGGGGAAAACACCAGTCCCCTGAGATAGCTGTGCTAGAGTAGTAGAAGTCTACTAGCTAGGGATTCGTTGCCTAGTTTAGTAGTCAAGCTACCGAAGGCTTGAAGGTGTATTGCGGGCAACTCCCCCAATACAGACCATATCAGCCGCGTCCCATCACGCATTCGACAAACGCGTCTGCACTCGACGATCGAAGGACCTATTCGATATCCGAGACCTGCAAGCGACTCAGAACAATTATTAGATCAATCGCTAAATCAGCGAGCCGGATCTGAACGCGTTACGCTAAGATATCGCTGTCACAGGTCTTGGGGAGTACAAGCTAAATAACATGTCTTCTGACAACGAGGTTATACTACCCCAACAGAAGCTGTTGGACAGATTCGAATACCTTCGCAAATATATTGATGAGGAGAAGTGGGACAATGAGATTGGAGACCTAAGGGCTGAGGGTATTACAGTCGAAACTGTTTATATGAAAACTCCTTATATGAAAAACCTCTAGATATGGGAATGAAGGCCTGGAACAGTCGATTTTATAGTGGGTAGATGGGAAAACCTCTTTAAAGGCATATGGGAATGAGATACAAGCTTTTTTGGTGCATTCCCATATAAGAATGTGGTGGGGCCTAAGTTCCTGTTCCCAGATTAGTTATTATATGATTGTCAACACCCCTTAATTGAACCAAAATACCTTTGTTTTGACCTTTTCTAAGCTTCATGATGCCTTACCGACGAGCTAGAGAACCAATTATTCCAAGTGTACTAATCGCAGCACAGCCTAAAAGTCGAATAAAGAGTTATAATTAATCCTACGAATGAAAAGAAATATCGTTTACGCCAGTGGTATTTTAACTTTAATTTGGTGTATATATCACTAGAAAATGCTTCTAGAATGCAGTATAATCTTGCTTACATAAGACCTCTTTACATGGTAAACCCCTATATATGGGAATCAGGATTTGGAACCAAGCGTTTCCATATAAACAGTTTCGACTGTATATCACATATAAGACTAGATCCCAATAACAAGTATGCTACTGAAGAATACTATTTGAGTTGAGCACGAAGCTCCTATCTGCTAGGAAAGCTATCTACTTATATAGGGTCTTCGTGGGGTAGTAGTAGTAGTAGTTTATTGCGCCCGGCTAAGCCTAAAGGGCCCTATTCTATATTACATAATACGCTTCCTTCGGTGTTTCTAATGCCTCCTGAAGCCCATACAGAACTGCTTCTATTTATGTTTTCCGATTTCAGTAACACATATTCCACGTGGTCTCGTGCGTAGTTAGTGGCAAGTTAACTTGAAGTTCATTCCTCCAAGTGTTCAATGTCCTATTGTCGGCGACTGAAGCGAGACCTGCTGGGGACACGAGGTGATAAGGGGTTAGTCGGGATAAAAGAAAGAAATGGGATTTCCTATTGTAGGAAGTTAGTTGCCTACTCTACTTCCATGTCCAGTCGTCTTGTGGCTATGGCGAACTTGATCGTTGCTCGAACCGCGTCTATATTTGGTGTCCATGTCTCTGGGTCAGATGGAGCTTTCCCCCCAAGATGGAAGGAGAGGTTGCCTCTTCTAGTGTCTGTCTGTGCTAGCATTTGCGTTCGGTGTGCGTCCCATCTCGTGCATCGGAAAAGGAAGTGCTTGACAGTTTCTGTTGCCTGTCCGCAGGCACACTGGTCAGATTCCGCTGCTCCAATCCGGTGAAGATATCCGTTCAGTCGTGCCATTCCTGTACGGAGCTGTGCTAATACGCTCGCTTCTCTCCGCTTGAGACCGTCGTATAGGGTACGAGTATGTTTTCCTGGCAGTGCGGTGTCTATTTCTCTGGAATACTTTCCCACCTCGTCTGGTAGTGTCCTTATTGCCTTTTCTGCTTTTCCCCTGTTGATAGTTGTAGATTTGGCTTGGTAGCACTGCCCTTGTGGTGTTCGGTCTGGCTCGGTAGCCTGTCGTGCGGCTTCCTTTGCTCTCCTGCCGAGCTCGAAGCTCTCCTGAGACGGGATCCATATCATCGAGATAGAATTGCCTCCTTTTCTCAGCGCAGACGCTACCTCGTAAATCTCTTTAATGCTGGTTTGTCCTGATTGATGTCTTGGTTGGCTCGTTGCTAGCAGGGCTCCCTGGTTGTTTGAAATAATCGTGATCTGTCTTCCCACCAGATGTAGCGGTAGGCGCTTCATTGCCATCGCTATCGCGGCGAGTTCAGCCGTGTACGGGTTCTGCTCCGTTCTTGCTCCCAGCGTGACCGAGTATGCACTCGGTTCTCTACCTGTTACAATGCCGAGAGTGTCGTGGATGGCTCCTCCCATCCCCACTATCCTCTTTCTCGCGGACGAGCTTGTCGCAATCCGAATACCGCAGATAGTGTTCGCAATGTTGGTAGTCTCCTCCGTTCCGAAGTCGATTGTAGCGGGGAGCCGTTCCTCCCACGGAGCGATTACATAAGGCTGAATAACCTCCATCTTATTTGTTGGCATGTTTTGATGCGCACAAGCTATCTTTTGCAATGGTGACGTGAATCTCCGGAGTGCTCTGGTGTTTAGCTTCGATATTGGATTCGTTTCGGGCAGCGTGCGGATGTTGACCCACACTTTCGTAGCCCTCTCTGCAAACCGCTCGCTCACTGTACGTATGCTGGCCTCGGCTTCTGCAACTGCGGTGGCGACGGTTCGGAAAGCTCCTGTGACGGCCTGTGCTCCGATTCTTTGTATTCGGTTCATTAAGGCCATGCCCTTGTGCCCGCAAGCATGCATCCACACATTTGAAGCGTAGTCCACGACTGGCGCTACCGTCGCTCCAAACAACTGCCTTGCAGTTGAGGGAGAGACCAGCCGTAGTCGTTTTAATGCCATCGCGGCAAGAAGGCCCTTGGTTGTTGCTTTCCCGATGTGCTGTACATACCGGAGTCCGGAGTCCATAACGACTCCTAAGATCTTGGTCGCCTCCTTTGGTGCGATTGCCTCACCTTTGATAGTGAACGGTCTGGTACTGATTCGGTCATGCCGTCTAGTGAAATGAATGATTGCTGTCTTCTTGCCTTCGAACGTGGCTCCGCTCCGCCTTTCCCAGTCCATTGCTTTGTCGATGATAGCTTGAATCCCTTCTCGGTTCACATCCGCTGATGACCCTGTAACCCACGCGTTATAGTCGTCCACAAATGCTATTGATCCCCCATTTGCATTCAGTTTGTGTTGAACTAGGTCGGCATTGAAGAAGAGGAACAGGATTGGCGACAGTGGTGACCCTTGCGGTAGGCCTGCTTGTGGCAGTGGCTGCTGTTGAGACGTGTGGCCATTGACTAGTATGGTTGCGGTGCGTTCTGAGCAAAAAGCATCAATCCACCGTACTAGGGCCGGTGGGATGCCTCTCGCTGCGAGTCTCTGCAACAGCCTGTCCTTGTACACTCCATTGTATGCGCCCTTCACGTCGAAGCTAACCAAGCTCAGGACCTTCTTTGATCTCCATGCATTATAGATGTGTTCTTGCAACAGCAAAAGTGCCTGTTCAGCAGAGCGCTTCTTTCTGGCCCCGAAGTGATTCGTGGGGAGCAGACCAAAGGTCTCTACTGCGTGCGATATTCTCTCAGCAATCACCGATTCTAGTGTTTTCCCCAGTGTGGAGAGCAGCGAGATCGGCCTCCATGATTCTGCAACCGTGTAATCACCTTTGTTTGGCTTCTTCAGCGGTATGATCTTGGCATTTCTCCATTGTGTAGGGAGTTCCCCTTCGTCCAACGACGTCTGAAAGAGGAGCAACACCCTGTCCTTGACCACTGGCCATACCTGCTTCCATACCATGGCTGGTAACCCATCCTCTCCTGGCGCCTTCCGTGGCTTCGCCGCGAACATCCTCCGTTCGACTTCTTCCATGGTCAGGGGGAGGCATCGACACTGCGGTTCGCTGTGGTCGTGGTCCTTCATCTTCTATCCTCTCCGGCAGTGGGGGAAAGAACACCGACAGCAGTTCCTCTGCTTGTTCAGTTTTGTTTTTCGTGGTGGATCCGTCTCTTCTCGTTAGCGGCGGTATCTTGTCAAATGCTGAACTGCCACGAGGATCTAGGTATTTTGCCGCTTGCCAGATGTTTGTGTCATCTGCGAGGAAGTCCTCCCAGTGCGCCTTTTTCTGTCTCCGGACAGCATCATGGTATTCCTTAGCAGCTTCATTTGCTTGCTGTTCTAGTTCAGGAAACATGCGACCCAACCGTCGTTGCGTTCTAGCCTGGTTCCTCCAGTACGTATAGACTCGCCGCAGCTGTGTGAGATCTGTTGTCCACCATCTCTTCGCGTATGGTGAAGGTTTAGCCTTTGGGGTGAGTGCATGGACTGCCTCCAGCACCGCGGTCATCAACCCATCTGCCTGTTGCTGTACACTGCCACCAAATGGAACGAAGCGAAGATTGGTAGTAATCCTGCCTTTTATGTCGGTCCACGGCGCATTTTTGAAAAGTAGCCTTGTTTCAACAGCTCGTTCCGGCGTCGCGACGTCGAACGTTGTCTGAATTGCTCTGTGATCGGATCCATGCTCGGTCGTGTGGACTGTACACTTCACCACTGATGTTGCCAATTCCTCGGAAGCCAGTACCAGATCAATTGTTGACTCATGATTCCCCCGTTGCCACGTCTTCGTTCCTCTCGAGAGCAAGCTGTGTAGGGCATGCTCACTCATGAGGTTGATGATCGGGTCGGCCTCTCCTTGCCTTTCCCCTGAGACGTCCTCTCCTCCCCATAATTGATCGTGCCGGTTGAAATCCCCGGCAAGTACCACATCCACGCGGGTGCCAATCTTGCTGCGTGTATCTCTTATTACCTGGTGTAATTCGCATATCGCAACCCTCAGTGCCTCTGCATCCTGCGGTTCAACGTAGACTGACACTACCAGTATCGACCGGTCTGGGAGTCGCAATACCGCTGCCGTGAGGTCCGATGATTGTATTGGCACCTGTTCTGCTTCGATATCCTTCCGAATCCAGAGCATGCTTCGAACCGCCCACCTTTCCACACGTTGGACTGTGGGTACTATTTTGATCCAGTTTGGGTGTCCCATAGCGGCTGTCACCAAAGTGCCGTCGATGATCCTCGCATATGGTTCAGATATCGCCAACACTCCACAATCCTTCAATTGCTCATCACTCATTAAACTGTGTTGCACCTCTCGCTGCTTCCGGACATTCAATTGGAGTATTTGAAAGGTTTTACGCATCCCGGGAGCGGTGGCGTGTTCCGCAGTTCCCGCTGAGCGATTCGTGTGGCCCTCCGCATGTAACACACTTTGGTATTACTGCTTGACATTCACTGTGGTGGTGTCCTACTTGAGCACACTTGGCACAGACTTGCGGTTGCGTGCATGAGTACGCTTTGTGCCCGATTTCCTGACATCGATAGCATTTCTGTGGACCATATCGCGGCTCGAAAACCCTGGTGTAGGCTGACTCTCCTGCGGCATGGAAGTATTGGTCTTGTAACAGACGTGCTGCTTCGCTGCCTTTGGTGACATAGACCACCATTGAACCATAAGCTTTACCCGCGTCTTTCCTGCTGAGCCACCCGATCTTGGCTATGTGGACCCCGTTTTCCTCCCCAAGGACTTCGGCGGCGCCCGGTAAAATATTTCCGTCGTGATCGAGTATAGTTGTTCGATTGACATTGTCCACCTTGACCGGGTACAGTTGGTCTCGCAGCACTCGGACTCCCTCGGCCGCAGTTTTCTGGGCCGCTTCCTTGACCCGTTGGAGTTCAGCTTCGTCTCTGCATACAATCTTGATGCGTTCCGTGTTCCTGGCGTCTCTGATCACCGCAGCGCAGCGCCAATTTGCTTGTCCTTCCACGGTGCGAATCTCCTCCTCAATTGCCTTCCGAACTGCCCCAGGTTGTGCCTTGCTTCTCTCTCCCTCCCCAACTCTAGACGTGTCAACCGTACAGTACAGCGTATCGGTCATTGTTGACGGCGTGGTGCGCAGGGAGGAGAGGGTTCGTACATTGCTGGGTAAGCTGTCTGGTGGCGTTCGGGCGACTTCTGCATACGATGGGGATGGGCTTGACGGTGCCTGGGCATTGGACAGCTGGGTCTGAATCTTTTCCGTCATATCTGTAACCTCTGCCTTAAGCTCTGCCTTAAGCTCTGCCTTAAGTGTTTCTATCTGCTCCGTGAAGGTCCGCGTTATGGTTTTGATCTGGGTCACGTGCTCCTTCTTCTGTTCCTCCACTGCTTTCAACAGCGACTTGACCAAGTCAGTGAGCACTTTGATCTGCATATTTACGCTTGCATTCGCTTTTTCGTGCACCGGCTGGTTCGGGGTCGCTGCCGCTGCTGCAGGACGTTCTCCTGCCTTCGCGGCGAGGGCCTTAACCTTCGTCGCTACACTTTGTTCCTTGGGATGCGCGCCGATCCCCGTTCGTCTAGTTTGCAATGGAATGGGACCTTCCTCAATTACTTCAATCGTGTCCTCTATATCGCTTGACACCGCTCTAGATCTTCTCTTGCTCCATTCTGATGCCTTCGACGTCTGGACGCGTTCCCGGCTCGACTGACGCGTCACGGCCTCCATGTTCTCCTTCCTCCACACAACTACCGATTCTCACTAATATGATTGCTGGCTGCCCTCAAAGGCCTTCTCTTCGTGGGGTTGGATCATTGCAGATGCCATGATCTAATATCCATCACGTGACCTTCCCACCCCAGGGATTCTCTGTGTAAGCCAAGCTTACCGAGCCTCAGGCCCCTAAGGCATAAGTCTGTTAGCGATGCGCGTAACACTTGTAGTGGACGATGATCAGCCCTCTGTCTCGACTCTCTACGTTTTGGATTCGCTGAGGATGACAGGTCTGCCCAGGCAAGGACCAAAAACTTCAAAACTCTTTGCCAGCACCTCCAAACTCAGACTCATTTCGGCTCTATGGCGATGATTTTCGTCCAGGAAATATACTAAACGAAGTTGTTTCCGTCATTGAGTAGAAATTCAGATATACCGCACCTACACAGTTCGTTCTCGATCCTCCGTGGTGGTTACTACTTGACACCCCAGAAATCTGGGATGCTGGTATCGACGATTGGGTAAAAATTTATGAGCTTCGACTATGAGCATTCTGTCGGCCTGCAACATCAGGTGCCGCGGCACCGCACTTAGTCTCACAGTCAGGAACGGGAAGTACATCTGCCGGGTGGCCATTAAATGGGACGTAAACGTATCTGTAACCTCGCCAACGATACGCTTAAGCTTTTCGAGTTGATCGTCCGACTCCTTTTGACCGCGTCTTTTTCAGCCAAAACATCATAACATCTGAAGTGCAACATCTCACCAACACATTGCAGAAGATGTAGGCTAAATTTGGCCTTAAACCGACCGAGTCCAGAGGCAGCTAGTTCTGGAGTACTCGTCTTGCATGTCTACCACGGGAATCATTCTGAGTGACCAGTTCTGCAGACCCGAAAGATGCCTGCTTCGATTTCATCATATCCTACATATCGTACAAGTCTCACGAAAACCTTTTGAAGCCAACAAAAGCGGGTAATGATGCTACGGCCTATCATTTGCCTCATGCATTTGCCTATCCCTCCAGAGAGCCAATTGCCCTATTGAACGCGTTGATCATTCCATCGTACATAATACCATTGTCCCGGAATGTTCCCGTAAATATTGCACCATCCCTGATTGGAAAGAGAACACTTCGAAGGTCTCGAGCCAGCGGCTTCAACGCTTCGAATTCTGGTGCGAATTGTGCGAGAACGTTCTCAAACCGATTCTTGTCCATATCGCCCACTTTGTTGCGGGCAATTTGCGTGTATGTTCCAGTGTACCAATCTCTGAGCCTGCTTATTGCTGCTTGCCTCATCCGCTTCTTGGTCCTCGGTTTATCTTCCCCCTTGTCATTGCCATATCGAATGCACATCCAAATGAAAACATAAAGAAATGACTCGAGATCGTGGCGATAGGTATGGCCCTTGCCTTCGAGAACCTCAATTGCCATAAACTGCATGGTACCAGTCCGGTGACTGGCTCCACTCGGTAGACTGTCCAACTCCTTAGCCAAATCCAAGTCAATCAACAGCCCTTTAGGGTCTCCTTCGACGGCAGCCTCAGTGATGATGATGTTGTTCTCTGAAATGTCCCGGTGAAGAATCTTGCCATCCTCAAGAAGCGATTTGTGACCGTTGATAGCATCACGTAGTGCCTCCAGAAGCTCTGTAACTGAGCGATATGAGGCCAGTGGCCGGCCAGCTGGGGAGACTACTAAGCAGCAGTGTATCCGGTTACCGAACGTCTCACTCTCATCGCCTGCCAGGCTATCGGGTTCGGCTTCCTGGATACTGTGAGGGTCCGTGGTATCAGGCTCGCAATTGTTTGTGTCCGCAGTTTTCACGTTGGCTACACCAGACCGGCTGTTACTCGATTTCGACCTCTTCGCTCTTCCCTCAATCAAGCCCTCGTCTCTTTGTCTCTTTTGCCCAGAAGATGAGAGTGGGGTACTGTTTGTGTTGATCCCCAGACCCGTCAAGCGTGTGGCGCTGCTTCTTGACCTTACGAGGCTTCTTGTTCTCGAATACGCCCGGCTGGATTCCGTACTACCAGCAACCCAAGACGCCTTGCTCGAGAGCTTCCGTGGTGCCCCAAATTCCATGGCTTGCCGTAAATGTGAGATGGTGTCCGGATCGCCGTCAATGGTAATCTGCTCATGTTTGAACCACTCGGCAATGCCTGTGACCCCTCTGTCCTTAGCCAATTTCAATAACCTGCCCTCCCGTTGCCTTTTGTCAGACGGCCAAGCGAACTTCACCACGTACTCCCAGACCGTTGATTCATGTCTCCTTCCTCGGTAGCAAGTTGTTCCCCTGCACACTATTGCCTTTTGCGAGGCGATTGGTGTGACTTCCAAGTAGATCCTCACATCTCGTGCGACGATGTACTTGCCGTTCCTATCACGCTTAATGAATGTGTTCAATCCCAGTTCCGCATCCGTCATCAGCGCATAGCCAGCGATGACTTTGACGAACCGCTCTGGCTCTTGGTGAATATCGAACTTCTCGGAGTTGTATGCTCCAGACCTGTCGAATATCCAAAGCCGCATCAGACTTCCACAGATCGTAAAACCAGGCACGAATCGTCGATCCGGTTGACTTCCAAACACTTCCCGTGCATATCCGGCCAACTGTATGAGTGTTTTTGAAGAACTGTCCTCATCGAAATTCTGTTTGTGTTCCCCAATGACGAGTACATTTGACCAGTCGTGCTCGCCGTCCGGCAAGGCAGCGTCGGCGGGAGTGAGGAAAATGTCAAGCTTGCGATCAGCCTCCGAGCCCCTCAACACTTTGTTCGCTAACGTGTAGTATCTGCGACCTAGTCCTCCGAAAACAGTATCCTGGAGCTTCATGAACCACTCAAAAAAAGGACCTTGAAGTGAAGGCTCTGGCCATCCCTTCCAGCGACCCTCTGCATACTGGGATCTTGACACTTCATAGATATTCCTCGCGTTGTTCATCCAGGACTTCCCTTCGAAGTATCGCTCGTAGAAGCCCCCGACATTGTCGAAGACTCGCCCTGTGAGCTCCTCGCGGATTCGCTGGTCAACTTCGTCGTGTGTCTGCTCGATTCCTCTCTGAGATGCTGAGCTGGATCGCAGTGGGGTTTCGAAGACGGTATTCTCGAAGGCAGTCGGAGGCGTTACTTGTTTCGGGCTTGTGAGTGCAACCAGGTCGAACGCGGCACGCCATATCTCCACGTCAGGCGCGTTGTTGACAACCAGTCCCACTAGAGGGATCGTTGACTTGATGTTGAAATCGCTGGAGCCAACTTTATATCCAAGGTTGAATAGATCCGCACGAAGACGAGTTTTGCGATCAATCTGCGAACAAAGGAGGCGAGCGGCGGGAAGAGTCTGCAAAGCCACAATAAGATCAAGGACTAGATCTTTACTACCTACATAATCTTACGTTAACATGGAAACTAGCCTCCGGGAATTTGAGTTAACCTAAACTAGAGTCTGCTGAAAGGACGGCCTCTACAGCACTAGATGATTCGACGCCGAGACGCGCCCGGGATGATTCAAACTGGTGACGAAAAGCAACCAATCCCTCTTTGATGGGATTGCAATTGATTATATCCTCTTCTATGGCGGCCGCCATGGTGAGGAAGATCGTGACGCCGACCGGAGATGAGGGTAGGAGGGTGGTGCGATCTCAGAGGAGAATTGAAGAACTGGAAGAATGTAACGAGATTCGCGCTGAGCCGTGATGCCTGAGGCCGAACGCAAATGACACCCGGGCATTCGAAACATCAATCAAAATTTTCAAAATTTGCAGCACCAAACCACATGGGTGCCAGCCTGCGGTTCACACGAAGCCTTCAAAATTGAAGGAAGTAGTAGAATTTACGGTATCGATATTAGAACAATTTGTTGATCAGTGCATGTCGGTGTAATCAACAAAGTTTCAGGTATGACACTGACAGTAAGTGGATCTCTCGGTCGAAATACTCGAGTTCCCGGGTCTGTGCGCACCCCGGGTAAATGCGCACAGTGCTGGCACCAATAAAATCTTATCCAATACGAACCAATAAATATCGGTTATTGGCAATATTGCCGATATTGCAATAATATTGCAATATTTCTTGGTATTCAAAGATTTCAGTATTTTTTTTGAAATCATCTCTTTTTCTCTAAAATATTGTATAATATATCTTTGGGAAGTTCAGAAATTGAAGAATTTAAAATATCAATTAAAGTTACCTCAAATGCTGTCGTGGGAATTGTGAATGCGATAGGCCCAAAGCTTCATCCGAAATCTCACTCAGATTTGCGTGAGGTTAGCAGCACTGCCTGTCGCCGGTGGAGTCGTAATCTGCCAAGTGACTAGGCCAGTGAATTGGCATTGATCTCAATAGCTGATCCGGCGGCCATTGTTGAAGTTGAAAATAGTCACGTGACTGGAACATGACCATTGTTAGGAATAGGCTTGGTTCCTTCCTAAGCTTTATATATAAATCTTTGATTGGGCTTTCAGAAGAATCAAGGGTTTGGATCTCAATACCCGTCCATCAATCAAGCAGCGTTCCTCCGTATCGCCATGAGCCATGCATGGCCACTCCATGTTCTAAGGACGTTGCTCGAACTTACAATGTGCCTCGCAAAACATGATAATACCGAACAAACTACTAACATTCCTCCCACGGCGCTTAAAGGACATCCGTCGTCTTAGTTCAGCGTCGAGGATCGATTGCGGTGGATACAACACCGCTAGACTAAGCTGGAAGAAGATAAAGTGTACTCGTTACTAAGCATTCTCGACGTCTACATACTCCCTATACAAAGTTTTCCACTATTTTGGGGAGGCCGCCCACTAGTTGAAGTCGCACAATGTCTACGAGCTCTTTCATGACTTATCCCAACATCGTCTCTGGGTCTTCAAAAGTACACGATAGCACATCTGCAGCTCGAATATAGGATTGAACGGATGGTACACGAGAATACCGAGCTCGACAACTGACCTAATGTGCTTTCTTCTCTTAACCACTCACTAAATATCCTCACCGCATTTTCCTTCCTCTACAGAATCCGCCAAATAGCATCAACATCCTCTTAGGCCCGTAGCATTAAATAAAAGCCACAACAAGGTCGTTAAGCTGCTGTTGAGCAATGGTGCTGATCCGAATGCGCAAGGAGGATTCTATGGCAATGTTCTTCATGCGGCATCAACTAAAGGCTACGACAAGATTGTTGAGCTACTGCTGAGCAATGGTGCTGATCCGAATGTGCAAAGAGGAGTCTATGGCAATGCCCTTCAGGCGGCATCATATAAAGGTCACAACAAGATTGTTGAGCTACTGCTGAGCAATGGTGCTGATCCGAATGTGCAAAGAGGAGTCTATGGCAATGCCCTTCAGGCGGCATCATATAAAGGTCACAACAAGATTGTTGAGCTACTGCTGAGCAATGGTGCTGATCCGAATGCGCAAGGGGGAACCTATGACAATGCCCTTCAAGCGGCATCAGCTAAAGGCTACGGCAAGATCGTTGAGCTACTGTTGAGCAATGGTGCTGATCCGAATGCGCAAAAAGGAGTTTATGGGTATGTCCTTCAAGCGGCATCAGTTAGGGCTGGCAATTGAAGCTGAATTTTTTGAATTTTTTGAATGAAACTTGAATCGAATGAATCGAATATTCGTATGTACGATTCAAGGAATTCCGGCCTCTGATTCATCAGATTCAAAGCTTTTAAAAGTCGATTCGAAGGATTCATTGAATCGGCCTTAAATTCTTGACCTAAATATCTAATCTGACAGCACTTCCCTTATACCCAATTTGACAGCAATTCCCCATATTATTCGACTTGTAAATCTCTGTAAAAACAAGTCTTATGCCTTGTGTGTATAATCAAGCTGTCAGAGTAGCTATTGGAGTCGATGTTGGAGTTGTAGGGGCGGAGGGAGCGGGGATCGGAGGAATTGTAGTTGTCGAAGATCTAAGAGGATCGGACATGATGGTATCTGTGTTTTAATTTTGTTAGGAAATTGCATACAAATCAAGGACTAACTTACCCTCTGTCAACTGTCCTGCCACATTGTCAGGACGCCACAAAATACTGTTCTTTGGTGCTTGAATATCAAGCTCCATTGCCGCGTTAATCAAAGCTGTATCGATAGTATCTTCCGATTCGTACGCACTCCGTAAAAGGGTCAAGACTCGTACAGTTTCTGACTTCAACGAATGACGTCTGATACCGTACTCATCTCTGCAACCACTGAATAGTCGTTCAACGTCAACTTCTGAAGCAGAGCAGGGCAGCAGGTCTCTAGCTGCCGCGGCTAGACAAGGCCATTGGAAGGCATGCTCTTTCCACCAAACGCGTACGAAATCGGGAGAATCGTTATTGCCCCAGTCCACAGGTGCCAACTGAAACCAGCGTTCAAGTTCTGCCTGGAGAGGTGCTGTACTCACTGTTACGTTCTGCTCGTGTTGTTTCTGTAAGGCCTTCCAACGTGCTACCGATAAACTGGCAGGACGAGTCTCTGGCAGAGCTGTAGATAATGGTGGAGCTATTACAGGAGTACCAGCAACGCCAGTTTGAGGCCATTCTCTCTTGAAATATCTTTGAACGGCTAAGAGAATCGAATCAGCCTTGTCTGGCATCATATCCTTGATCAACGACGTGCGGCAGCGAGGATCAAGAATATGAGTAGCGTACAGCATAGTATGCTTTTCCAGCTTCCTGATGTACTTCACGTGCTTCCTTTTGCCCTGCTCAAAAGCAACGCGAATTGATTGGTCAAGCTGTAAATAGATGCCAGAGCCGGTTGTAACCTTCTCCATCAAGTCGTCCAAATCCCAGTACAACTCCAAGCTTCGTACAATTGACGGCATTGCTTCTGAAACGCGAAGAGTGATCTCTTTAAAAGGTGCTAGCACGTGCGCAAGTTGGGTCAGAGACACAATCTCTTCAGCGGTAAGCAAGAGACACTTGACTTGAGAGTGAGAGTTGCAAAAGTCACTATATTCGGCTTCGAGTTCGAGGTACTGAACAATCATATCATAAGCAGAATTCCAACGCGTATCGACGTCATAAATTGGCTTCCGATTCGATGCTCGTGGTAGCTTCGCCCAGTCTTCCTCTCTCTGCGAACTCCGTAAAATCCAGAGGTTGAGAAATCTGACTTTGGCAATAGCGCTGCGACTGTTATCCTTAGGGATGACGTAGTCGGCGCTTTTGAAAGTTTTCTCCCATGAATCTAAAGTCTTCTTTGCTTCAATAGCAGAGCCAGCTTTAAGGGAGGAAAGAACGTCTTTGCAGATCAGATTGATCACGTGAGCAAGACAACGAATGAAGCTTAACTTTCCATGGAACCGCATTCGAGGTCGTACAGGAGAAGGCCGGTCGTCGTACTCTTCTCTCAAGCGTTGAAAAAGGTGGTAGCAAAGGGTGCCGTTGTTGGTAGCGTTGTCCCCCGTGATAGCAAAGGGCTTGTGTTTCAGCTTTAACTCCTCCAAGAGCTTTATGGTGATCTCTGCCAGACGTTCTCCAGTGTGTTCCCCTTCAACCTGTATGAATTCGAGCACCTCCTCTCTCTCTTCGAAGTCTGGAGTATACCAATGGCCGATAATTGCGAAGATCGGCTTTCGATTCGGACTAGTCCACATGTCGAAGGTGAAGGAGATCGAGACGCAATTGATATCAAGATCGTACCGTAACTTGTCGCGGCGAACTAGGAAATCGTCGTAGATATGGTGCCGTAGAGTTACTCGATTCTTGTAGGCACATTGGTTTCCGTGCGCAAGAAACATCTCTTGAAACTCCTTGGTTTCAATTGTAGAAAATGGCTGCCGAGTCTTCACAAACCAACGACGTGTAGACTCTCTAGCAGTGAGTCTGGCTCGCGGCATTGGCTTACCACTCCAACCATCAAGTTCCGTATAATCGCCGCCGCCGATAGCATCAGAATAGCCGTGGATTCGTGCAAAGTGAGAGTTCTTCGTGATGCCGTGGGCCTTCAAATGCTTGTCCATTTAGGTGACTCCTCTACGGTTTGACTCCAGAACGACGTATTTTTGGCCCAACTGACTAGAGGCTAAACACCTCTTACAATGCCACTTATACTCTTGAAGAACCTTGGGTCCGGGGCTATCCTTTGTCTCTGTGTAAAAGACGCCAGGACGGAGTTCGCAGTGCATATACCAATACACGTGGCTACTCTTGTCTCTCTTCCTCTTCTCAATCTTCTCTCTACCAAGGGCCCATTTCTTGATAGCATCTATCTTCTCATCCTCTGTCATTCTAGTATTCGCAAATTCGGGTTCGGGGACGTCAACAACAATCGTATCTTCGTCATCGGAATCCTGGTATTCATCACTGCCAGGAGGGGGATCATTCGCAGGAGGGTTTGCTGTAGGGTTTGCCCCTGGAAAGAGTATAATTGGAGGAACCGCCGGGCGCAGAGTGTTCGAAGGGATGATCTCATTTCGCTCAATGTTGTTGTAGTTATGTGGGACGAGGCCTTCACGGCGAGGACGAGGTGCAAAGAACGACGCAGAAGGAGTAGGAGTAGGCTTTCTATCTCTCGTACGTTGAGGTGGCATTCTATATATATTAGTTATTAGAATCATGGGATTTGGAAGAGACGTTGTTACTTGACGTTTCAGTCCGAAAAACATGCACTCTCGAGAATTGTCGAAACGCACCGTAATAACAACACAGTAGTGTCCAAATGATTTATGGATATCAATTCAATGGGTAAAGGAGGGCAAATATCCGTAAAAAGTATCTGAATGAATAAAATTTTAGTGGTGTTGTTGGTGAGAGAAGAGAGAGAGTTGGAGTAAAAAAGCGTGTTTTACTTCAAAACGCGCTAAGCGTTCGATGGATCACAACACCCAATATACCTTACTTCACTACTTTATGCTACAATATTCTGAGATCTAATTAGATAAGAACGTGTAGCTAGGTTACTTGTACCTTATTCTCAAATTTGGTGCAATTTGAAGGCAAAAATATAAGTGCATCAAGTTGGTTCAAGAAATGTCTAGCATTAACATATAACTTTTCTCTAGAAATCTAGAAAAATTTACTCAACACTTAATTATTGTTCAAACTGAATGAAAATTGATTCCCTCGAAAGCTGCTAACTTGAATATTCATAATTTAAAACAGTATAGTTATAACTCTTGAATTGCGACGGTGAGAAATTATTGAAGTTTGGAAAACCGCAGTCATTCGGACATGGAAAACATTATTATAAACAATGCAAACTTACCGTTCTCCAAACTGTATAAAAATATAGATGAGAGTCTATATAGGTATAAGTAATATCATATCATTCCTACAGCCCGCTCGGACTAGTATGTGGTTGGTGTTATAGTGATATATGTCGAAAAGAAGGGGTAAAATGGGGGGTCAAAATCGTCACTTGTCTGCCAAAACTCGAATATTACTCCAAATAACTTGGTAATAGCATCATTTGAAAGCCACAATACGGTATATTTAGAATGCTGGAGCATAATAGTATCGGCTGCGAGGAAGCTTAAAAATTCGTGAAGTGTAGAGTTGGATGGCGGGGTAGCGTTCGTGACGTCGAACTGCTCCGGGGCCCATATTACCCCACACGTGACGCGGGATTACATTGTACCGATCGATTCAAAACCCTATGAATTGAACCCTGAATGAATCTGTACATGGGTGCCAGCCTGCAGCTCACACGAAGCCTTCGAAATTAGAAAACATGGCACGTGATAATAAAATGAAACCGGAACAACAGAGCCCCTAGCGCCCGAAAAAACGGAACCACTAAAGGCCGAACCCACTGCGCTCTCTTCTCTTCGAAGGCACATGGGTGCCAGCCTGCGGCTCACACGAAGCCTTCGAAATTGGAATTTTAGAATAGAAAGACGTGATAGATGGTTAGTAGGATTGATAAAGTGTTAGGTAGTTGCACGGTTATAGTAGTAGTAACATTAGCGAACACTTCATAAATGCCTCAGCAAGCAGTTGGGATAATATGAAGAGCTTTCTGGGGGAGAGGTTGAATGGGTAGAGGGGTTTACCCGAAGAAACGAATCCGTCTCTAATGACTCGAGCTTTATATAAGCAATCTTGCATTCCGCCCTTCGCATACTCATCATAAACGCCGGTGGAATCGTCTCAGCATCTGGTAAATTCTACCCAAAAAAATTGGTGATAGCTTGCAGACCGGAGGAAGCCCAAATAGCCAGTTGTAACGGCGGATTAGGGGAATCGCCTAACGTAACTGTCCTACGGGTGTCAACCATGGTAGTGATAACGTCGTAATAAACTTATTGAGTGAAAGTAATAAATGGGATTATCATAAGTAGTAAAAGAAACAGTAATCAAGAAAGAGGTATATGGGGTATAAGCGCCTACGCAATAGAGGTACAGTCAACGAAAAAGCAATATATGAAACAATGAGCAGTGATATGGAGCTAGGGGGCCCTAGCTCCAAGTGTATCAGAAAGCTCGCAGCAAATGCCTAAACAGTAAGGAAAAGGGATATATCATATCTCCGTGAACAAAAGACTAATTCCGAAGCAGATATAATACATGAAATGAAACGCAGAATGATACTACAGGTTAAGAGATTCAGCCCACAAGCCAATTGTCTGTTGCTCCATACGCTCAAGCCTTAAGCCTTGAAAGCTCGACCCGAAGATCCATGTGAGGAGAGCCGGAAACATCAGCAAGTGTAATTGGCTCTCGTAACCACACCCCAGCCAGGGTTCTCAGTCTTCCGAGCTGGACATTCATAGAAGTCCATTTCTTATGCTGGTCCACACCTCGCTGCGCATGAAACCGCAGATCTAGAACGAGGCTGCCAAACGTGCCTCCCTGACACTTGTAGTCTGTGATTGCAAACCCAAGCGTTAATGGGACCTGATGCCGGTTAAACGGCAATCCTGGCATGCTAGGGATTTCCCCTCTCATTTGCACCGGGAAAATAGGAACAAGTGCATCGGGCAAACCAGAGAATGACAGGGTGTGATCATGAGCAGGTCGGACAAGAACACATAATAGCGGCGCTGTGCATAGAACATATTGGTCGTCGAGTTCCACCCATGAAGCTACGGAAAGGGTCAGTGAGAATTCTAGAAGAGAGCTCTGCGCATACCTCGAACGTCTCTATCTAAGATGACTTCCTCTGCAGACCCTGTCATGCCATTAACTAGCCCTGCACTGGTGTTCGTATTCTGTAGAAGCATGACAGGCATTCCCTTAGTAAAAGCAAAGAACCCTGGACCTTTAAGATGCTGTACTTCACCGACCTGGAACATCAATTTGAGAAGGGTTGCAGGGTCAACGTTGGATATAGCTGGAGCGTCGTGTTTTGCCGGAAAGAGGTAGATCTTTTGGCCTCGGGTCTTCGCAAACGTCTGGAGATGTGATAGATTAACTTCTTCTCGTAGGCGGTTTACTCGTATAACTGATCGGTCTGGCGGAGTCTCCCCATTTGCAACTCTGGCAGCGACGGTACATGAGTTGAGAGTCGCAACATCATCCTCCGTCAGGGTGGCAGACCGAGCTCTCTGGAGTAGGTCCTGAAAGCGAAGATCCTCTGCTTGACGCATCTGCTCTGTCAAGAACATCACCCGCGTGAAATGACCTCAGATATCTTTGGCTGATTTTAAGACTGCTACGTCGCTGATATTCTGACTCCATATCGCATGACCACGGACTGGCTTGAACTGATTGAAATCTCCTAACAAGATCACAATAGGTATACCACCGAAGACAGTGTCAGATGACCGATTCACATCCCAGATGGTGTTACACCGATCGTTTAGCTGGACCAGGTTTTCGAGGCTGACCATACTGACTTCATCGATAATAAAGATCTTCTTGTGAGATAGTCGAGATTTCGTAGCTTGTCCTACGGGCTGGTTACCAAACAAGCCGAGAGCAGAATGATAAGTCGCACCGCCGATATTAGAAGCAGCTGCACCAGTAGAAGCTGTCAAGAGGACATCATCTTCCTTGCGTATAATTGAAAGACCAAAAATAAACGCCTTGATTAGATGAGTCTTGCCAACCCCTCCAACACCGCCAAGGTAAAGTAAGAATTGATCGCGAACGGAGTTGATGTCGATAGGCTGTAGAATGCGGAGAAAAAGGGCTCTAACAACCATAGTCTGCTTTTGGTTTAACGGGTAATGGCGAGTAATGAGGCCAAGCAAAGAATCGACCGTTGGATCGCCTTGGAATGAAGCTTGCAAGACTGGAAGGGAAGCTATAGATTCTGTAGGGTAGCTGAGAACTGGAACGAGGGCAGCGTGAGGATCTTGAGGAGTGAGCATATGCAACACTTCAGAACCCGAAGGTTCTTGGTCCTTATAGGCTCTTAGCTCCTTGACCCAAGTCTTAACCACAGAATTGGCTTGGAATCGCGGGCCAAGCAGTGGAGGATTTAGCAACATTCGCAGTGAGGATACGCCATTATTGCTAATACCAGGGAAAGCTAGAGCAGCTTGAAGCAAATTGTTGTCTGTCGGATGTAATGTAGCGAAATCGACGTCAATATTAGCTTCCTCGTCGTCATTATAGAGATCTTGGTCCACAGTCTCGAGGTAATCGTCAAACTCTATACCACGCTCTTTCCGGTCTTGATCGGCGGCCTCTTTACTTCGTCGAAGCAGCATAATATTCTCAGACAGCTGGACCAGGTAAGGGGGGAGCGAGTGAACAAGAAGGTTCCAAAGCCAAGTATTCTTATATTCCGAAGCCTGAAGAGAATCAAGTCGGTGCCCTCGGAAATCGCGGCGAAGCTTGTCCCATGGATAGAACAGGCCTAGCAGAACCTCATGTACTTCATCCTGAGTCGTCATAGTAGCGTCGAGAATACTGTTATCCCGTTCAGACATAGACGTAAAGCTACCACACAAGGACGGCGTCCTTAAGGTCTTCGCAGATCCAACAGAGACTTGAATATGAGTAGAGTGTAGCGGGTTTGATGTTTCGAAAGGGAAGCAAAGAACCCGACCGCTAGCACCCTTGAAAGTCTGTACAAAGATCTGCGAGGCGTATTCATAGAAGCATAGATGTCCTAGCCTAGCTCCCCGCTGTTCGTAATTCTCGTACAAAGAAGGGCGGCGGGTACGGCCATCAAAGCTGATGTATTGATCTGCTGTTTCGGCTGGCTCTTCTAAGCTCTGATTTAACAAGTCGTTCAGCGCCTTCCGGAAATGAACTTTGACCCAGTGAAAGTTGATCGTAACAGATTTGTCACCCTTTGGGACGTATGCAGAAGGTTGCCCAAGCAGGAAGTGAGCTACTGCAGGAGCACCAACCTCCGCGTCCTTCGTAAAGCGGTTATAGGCCTTCAAAGCAAACTTGGACATATCAAGTGGAGGTAGGGCCGGTAATCCACTGTCCTCCGCAGCCTTAGCCTCAGCAGCCTCTTGAGCCTTCTTAAGTATCGCAGCAGCAAGTACAAGCTGCCCTCGGTCGGTCTGAGCTTTGGTCGCATAATTCGTCATGTAGTAGACGGCGGCGAGGACTTTTGGAGAGGAAGGTGTAAAGTTGACATCATGGTTGCACCTTATTGCCGATGAAATAACAGGGTTGTACTTGTTGACAAACTGATGGTTCCTCTCCATCCGTATGTATCCCTCCTCAGTAACGACGGACTCTGGAACAAGTGGCCTTGGGAAGAGGAACCTGCACAACTGAAAGAGCGATAGACGCTGTGTGTTATGGATCTGCTGCGTGTCCTCAACATCCGTGGCCATTCCTTCGGACTGCACAGTCGGTACGATCGTTGAGCGAGCTCTCATACCCTTCCTTTGGTATTTGGTACAGGTATTGGTGTGGGTATGCATCTGGACTCGGGCGGCCACGTTATTCGAGTCAGTGTCGAGAGCCTCCTGGAATTGAGCAAGGGACATATCATCTGGCATAGTAAAGACGGCAGTCCCAGGAGTCTCCGATGCGAACTGCTGGCCAAGACTAATATCAACCGTTTCCTTAATGATCGATCGAATGTAGGTGAGTACTCGATCCTTGAAGGCAGAGTCGGACGTAAGCCTCTGAGATAAGCTGGCAGCGCCAAAGTTCCCGGCAAGCCAGGCAAACCCGTGCAGGTGTAACATCATCCGTGTTGTAGACTCGACTACTCCGAAGTGAGAAGTAGCAGTACCAAAGATTCCTGGCTCCTTCGAGAGGGTCCTAAAGAAGCAGTCGAAGAAGGCGGTAACAATGACGTGGAAGTACTGTGCCACGAGACTTGGATTCTTCAGCGTCATCTGCAAGAGTGACGACTTCACCCCTGTGCCATCTAGTGGTACCTCCTCACCAGCAAGCTTCACAACAAAGATATTGCCTATATCTTTGGGATTAAGTGTAAACCATACGAGGGGGATCCCTAGCCGACCGATCTTCCCGAATATGAGGTTCTGGAACCTCATCTTCTCTCCAAATGATTCTGGGTTGAACGATGATATGATTCTCATATTGGTGATAAGACTGTAGATAGAGGGGTTGGAGATCTTCTCCCCGCTCTTAAATTCTTCAGCAGCGCGGTGGAGATCGTCACCTGACAATCTGGCAATATCCGTAGTAGCTTTGGCCCAATAACCGTTCTTAACCTGGAGGTAATTACCAAAGGTAGCTTGTCGGATAAGAATCAAATCGTAGATATAAAACATAAAGGTGTGATGCTGCGAGAAGCTTAGAAGATTAGAGAGGGTACAAGCGTGGGTATATAATACGTCAATTTAATCTCGACGGATACTAAGCCGTCAAATTCCTCTCGCGAAGGTAAGGCTGATACGGGCGAAAGCATCTTAGCACACTTCTCATAGCAGTCATTAAATGCGTCGATGAATGCGCATTTATCTGTATAGATTTGACGCAGAAGATTGAAAAGTAACCTGTGTATGGCTTGGCATTCGTGGATCATTGATTTGGAATGTTCCCGCAGTTTAAGCCACAGGGGAACCCCGCTGTGGAAGAACGGTAGAGGTTTGATGCCGCCTCCGTTAAATACGACTGGGATGATACCGTGATGCCCGTCCTCGTGAAGAGTTCGGATTTCGAGAAAGGCCAATTCTGTAAGCACATGATGAAAACCTTCTTGGTATTGGTATGTTCTCACGATTCTCTCTATCCCTTTTTTGACGTCATCAGTACTCCTAAGATCTCTTTTTGCACTAGTATAGAAGTCTTTGATGGCCTGGGTATATGCCTTCATGCGTATGTCCTCGTGGTAGCTTTGCAGAACCTCTGAGCAGCATAGGATGACTTTGTCAACCCTACTGATGTTGTCGACACTCTCCGCATTGCCGCTCTTTGGTAGCAGGCAGAATTGGTTCGAGAGTACATCATGTGCAGTATCGTTGTCCTCGCGAGTAACCCAAGGTTCCAATGACAGTGATCGGTCGGAAATCACCTTCGATCGAAGGACGTTCAGCCAAAAGATTAGCTCTCGAGCCAATGCCGCATCTGCCTCTCCGATGGAAGGGTTATCGTGCGCATAGACGAGGAAAAAGGTAGGTGACTCTGCTTTAATGAATGCATCTGTATCTGCGAACTTTTCCAATATCGTTTTGAAGAGTGTGGCAAGTACTATTACTCTTCGTTAGAAAATGGTTCGATGCTACAGCCTTCTAAGAAACCCCAGAATTTGTAGCCTTCCTGATCAGAATGAAGATTTTCATACGTTCACTTTTCACACCCTGCTTTGTTGAATGTAGATCAGGTGTCACCGCTACTTCATGGCTCGTAGACATCCCCATGGCCCCGGCTTTGACATCAGTAGTGTGTTGGTCGAGCTGAGGAGGCTCAGATGCTGGCGTTGGCAGAGCCAGAGCCAGGGCCACGATAAATAAATAAAAGTGGATACGCAATACTTTGTATGCGGGCAAAAGAGTCAAATGATCATTAACATGATGTTTTGCAAGATAATATCGAAGGTAGAAAGATCGCTGAAGGAAAAGATAAGGCAATCAATACTGCGCACGAGGCTGTAGCGACACAAGGCCACCCGAAGCCTGCTTTGACTAGAGTCACGCCTCACGGAAGGGCTGCAAGCGCTGGTGGGTCGGGAGCACCCGGCCAGTGCACACTTTGCTTCTGGCATTTGATTCAAGGGAAAAAGGTTTTGACACCTTGTACGAAAGGGGGTTTGCAAGATTGATGCAACGACCAGGGGGATAGCAGGGAGATTCTGCCATTAAACTAAGCTATATACAGTATATCCTCATTGCCGCTCTAATAAGGAGTTTGAGCTCCCTTTCTGACGAGAACCTTTCTGATCCTTTGAGGCATAGAATCGAAAAGTAAGATTCGACGGTTATAATTAACCAGTAATCTATTAGATTATTTGATTAATATGCTTACTCGTTACTAGTCGTAGCCCGCCGAGTTTCTTCGTAAATTAAAGTCGAGTTTTGCGGCCAAGTTTTAGCACCTGTTTTTTAGTTTATTTCCATGCAGTGACTTTATTAAGATTTAGGTTTTAGCGGCAGCAAAAATAGACTAACTGCGTTCTATTAAGCCAAAGAATCGTGATTTCTTTAAGGTCTTCCATTTGTAGCGTTCGCGGCCCGTTCTAAAGTACAGATGGATTGTTTTTATCGATAGTAGAGAGTGGTGGTGATGGAAGATGGTGGAATTAAAGCAGCGGTAGAATGGGCTCACCGCCTTGTTGCATCAATCTTGCAAACCCCCGAAGGGGGTTTACAGTGGGTCTCGTACGCCCCTGTAAAGCGGTGAGGTGCTATCGAAGCTCGTGGAACCTATGCCCTCAACACCATATTAATGAATCTCCCTCTCTATTTACTACTAGCTAAGCATCAATTCAATGGCGTGGACACATGAAACCCCAACTCGTGTACGATTGCAAAACCCTTTTAAGTGAAGGGCTACTCACTTCGCAGAGCTGCTCGAAAGCTCAATATTCCTGTCTCTTCAGCACAATACTTTGTTAATAAGCCTGATCGCCAGGCAAAGCCTCCTGGTGCTTCTCCGAAAGTCTCTCCCGAGCAAGTTGAAGAGATTATTAAGTAGTTTACTGGCCACTATAATCGTCGAACACTTTCTCTAAAGCAAATCCGCGAGCAGTTTAAGTTTGATTGTGCTGATATTACTCTCCTCCGAGCCTTTGAACGACACGGTTATTATTATCACGTCCCTGATTGTAAACCCTTTGTATCGAAAGCTAATAAACTCAAGCTTTTCATCGTGTTTTTGCGCCATACTTGAATATCGTTCATGAGTTTGGTTCTAAGATTCGAGACGGATTTCTTCGGCGAGATACATTTTATGGATATGACTATAGCTATGCTACTAGTCCAACTAGGGTCGAATATCAGGTATTTCATGATTACGGTACAAATTAAAAGAAATACCAGATATCTACTAACTGTGATTCCAGAAGTTGCATACCTTCTTCAATACGTAGAAAAGAATGGCCGTGATCATGGTGATCCATGGTCCTTAAGACAAACAGGAATATATCAACAAATTGATGCTAAAAATCGGCAAGTCTGCTTGGATTTTCTTACAACTGTCACATTTTACAAGAGAGCAAGTAATGATAGCATTGAGTTCTGAAGTGAATGAGAGTAGTGATAGTATGCATAACATCGACTTGCACTGCGATACCAACGGAACATGGAGTTGATGGAGTGCCTGAGTTCGGCCTTGTTTTGCTTGTTGATGCAGCAGGTATCAACCCAAAAGTATGGCAGACCATCTTGTCTAGCTTGTTCTCCACAGAACCTAATCTTCTTGAAACCCTCCTTGTCCTGGCCAGTCCCGCTCATCACTTCAGCATATGTGACTTCCTTGCTATTATCCTGTTCCCATGTGTGCGAGAGTATAGCATAGTTACTCAGGTATATCGCCTTCAAGGAACTCGGTCAGGCTGAAATCGCCATCGTTGTTGTACTGTAGCAGGCGCATTATTCGACTAGGTTCGAGGATCGCGGGAGGAAGGGTTCTCGGTAGTAGTTGAGCCGTCGAGTTGGTATAGATGCGAAGGGTGAAGACTTCATGTCGGGTTGAGGCTGGCGCACTCAGCTGGGCGGCAGCCTCGCGGTAATAGCATCGTCGTACATCACTGGAAGCGCGCAAGACCGGCCCAGTCGCTCAGGCTCACCGGCGAAGTCAATCTCGATTGACAATAATGTATTCTTGTTGCTGAGAGGGAAGCTAAAGAAATCTGGGAATTGAATGATAGAAAGGAAATCTAGGACCCAGAATCTATCTTCGATTATCCATTTGGTGTCGAGCTTCCACTTCTGCCATGTTCGATTTTCTAGCCTTAAGCCTTAGGCTGACGTTTCTTAAATTAGCATTGAGATGTGGAGCGTAACTCTGCAACGGGACTGCGGGGTGCGGCGTTTTCCCCAGAAGCTCAATGAACGGTCACGTGCCTGCTGCTCTGTGCAGCTGCTATTCCACCGTCTATCCCGTCCCAAAGACGACATAGACGAACAGTCATCGTCGCTGTCGAGGAGAATTGCCTTTGAGGGCAGCCAGCAATCAAGTCAACCAGCAATCATATTAGTGAGAATCGGTAGTTGTGTGGAGGAAGGAGAACATGGAGGCCGTGGCGCGTCAGTCGAGCCGGGAACGCGTCCAGACGTCGAAGGCATTAGAATGGAGCAAGAGAAGATCTAGGGCGGTGGCAAGCGATACAGAGGACACGATTGAAGTAATTCAGGAAGCTCCCATGCCATTGCAAACAAGACGAACGGGGATCAGCTCGCATCCCAAGGAGCAAAATGTAGCGACGAAGGTTAAGGCCCTCGCCGCGAAGGCAGGAGAACATCCTGCAACAGCGGCAGCGACCCGAACCAGCCGGTACACGAAAAAGCGAATGCAAGCGTAAATATGCAGATCAAAGTGCTCACTGACTTGGTCAAGTCGCTGTTGAAAGCAATGGAGGAACAGAAGAAGGAGCACGTGACCCAGATCAAAACCATAACGCGGACCTTCACGGAGCAGATAGAAACACTTAAGGCAGAGCTTAAGGCAGAGCTTAAGGCAGAGGTTACGGATATGATGGAAAAGATTCAGACCCAGCTGTCCAATGCCCAAGCACCGTCAAGCCCATCCCCATCGTATGCAGAAGTCGCCCGAACGCCACCAGACAGTTTACCAAGCAATGTACGAACCCTCTCCTCCCTGCGCACCACGCCGTCAACAATGACCGATACGCTGTACTGCACGGTTGACACGTCCAGAGTTGGGGAGGGAGAGAGAAGCAAGGCACAACCTGGGGCAGTTCGGAAGGCAATTGAGGAGGAGATTCGCACCGTGGAAGGACAAGCAAATTGGCGTTGCGCTGCGGTGATCAGAGACGCCAGGAACACGGAACGCATCAAGATTGTATGCAGAGACGAAGCTGAACTCCAACGGGTCAAGGAAGCGGCCCAGAAAACTGCGGCCGAGGGAGTCCGAGTGCTGCGAGACCAACTGTACCCGGTCAAGGTGGATAATGTCAATCGAACAACTATTCTCGATCAGGAGGGAAAGGTTTTACCGGGCGCCGCCGAAGTCCTTGGGGAGGAAAACGGGGTCCACATAGCCAAGATCGGGTGGCTCAGCAGGAAAGACGCGGGTAAAGCTTATGGTTCAATGGTGGTCTATGTCACCAAAGGCAGCGAAGCAGCACGTCTGTTACAAGACCAATACTTCCATGTCGCAGGAGAGTCAGCGTACACTAGGGTTTTCGAGCCGCGATATGGTCCACAGAAATGCTATCGATGTCAGGAAATCGGGCACAAGGCGTACTCATGCACGCAACCGCAAGTCTGTGCCAAGTGTGCTCAAGTAGGACACCATCACAGTGAATGTCAAGCAGTAATACCAAAGTGTGTTACATGCGGAGGGCCACACGAATCGCTCAGCGGGAACTGCGGAACACGCCACCGCTCCCGGGATGCGTAAAACCTTTCAAATACTCCAATTGAATGTCCGGAAGCAGCGAGAGGTGCAACACAGTTTAATGAGTGATGAGCAATTGAAGGATTGTGGAGTGTTGGCGATATCTGAGCCATATGCGAGGATCATCGACGGCACTTTGGTGACAGCCCCTATAGGACACCCAAACTGGATCAAAATAGTACCCACAGTCCAACGTGTGGAAAGGTGGGCGGTTCGAAGCATGCTCTGGATTCGGAAGGATATCGAAGCAGAACAGGTGCCTATACAATCATCGGACCTCACGGCAGCGGTATTGCGACTCCCAGACCGGTCGATACTGGTCGTGTCGGTCTACGTTGAACCGCAGGATGCAGAGGCATTGAGGGTTGCGATATGCGAATTACACCAGGTAATCAGGGAAACACGCCGCAAGATTGGCACCCGAGTGGATGTGGTACTGGCCGGGGATTTCAACCGGCACGATCAATTATGGGGAGGAGAGGACGTCTCACGGGAAAGGCAAGGAGAGGCCGACCCGATCATCGACCTCATGAGTGAGCATGCCCTTCACAGCTTGCTCCCGAGGGGCACGAAGACGTGGCAACGGGGGAATCATGAGTCAACCATTGATCTGGTAGTGGCTTCCGAGGAATTGGCAACATCAGTGGTGAAGTGTACAGTCCACACGACCGAGCATGGATCCGACCACAGAGCAATTCAGACGACGTTCGACGTCGCGACTCCGGAACGAGTCGTTGAAACAAGGCTGCTTTTCAAAAATGCGCCGTGGACCGACATAAAGGACCGGATTACTACTGCTCTTCGCTTCGTTCCATTTGGCGGGAATGTACAGCAACAGGCAGATGGGTTGATGACAGCGGTGCTGGAGGCAGTCCATGCACTCACCCCAAGGGCTAAACCTTCACCATACGCGAAGAGATGGTGGACGACAGATCTCACACAGTTGCGGCGAGTCTATACGTACTGGAGGAACCAGGCTAGAACGCAATGACGGATGGGTCGCATGTTTCCTGAACTAGAACAGCAAGCAAATGAAGCTGCTAAGGAATACCATGCTGCTGTCCGGAGACAGAAAAAGGCGCACTGGGAGGACTTCCTCGCAGATGACACAAACATCTGGCAAGCGGCAAAATACCTAAATCCTAGTGGCAGTTCAGCATTTGACAAGATACCGCCACTAATAAGAAGAGACGGATCCACCACGAAAAACAAAACTGAACAAGCAGAGGAACTGCTGTCGGTGTTCTTTCCCCCACTACCAGAGAGGATAGAAGATGAAGGACCACGACCGCAGCGAACCGCAGTGTCGATGCCTCCCTTGACCATGGAAGAAGTCGAACGGAGGATTTTTGCGGCGAAGTCGTGGAAGGCGCCAGGAGAGGATGGGTTACCAGCCATGGTATGGAAGCAGGTATGGCCAGTGGTCAAAGACAGGGTGTTGCTCCTCTTTCAGACGTCGTTGGACGAAGGGGAACTCCCTACACAATGGAGAAATGCCAAGATCATACCGCTGAAGAAGCCAAACAAAGGTGATTACACGGTTGCAGAATCATGGAGGCCGATCTCGCTGCTCTCCACACTAGGAAAGGTTCTGGAGTCGGTGATTGCTGAAAGAATATCGCACGCAGTAAAGACCTTTGGTCTACTCCCCACGAATCACTTCGGGAGAAAGAAGCGCTCTGCTGAACAAGCACTTCTGCTGCTGCAAGAACACATCTATAATGCATGGAGATCAAAGAAGGTCCTTAGCTTGGTTAGCTTCGACGTGAAGGGCGCATACAATGGAGTGTACAAGGACAGACTGTTGCAGAGACTCGCAGCGAGAGGCATCCCACCGGCCCTAGTGCGGTGGATTGATGCTTTTTGCTCAGAACGCACCGCAACCATACTAGTCAATTGCCACACGTCTCAACAGCAGCCACTGCACAAGCAGGCTTACCGCAAGGGTCACCACTGTCGCCAATCCTGTTCCTCTTCTTCAATGCCGACCTAGTTCAACACAAACTGAATGCAAATGGGGGATCAATAGCATTTGTGGATGACTATAACGCGTGGGTTACAGGGTCATCAGCGGATATGAACCGAGAAGGGATTCAAGCTATCATCGACAAAGCAATGGACTGGGAAAGGCGGAGCGGAGCCACGTTCGAAGGCAAGAAGACAGCAATCATTCATTTCACTAGACGGCATGACCGAATCAGTACCAGACCGTTCACTATCAAAGGTCAGGCAATCGCACCAAAGGAGGCTACCAAGATCTTAGGAGTCGTTATGGACTCAGGACTCCGGTATGTACAGCACATCGGGAAAGCAACAACCAAGGGCCTTCTTGCCGCGATGGCATTAAAACGACTGCGGCTGGTCTCTCCCTCAACTGCAAGGCAGTTGTTTGGAGCGACGGTAGCGCCAGTCGTGGACTACGCTTCAAATGTGTGGATGTATGCTTGCGGACACAAGGGCATGGCCTTAATGAACCGAATACAAAGAATCGGAGCACAGGCGGTCACAGGAGCTTTCCGAACCGTCGCCACCGCAGTTGCAGAAGCCGAGGCTAGCATATGTACAGTGAGCGAGCGGTTTGCAGAGAGGGCTACGAAGGTGTGGGTCAACATCCGCACGCTCCCCGAGACGAACCCGATATCGAAGTTAAACACTAGAGTACTTCGGAGATTCACGTCACCATTGCAAAAGATAGCTCGTGCGCATCAAAACATGCCAACAAATAAGATGGAGGTTATTCAGCCTTATGTAATGGCTCCGTGGGAGGAACGACTCCCCGCTACAATCGACCGTGGAACGGAGGAGATGACTAACATTGCGAACACTATCTGCGGCATTCGGATTGCGACAAGCTCGTCCGCGAGAAAGAGGATAGTGGGGATGGGAGGAGCCATCCACGACACGCTCGGCATTGTAACAGGTAGAGAACCGATTGCATACTCAGTCACGCTGGGAGCAAGAACGGAGCAGAACCCGTACACGGCTGAACTTGCCGCGATAGCGATGGCAATGAAGCGCCTATCGCTACATCTGGTGGGAAGACAGGTCACGATTATTTCAAACAACCAGGGAGCCCTGCTAGCAACGAGCCAACCAAGACATCAATCAGGACAAACCAGCATTAAAGAGATTTACGAGGTAGCGTCTGCGCTGAGAAAAGGAGGCAATTCTATCTCGATGATATGGATCCCGTCTCAGGAGAGCTTCGAGCTCGGCAGGAGAGCAAAGGAAGCCGCACGACAGGCTACCGAGCCAGACCGAACACCGCAAGGGCAATGCTACCAAGCCAAATCTGCAACTATTAACAGGGGAAAGGCAGAAAAGGCAATAAGGACACTACCAGACGAGGTGGGAAAGTATTCCAGAGAAATAGACACCGCCCTGCCAGGAAAATATACTCGTACCCTATACGACGGTCTCAAGCGGAGAGAAGCGAGCGTATTAGCACAGCTCCGTACAGGAATGGCACGACTGAACGGATATCTTCACCGGATTGGAGCAGCAGAATCTGACCAATGTGCCTGCGGACAGGCAACAGAAACTGTCAAGCACTTCCTTTTCCGATGCACGAGATGGGACGCACACCGAACGCAAATGCTAGCACAGACAGACACTAGAAAGGCAACCTCTCCTTCTACCTGGGAGGGAAAGCTCCATCTGACCCGGAGAAATGGACACCAAATATAGACGCGGTTCGAGCAACGATCAAGTTCGCCATAGCCACAAGACGACTGGACATGGAAGTAGAGCAGGCAACTAACTCCCTACAATAGGAAATCCCATTTCTTTCTTTTATCCCGACTAACCCTTTATCACCCTCGTGCCCCACAGTGTAGCCAGTAGTGTGTACGCCGTAATTACTGCAGTAATTTGATGCCTTATTACCACTGCAGTACAGATTCATCCCACAAATACGCACTGAATAGTACTGCAGTAATATACCTCCTTTGTCATACGCACGGCGTAATACGGCGTACTAGAGTATAATTACACGTGACTCATATATCCTTTTGCTCTTCCTCTACCTTCCAACTTCTATTCACCAATTTCTTCCTCTGATTCAAAGGCTTTTACTTTATGCCAAGACCTTAAACACTCTAAGGCTTCAATCACCTTTACTGAAAGCTTATTACGGCGATCTGTAACTGTAATTTTGCGAGATGAGAAAAGACGTTCTGGCTCTGCACTTATTGCAGGAATAGAAAGCAAGTTTAGAGCCATTTTGCTCAAATTAGGGTATATGGCCTGCTGCTCAGGTGCCAGCCACCAGTCCCTCACATTCTCAAAGTTGTGGTGTGGCAGTGAACTGCAATATCGAGCATATTCATCCTGGGATGGAGTCGTCGGCACCTTTGCTTTTAAGGAGTTCTTCTACTGAGTAAACTTATTTGGCGTTGCGTATGTGGGAGCAAGAACTCGGCCAGTACCAGCAGCAGTAGCTTCGCCTGGAAGTCTTTCATGACCTGTAAACATATACTTCTCTTTCCATAGGTCCTCCAGCGCGGTTTTAGCTGGGCTCCACTACTTACACATCCAGTGGTCCTCAATATATTGCCACTTATAGGCCGGATAAAGAACAAGTGCGCTTACGTATGCCGGTATTTCACTAGAAAGAGCATAGTATTTATCTAGCTTTGCCCAGCTAGAGTTAATACAAGTACTTACGACTGGGTCGTTATTATATTGAGATTTGCCCTTCTTATATTGTTGAAGGATGAAATCTAAAGCAGGGAGTACCTCGTCAAAAGTATTATAGTTTGATTCTAGTGTCTTAGTCGTATATGCGAGGTTGGTAAGAAAACTTTTAACCTATAAGTTAAGGATTAATGATTGGTATCAAGATTAAGGGGAAAATTAGGGAAATAGAACACTTTACCTTGCTTAAAAGGGCCCAGTCCTGGGCAATAGTCGATCCAGATCTAGCTCCTTTTCGGGGTATTGCGCAAAGAACCGGTCTACAGCCTTTTGTAGGGGAATAGCCTCGCTAAGCATCTTGTCCCAAGAGTTCCACCGGGTGCCATTATCTCGAGCGATATTTCTGCCTCTTGAGATGGCTCTCCATTGTTGTTTTCGTTGTGCGGTACGTCCAATGTGAGTAACAAAGTTATGAAGCTTGCCAAGGGGTCCGAGTCTCCTCCACTGGTCCATTTCATCCTGAGTCGTCTCAAGAGCTTCGGCTTGGTTAACAAATAGGAAAGGCTGTGCCGATAGGTTGATAATATGGCCGATACATCGGATTCGATGGTGCTTTGCGTTATAATCAATATTCCAGGAGTCATATGCGCCTAGATGAAATTAGAAAAATAACAAGGTAATCGGGAATTACTCACGATCCTCAAATTCTCGCATCATGGTATCATTATTTGTCGCATTGTCCATCTGTACATACCCTAGCTTACTGCTAATTCCCCAGTCCGCTACCACCTCTTGTAGATATCTAGCAAGGTTCTCTCCGGAGTGCTCCCCCTCCATCTCAACAAGTGCTAGGGTAGCACTCACAAGTTGGCCATCCTGAGCGATATAATGGCTAACAAGTCCCAGGATTGATAAGCTATTTGGTGATGTCCAGAAGTCACAGCTAATATGGATATCGGTCAGAGCACTATGCAGCCTCGACTTCATCTGTTCCTTTATAGAGCTAAACTGGCGCAGGACCCATTGAGTGATTGTTGTATGAGAAGTAGGAAGCCAGGTATCAATATCATCGTTGATATAATTGAGGAGGTCCCGAAACTCGGGGCATTCGACGAGACGAAGTGGAAGGTGGCAGGCGGTAAGGAACTTAATATATAAGACCTCAAGGTGGTTGCCATCAAGTGAGTTGCCATTACTATTAGTCGTATTAAGCTTTCTGCGCAGGGATTCTGGTAATTTCGAATCACTAGAATTAGCGTGTTTTTTTTTTGATCAAAACATTGACTTCAAAGCCTTCAGAAAACATAAAGATATACTCTAAACTACTTCATGTTGAGATATTACGCGTATTAGAGCAGTGTGATAAAAAAATTAATCAATTATTCAAATATTAATCAAATATTCAGCTTAGTCAGCTTTGATTTTGATTAACGAGAGGTTTGATTTGATTTGAATAACGAATCATAAATATTCATGAATATTCATGATTACCACGTGACTTACTCGAGACTTTAAATACATAAAACTTCTATTACTAATTATTATTTTTAATTTCAATTAACTAATAATATAATAATTTCATTTTACTAAACTTATTTTAAATGTTTTAAAAAAACTGATTTATTTTAATTATAACGTAGTTCACAAGCGAGTGGGCAAAACAAGTGTTACGGTCCTATCAGCCTACAACTGATATGGATAGAAGATCTTGGTCCGTGGGTTGTTGGTCTGGGAAGAAGTAGGTATATCACATATAAGGAATAAGATCCCGATAACAGTATGGTGTTAAGATACTATTTTGAGTTGAGCACGAAGCTCCTATCTAAGGAAAAGCTATCTACTTATATAGGTTCCTTGTGAGTTGGATCATGGCAAGTGCCATGATCCAGGACCCACTTGGATCATAACAACTGCTATGATCCATCACGTGATCCATCACTCAGGGGTTCTCTGTGTAAGCCAAGCTTACCGAGCCTCAGGCCCCTAAGGCATAAGCCTGTTAGCGATGCGCGTAACAACAAGCTCATGCACACTTTTTTCTTGGCATTGAACAAAAAGTTAAATAACACAACAACAATAAAAATAAAATAAATGAAATTTTAATATAGTGTTTTTAAAACTCACATTTTTAATTTAGCAAAGTTATATTTAGAAATTTATAAAAATAAAATGAAACAATAGCGTATAAATAGCGAAAAAGTATATTAGCACTAATTGTACTTTTAATTTTGTATTTTACTTAATTAATTGTTTATGAAAAATTTTAAAAATTGAAATATAAGCTTTCTTATATTAAAATTAAATATATTCAATATTTCAAAGCTTATAAATTTATAATTATTTAAATATGGGATTTTAAGGGCTAAAACTAGCTACATATTTTATATAGTAAAAGCTATAAATTATAAACTTTTAAAAATTAAAAATACGGTTAAAATATAATATAAAAAACTTAAATTTTAAGTTTTAAGATTTTATATAAACAATTAAATAAAGTGCACGGTTACGCACAGACGTTTTTTGTATGCAAAAAAAAGTGTGCATGAGCTTGTTTTGTCCACTCGCTTGTGGACTACGTTACTATAAAATATCAAGTGTTAATGAATATCTTTAAAAAATATACAAAAATAAAGCAAAGTCAAAAATTTTTAATATTAGTTTAACAGAATATTATTACTTTAATTAGTAAAACAAATATGTGTATGTATATAAAATTAAATTACAAAAATATTTTCTTTATCAATTTCCTCAGTTGCAATTTTTTTTCAATATCCTCGTCGTTATTAATAATACCCCAATTTTTAAGACAAATAGTCTTTTCAAAAGTGTCTTTATTTAAACGGTTTCTTAATTTATTAATAATCAATGTTGGAACATCGATATCACCTGACTACGTGGCCAAAGCGTATCTTGAAACACGCATATTGTCAGGCGCCAGGATGTCACGTGCTAAGGGGCACTGAGAGGGGCTCGGTAAAGACACTGAGGCTTGGCATGTATGGGCACGTAGGGAGTCGCCAGGGGTTCGGAGGGTATAAGTAAGGGACTCGGGACGTAGTAGAGAAGGTAGAGATTAGTCTTCGTATCAATTGCAGCTGACTTGTGCCACCCTACTCCAGCACCTTACATAAAGTATGCAAATAATCCGATTTATAACTAAAAAAATTAATTTTTATTTAATAAATTATAAATAAATAACTTACATTTTATAATCGTTTTCTAATTGAGTAACAATATCACTTACTTGACCCGAAGTTAAACCGATAGCGCTTAAGCCTTCTTTTTTAATTCGAGGATCTAAAATTAAAGCTAAATAAATAGCTTTATTTTGTGAAGAAATATTTCCTTTTTTAGGATAATATTTTGAAAGTTTTGCTATTCCACGATTGATAGCGTCAACCAAAACCGGATTCTATTAAAAATTAGCTAATTTCAGTGTTGAAATTGATTAAATTAAATTAAATTTTTACTAGTTAATCTAAATCTAAATCTAATTTAAAAGCCTAAATCTAAATTTAATTTAATTTAATTTAATTTAATTTGATTATAATTGATTTTTTTCACGTGATCATAAACTTGCGTGAGCCCGCTAAATTTAAGCTTAAAGAACTTTATATTTAACCGAACCAATAAAATAAGCTTTTTTGATTAAGCGAAGTTATTGCATTTTAAAAAATAATAGAAAGTTCTAGAGCATTCTATTATTAATTACTTGATTTGTAATAACTTGATTTGTAACAACTTGATTTGTAATAGCTTATTTGTAATAACTTGATTTGTAACAACTTGATTTGTAATAGCTTATTTGTAATAACTTGATTTTCAATAGCTTGATTTGTAATAATTTGATTTTTAAAAACTATATAAAGCTTCGACTGTATCGACTTTCTGTTTTTCCAAAACAATATTAATTGCGATTAAAAACAATTATCTCTAAACAACTTTACTTTATAAATATTATATATATTATATATTATCTTAAAATGCCTTATACTACTTCCGAAAAAACAAATATACAACAAAATCAAGTTGATTTTAAATTACCTTCTAAGCAACCTTCTCTTTTTATTAGAGGCTATTTTATCAAAGAATTAGACCCTCCGCAAGAAGATTTAACTAAACCTAGAACGGTTACTGTAACTTGCACCTATAAAAATTGCAAGTAAGTTGTTTATATTATTATTTATTATTTTAATTGTTATAATTTAAATTATTTAGTTTATTAATAACGTAGTTCATAAGCGACCCGATAACACAAGTGACCCGATAGTTTTTTTTACATACAAAAAACGTCTGTGCACAACTACATATTTCTTTTAATTGTTTATAGAAAAATTTATAATTTAAAATATAGCTTTTCAACTTTACATATAAACGGTTTTTTGAATTTTAAACTTATACTCTTTATAATTATAAAAATAATTAGTAAAATATAAAATACAAGGATTATTTAGCCCCCAATTTATATATTTTAATAACCATAAATAAAATCGCCGTAAAACTGTAACATATATTTATATATAACACAAATAAGTTAGCTTTTAAATTATAAAACTTTTTATAAACAATTAAAAGAAATACGTAGTTGTGCACAGACGTTTTTTGTATGTAAAAAAAACTATCGGGTCACTTGTGTTATCGGGTCGCTTATGAACTACGTTAATAACTTTAGGCAAAAATGGTTTAAACAATTTGTAAACCATTCTACTAGTAACTATTTTACACATTATAAACACAATCACAAATTAGTACCTTTATATTTATTAAAAGAAGATTTTGGTAAGTTATTATTATTTAAATTATATATATTTATAAACTAATTCAAATACAGATTCAGATGATTCACAAAGTCAATTATCTAATTCGCAAAATACGCAAAGCTCTGTTAACGAATTTTTTACGCTAAACCGGTCTAAAAAGCGCCCTATTGAAAACTTTGATAATTTAAAGTTCAAAAAGCTAGTATTAAGTTTTATACTAGCAAACAATCTTTCTTTTAATATAGTTAATAGTAGTTCTTTTAAAGAGCTAATTAATTACTTGAAAGAGTAAGTTCTTTTTTTTTAATCAACTGTTTAATTATTTTTTAATAACGTTAATATAGAGATACTCCTATTGTCAATAGAGATAATTTAAAAGATCAACTAGAGTCTTTATATAAAGATTCCTGTAATAACTTTATTAATAAGCTCAATATACATAAAGAAAATAAAGGCTTTTTTAGTCTTACTTTAGATGCTTGGACAGCGTCTAATCAAGACTCTTACTTAGGAATAACAGTGTAAGTTTTATTTATTTAATATTATTTCAAAAAAAAAATACTAATTATTTGTTTAGGCACTATATAAATCAAGACTTTAAATTAGAGTCTTATTTACTAAGTATGGAACTATTAACCGAAAAACATTCCGGCTTTTATATGTTTAAAGTTTTAAATAAAACTTTACAAAAGTTTAATATTGAAAACAATATTAATTTCAATATTATATTCAATCAAAATTTTTGTTAAAACTTTATGAAGATAATAACCTGAATATTTTTCTTTTAGCTCTCGAATAGCTAAATAGTAAGACTTAAGTTCGAAATTTTTATTTATAAAGTGTCTAAATAAAAGAATTAGCTTTATTAAAGAATTTTTAAATAAAAAAAGCTTACAAAGTAACTCCAAAATAAGGATCTTGGTTAATAGCTGTCCAAACATCTAAAGTTAAAGAAAAGCTTCCGTTGCTTTCTATTTGTTCTTTTAGCTCGTTTTTAATTAAATTTTGTTTTAATAAAAACAAAGAGTCTAAATCGTCTTTTAAAACTTTATAATAAAGAGGCGGAACATTTCTATTAAATATTAGTAATTTTCATATAAAAATCTTTTAAAAACTTACGGAGATAAATAATCAAATAATTGTTTACAAGATTGACTTGTAATACTTCGGAAAGATATATTATTTGATATAATAAAATTTAAAAGTAATTTTTTAAATTGAATTAAATCAAACTCGGGAGATTTAGGCCGTTTTAAAACTCGACTTTTAGCGAAATAATCGTCAATAGTCGAAGATTGACTAGTTTGACTGGTTTCTTCAAAATCAATTTCTATTTAATTAGTGTATTGTTTTTCTTTCTTTTATTTTTTTAAAAAAATACCTGATTCAAAATCAAGATTTATAGACGTTAAGTCTATATATTTATGCGAAACTCTTAAATGTGTATAATAATTGCTTGTAGATTGATTGATTTTTTGATTTTCCCAAATTTTGCTATAAAAAATTAGCAAAAGATTAATACAAAATTAATTTAAAATAAACTAGTAAAAAACTTACCGGCAGCCTTTTTGTAAACACTTTACAGTAACAGTTCGCGGAATATCTTTATTTTCTTGTGGCGGATTTAAGATTTTTTCAAAATAACCTTTTTTAAAAACTAAAGATAAATTTGAATTATCAAGTTCAAAATTTGAAGAATTTTGCTTCCGAATAAGACGAATAGCTTGGGATTGTTGAGACATTGTTGCAAGTGATAAAAAAATAACTTATAACTTATAACTTATATAAAGTTTATAATATAAATTTAAAGTTAAGTTGAAATATAAAAATCCAAATCAAAACAAAGATTGAAGTATTTATATAAAACGAAAAGTCCTATTAATAATCTCATTTTATTGATTTCAAATCAAAGCTTTGTTATAAATCAACTATCACCAAAATATTATAAATCGTTGAATTTATAATCAATATATTAATAAATAGAAACTGTAAGAATAGTGGATTTGTCAGCATTCTGCCGAATTTATTTTCACCGCCTTCCGAATTAAGTGACCGCCTTCCACTTTTAGCATTAATCATGAATATTCATGATTAACGTAACCCACAAGCGAGTTTCCAACACAAGCGAATTTCCATTTTTTTCTTGGCATCGTGCGAACTACCTTTCAACAACATTTTTTATATATACTAAAATGGTTCGTACTTGGAATGAATCCGACCTTATTTTAGCAATAAATACGCTTCAAAAGAATCCACATTTAAAGCTAAGTCGCGTTGCTCGAACTTACAATGTGCCTCGCAAAACATTGTATAACCGATATCACGGAATAACTTCACGACGCGATATCTCAGCTAATTCTCGAAAACTTACCGATCTTGAAGAAAATGTTATCGTACGACATATTCTTGACTTGGATTCACGGTCATTTCCTCCTCGACTTAGTAATGTTGAAGATATGGCTAATCAATTACTTCAACAACGAAACGCGGGACGCGTCGGCAAAAACTGGACTTCAAACTTCGTACGACGACAACCAGAGCCACGAACGCGTTTTAATCGAAGAATCGACTATCAGCGAGTTCAGTGCGAAGACCCTGACGTGTATAATGCATGGTTTCGCCTCGTACGAAACACAATTGCCAAATATGGGATTCAGGAAGAAGATATATACAACTTTGACGAAACGGGATTTGTAATGGGCCAGATTTCGTCCGAAATGGTTGTAACAAGCTCTGAACGACGTAACAAGCCTCGAACTGTACAACAAGGGAATCGGGAATGGATTACAGTAATTCAAGGGATCGGTTCGTACGGCTATGTGCTGCCGCCATATATAATTGTTGCGGGCAAAACCCACCTTTCGTCGTGGTATGAAAATAGTCAATTGCCGTCCGATTGGGTTATTGCTGTTACTGCAAATGGCTGGACAACAAATGAACGAGGCTTAGATTGGATTCGGCATTTCAATTTACATACAAAGAGTCGTACAAAGGGTGGTTATCGACTTTTGATTCTTGATGGCCACGAAAGCCACCACTCGACTGATTTCGAGCTTTATTGCAAAGAACACAACATTATTACTCTTTGTATGCCTGCACATTCGTCTCACAAGCTTCAGCCTCTTGATGTTGGTTGTTTTCGTGCGTTAAAAAGATCGTATGGCGCTGAAATTGAAAAGCTGATGCGTGCGCATATTACTTATATTTCTAAGGAAGACTTTTTCCTGCTTTCCATACCGCATTTCGTACAACAATGATTGAATCAAATATTCGAGGAGGGTTCCGCGGAACAGGCCTTGTGCCGTACGACCCAGAATATGTGATTTCACAGCTAGATATCAAACTGCCAACTCCAACTTCGCCTAGAACGTCGTCCGGTTTACCTTTAATTTGGGAGCCTAAAACTCCAAGCAACGTAATTGAAACACAATCTCAGACTATATATGTCAAAGAAAGAATCATACGACATCAAAATAGCTCTCCGACTTTGCTTTTGTCAAGTATAGATCAGTTTGCAAAAGGTGCAACGCGCGCAATTCATGAACTAGCGTTGTTGCGCGAAGAGAACAGAGCACTTCGCAAAGCAATAATGAGCTTAGTCGGCGGCGTCGTACGAAAAAGCGCCGAATACAAGAAGGAGGATCACTTAGTTTGCAAGATGCGCAAGATCTTCAAGCTCAAAGTGATGTTAATGCTCAATTACAAGCCGATTTGGGCCAAGATAGTAGTCGTACAAAGCAAAACGCACCACAACAACGACGCTGTGGATTGTGCGGAGAGTTTGGCCACAACATGCGAACATGTCAAAAGAGTAGATTAGAGCTTGAAGATTCAGATATTGAAGAGTTATAATTAATTATTTGTATTGTTGTTTAAATATTTAAGTATTCGTACGATGCCAAGAAAAAAAATGGAAATTCGCTTGTGTTGGAAACTCGCTTGTGGACTACGTTACTTAATAAATCCTGCGCCAGTTTAGCTTTATAAAGGAACAAATAAAATCGAAGCTTTATAATACTCTGACCGATATTTACATTAACTGTGACCTCTGGACATCACCAAATTGCTTACCGATACTGGGACTTGTTAGCCATTATATCGCTCAGAATGGCGAACTTGAGAGTGCTACACTAGCACTTGTTGAGATGGAGGGGAGCACTCCGGGGAGAACCTTTGCTGGATATGTCATAATCCGTTCCCTCTCCCGTTTGCGCATGGCGTGAACGTGACTATTCGTAGACGGATCGGCGGATGGGGTGCGAGCAGGCTCAGGCCGATGCACTGTCCAATACAGTCAAACCTGGTTATATCGGAATGCTCGGTGCCAAACCAACCTTCCGATATATAGAGGTTTCCGATATAACGAATTCCGATATAACCAGGTTTGACTGTATTGACGAGAGGCGCCACGTACCCAGGTCTGCAGAAGGACATCATAGAAGAGGTCGTCACCCGCAGATCGAGTTGCTTGAGTGCGGCGTATGTGTTGGCGAGCATGGCGCATCATCAGCTCAAGACTAGGAGTTCGATAATCGCAGCGGCGGCAGGCGTGTCCGTTGTGTACTTTTAAATGCGGATGCGGTTGAGACTCATCGGGGCGAAGAGGAAGCTCAGCTGGGTCGGGGAGCTCGAGAGGTCGAATGAGTTTCGTCAGGCCGTTTCGAAGCTCTGGTGCAATTTGGTGCTTTCCTGACAAGTGAGTTGTTACCTGACTTCCGGCGGGAGCAAGCGCATACCCGCACCTCTTACATATCAAAGCAGGTCCTTTAATGTCAAGCACTAAATCTACGAGGGTAAGGCGACGCTCTGCCTCTTCATCGAGTACTCTCATGGTCGACAAGAGTGGTGGGCGAATTGACGGCGCATTATTTGAGACCGGGGAGCATGAATTGTACAAAGGCCAGTATTTGAGGAAGCCATGTCGACGAAAATTGGAAGGAACTTGACAGGCTCCGGACAAGTGGGAATTTGCCAATTCAGGCAGACTGTGCTAGTAGCACAGCCACCGCCAACGTGCTAATGTGGATTGCTAGGTTGTGGGACCTGAGCTAGCTGGACTGGACTGGTCGCTCAACATTTGTCTTGCTAATACTTGGATTTGGCCATACTTGCTGCCTCCTTTCGAATACGGAATCTCTAGCGTATTAAGCGCAGCTGAAAAAGTAAAGCTGCCCCTGTTGCTTGCGCATGCCATCTCGCATACGACTGAGTGAGCGACCGCTAAATTGCCGACACCGCATTGTGGCTGGTGGCTGTGCTTGTTGGCTGAACACAGGGAGCCTCGCCTTAAACTGATTATATGAGGACTGGGCGTCCACTGTTCCAGCACCCGTTCATGAGACCCTCCGCATGTTCGCCTCAAAGAACACTCTATATGCCGCTTTAAATGCAAATTGTTTATCTGCCACCAATGCTTTGTCTGTAGAAAATCTACTATGAAACATGGTACAACTTTTTTTTTGGAAGGTGTTGTCTGCCCAGCCGTTGATTGCATCGGCCGCCCTAGTCGGAGCAGCGGCCATGAAAAATATCACAATTAGTGCTCCAGAGGGCACCTCGGATCATGGAGATCCAAGGCTGCTCTGCACTCCGACAAAATGGACCGATGTGATTGTCTTCTTTCTTGGCAATTATGTTGCTCACGCGGGGACCGTGATCGTTCTGCCAGGAGAGGGTATCAAATCAGCAACCATAATAGCCGCGGTTTCCCTGCTATTTCCGATCGCTGGAGTCCAACGAGGCATCAAAGCAATTGCAAGTTGGGCCAAGTTTGCGAAGACTGATCTTGAGGCCGCCGCACGAGCTGGAGCCTTGTGTATGGTTGTAAGAAAAGAAGATCCCTGCTGGATTCCACGACAGGACGATGCTGTGTCTGACGCGATCCTGAAAATGTCCGTAGGATCGTATAAAGCACTACTCCCTGAATCAGGTACTCCACCCCATTACATGCGAAGATGAATCAGGTCTGACATTCGATAGACTCGGACTATAAGGGTGTCATTGTCTCAGTGCTGAAAGCCCCGTGGTACAAATTCAAATACAGGCCCTACGATAGAAAGATCCACGGGACATGTAAGCTGCCTGATGGGTACACACTTGCCACAGTTCCTGGCGATGCGGTCTTTGTGCCACGGGCCGAAGTGGATGAAATCAGCCTTTCTAGTAACTACAGCGCTATCAAAGCTATGCTAGCCATCGCCCAGTCCATATTTGCGGGAACGACGTTATATAACGCCCGAGGTGATCAGATAAATAAGTATGGCTAGCTGGCCGTCAGAGCAGACATCGAGCTCGGAAATACTACTCCAAGAACGCTCTAGAGATGTCAAAGAAATTTTCGATTTGCCCATCCGGACAGGGCTTTCCGGAGAGAATGATGGAACAGACGTAATCTATCTGCCTACTTGTCCTTTGATCAAGCGCACAGGTAAAGCGGATGCCGATTCGCCTGTTAACCATTGGGGTATCGTTGCAAACAATGAGGAGCAGCCTCGGCTCATCTATTTCGGAACAAACCGTGGCGCATCTCTCTGGGCCTGGGGTAGCAGGTCTTATGCTATGCTCACGAGTTTACTATCGCTGGCAATTATCGGAGGTCTTTCTCACTTCAGTAATGGTTCAAGTACCATGGCGCAAAGAGGGTGGACTATGGCATGGTGGGTCGTTGGTGTTGGGATTGGACTGATCCTGACTCTGATACCTTCGTGGGATTGGCAAAGTGGCCGGCAATTAATTATTTGGATATCACTAATCTTGTCTCTTGGTTCGTCTGCAATTGGTGGATTTGCTGTGGTTGGTGAGATGTTGCTATCCTATGGCCGGTGTATCAGGATAACGTGACGTATGGAGATCTCGTACATAGTATCTTTACACCAAATTTTGTACGGCAAATATCTCAAAAACCATCGTTTTGTTGACAAATATCTCATATACCACCATTTGTCTCTTGGCGCAAAACAGTGGTATTTCAGATACTTAATGACAAAACGATGGTATATGAGAAACACTAATATATCTCATATACCATCGTTTTGTTAGTAAGTATCTTGAAGACCTGTACGTTGCGCTAAGAGACTTAGGCACCTGACGCACAACAAATATTCGTATTTTGTCGATTATCTTTTTTTATAACCTCATTATAGCTATAATGCTTTACGTCAGTGTTACTTTCTTTAATATTACGTTAGCAAAAGAAGCAATAAAAGATTTCATTAGTACGCAAAAGCACCTGGAATAAAAAGCAAACGCGCTGTAGCAATTGGTTTGATTGAAGTCATAATCGTCGTTGCTGTACGAACAAGCTTGTTGCTAGCCGACGTCGACAACGAGCTTGGGTGTAACAGCCAGAGCTGGTTAGAGACGGCTATCATGACAGCCTAGCAGCCAGCCAAAGGATTTCCAGCTGTAGTGCTTTCAGGGCCGCAAGCGGCACGCTCCGCCCATGGCCAGCCACAAGCATACAGCTACAGCAGCCACAGGCTGACAGCTACAGCACAGCTGAAAGGATATAAGGAACAGCTAGAGCTCTCTGAAGAAAGGCAAGCTTGAGTCTTTCTGTTAGCCTGACAAGCATACTTTTGATATCAATACATCACTATTTCTATTACATTGCAGTCACGTGCCCTTACCTGTTATATTGCCAATCCCTCCTGCTGCCCTCCATTTGTTACATTGGGAATACCGTATAATCTGGTGTACAAGACCAGGTCCTAGTACAAGACCATACTACCTTATAAGACCACCTCCTGATCTATCCTACGTGGTGGCGACTTTCATATAAGACCATGGTCTACTAGTTTAATTACATTACCTCAGCAGCACTTTAGGTATAGAAATAATGGGGATATATTAATGAGGATATATTATTTTGAGATCAAATAAAATAATGGCTATTAAACTACTTATGGCTATCAAATAGAAGTATATCTTATAACTGAAACACTATAATCTTAATCCATATTTTCATTTTCTTCGTCCTCATCACTATCCGTATCCTCATTAAATTCGGACTGAGAATCAAAAAAAAGGGGTAAATGTGTGCCACACTTAGTTTTACTAGACCAGGCTTACGTACAAGACCAGGTCCAATCATATCCTCACAACGTGGAACGGGCTATAAGATCATGGTCCTATACACCAGATTATACGGTAATTAGTAGAACCCGCAAAACACCCTCACTTCTCCTGCCGATTTTAACGCCTTGCAAAAATAGTAAAAATATAATAAGTTAGAGTTAAGAAGAGAAGAAGCCCTTTACTATTACATCAATTTTCGGAAGACTTAAACTTTGCTGTGTTGTACAGAGCTAAATTCGCTTGCAAGGAGGGCGATGGCTGAACACCTGTATGCGGTGCCCTCTACGAACCTGGAATCGGTATTACTCTCCTGAGGCAGTTTAATAACGATTCCAGAGCCGAGATTCAGCCCAAACAGTGATATGGGAGGATTTCTGGGGCCAAAGTGAAGGGAGGAGCAGAGTTTTCACCCCAAGGCCAGAGGTTTTTCTGTGAGAGGTATCACTTCGATTCAACAACAAACCCTCTACAATACTGAAAAACGAGTTGAAACACGACTTGAGCTACTTTTGAACCAGCTCTCAATTATTTGCACCTGTTTACTATACGAGTTTCGGAACACACAACGTGGAAAGGCCGAGGAAGTAAACCGGAAAAACGGTCGAAAGTTACACGTACGACAAAATTACAACACAAGCATTTGGGCGGCTCGTACCTTCGATAGATACATACCCATGGCCGGAGGAAGGATCGCGGAGAAAAGTCGACAAAGCGAAGGCTGTAATGGAGAAAGATGTGTAGGGAACGAAAGGATCGACGGACGTGAAGGAAGGACTCTTTTTTATTGGGACTCGATCCCCAACACTCACTGGAATATATGAGAGGTTTTTTGGAAGAAGTATGTTAAGGCTACTAGTCTATTAATATTGGCTAGTACAGTCCTTGTAGGGTACTTGTGCTCCTGCTTCGTCCTTTTTTTACTCTCGAGAATTTGTATATATTGTCAACTCCCCAACCGAATTGCTAGGCCCGAGTGCCCCGGCCGTGCTACATAGTCCTCGACTGATACAGCACGTTAAAAGGAATAATAATAATAATAATAATAATAATAATAATAATAATAATTCGCTTGCAAACATTTAAATTATAAATGTTTCCACCCCGCTTCGGCACAATTACCTCGCTTTTTCTGTGCGCCCCCGTGCGCCACCTAGGACCCCTGAAAGATTACCGAAAGACTGTGGAGCAACCTTATTGATTACCTTACGAACGGTACGTCCTCAATCCTCAGCAACCCCTAAATCAACATGCAAAGATGCAGTCTTTCGAGCCATTTACACCTTATGAACTGTTAGTCACTATACTAATGTGCGATGGCCATATAGAGGCAGCTCAGCAGTCGAAGGCCCGCAAGAAGACCGACTTTCTGATTGCATTTTCTTCAGTCATCGCGGAGGCTGCGGCGACAGCATACGGAGGCGCAACGAACGAGGTTCAGCAGAAGCTCAGAAGCGTCATTGGAGTGTGGAGAGAGCGTCATATATTCGAGATAGCTATTCAAGAGGCCATCGAAGCCCGCATCGATGATATGCGGTCATCGACATACTTGATTACAATTCTGACGAAAGAACAGAGCTGGACAATAACAGATCCACTGGTGGAAAGGGAGGGATACTGAGAAGCTCCCTCTTCTCGAAGGCCAGCGGCTCCATCCCCCCAGAACTTTCACCCCTGGTTGCCCCTCAGCGGGCCATCTCGAAGTACGTTCTCTCCACCAAGACTTTTAGTGAATGCCGCCAATCAAGACTATGACAAGCTCACCAATCCCATCGTCGCTCCGCCATCAGCTCCTGTCCACGCCGCCTGCTTGAACGGCCTTCTGAAGACACTCGCAAACGCCGAAGGTGCTGTTGCAGAAAGTATTAGAGCTCGAAAGCTTCTTATCGAAGGTCTCGATAAACTCCTCAGTACCAACCATGCTGCTCTCACCGATGAAGAAGCCAAGTTCGCTGAGCTCACCAGCCGCCGTACCGCCATTGATGCTAAGAAATGTGACGTTGAAGACAGCATCATGCGCAGCTTCGCACCAGCAAACGATCAATCTTATACCCCAGATAGTTGGTCTGCAGGTTCTCATTCGCCCACCATAAAAGGTGAGCCTGACCGTCCTGAAATAGAAGCCCTTACCCCTCCAACACAAAGCCCACGCGAGCCATATTTTGAGCTAGAAGCTCCGGCTCCGGCCGACTATGACAACAAAATTGCCTCTGCAGCTGGCGTTGATGCGATCCTTGAGCAACTCCGGAGCAACGAGGGCGCTCCCTCCTTCGTCTCACCACCACCGCAAGCCAACGCAGCTGCTGACCTTGTGGCGAGTCTCTCCGGTCCGTATGGCAGTGGTGTTACAAACGGCACAGGCAGTGTGAAGAAGAGGAAGCTGAACGATGTTACTGATGACTTTCCCGACTTCGAAGGCGACGCGACGGATGATATCGATGCCGATGTTGCAACTGATACCGCGTACTTACTCTAGGTAATGAGGGACTTAACAATAAAACAGAATATTCCCATGTCGATGAGTACATTGACGGACTTAGTGGCTCACAAGAGCGGCATGTAAGATTAGATTGACAACGACTTGGGGAGAGCCTCATAGATGGAAGATGACGCAGTTACGAATGGGAATCTCTAGAGAGACGAATGTGCTGAACGAACGAGGACAGGAGGAATCAGGAGGATCTACCAGATACCAGCTGGATCTCCTTCAGCTGATGGCAGATTTCAACGGTTTGTAACAGAATGCGAGAAGTTTGACATGACATTTCGTTCTTCTAGTTGTGTTTCGTCTCAAAAAAAAAAAAAAAAAAAGAGGGGGGGGGAGGTGGTCCAGATCGTGATATTGCCACTCCTGGCACATCAGCTGCTATGGAGTCTATTGAGGCTCATTCAGGATCACCCGCACTCTCAGCCGTAGCCTTCTCCTGTTCCTCGAATTCCTTCAGCGACGCCTGTCCTTCCTTAGTCGTAGCATCGAAAATTTACTCTTCGAGGCTGAGCATGCCACTCTGTATCATGCATCAGTAAGCCATGAAACGGAAGCTGCTTACGATCTCAATATACTAATCTTAGTAGGAGCGAGGGTGCGGAAGCTAGGGAGGGGAGGGGAATAGAGTGTGTGAAGAAAATGATGATGAGGGGGACATCGAAGGAGAGGATGACGAAGGAGAGGATGACGAAGGAGAGGATGACGAAGGAGAGGATGACGAAGGAGAGGATGACGAAGGAGAGGATGACGAAGGAGAGGATGACAGGGCCGGTGGGACTGGAAAGCCATCTTCGCATATCGCAAAAAGGCAGAGCTCCTCAAGGAGATATTCTTATGTCCTAGGTCTCGAACAACATACCGGCCTCGCTACCGAGCGTGGGATTTACATCTAGAATGTGTTTATGGTCTACCTCACCCGACACCACAAGACCAAGCGCTCTAACAACCGCGGGTTCTTTTAGCGTGGAGCACAAAGAGGGAGGTTGTGGAGCTTTTCAATTGCGTCTATCTGAAACGGAGCAAGCGATGGTTATATAGACCAACGACTCTTTGATCTGCTTCAAATCTGCCTTCTAATCTGCCTTCCGATCTGCCATTCGTTTAATCTCGTTGCGTGTCAACATTATGGGTCTCGGTGTCACGTGATAAGGGATATCACCTGTACCTGTCAACATCCTCCACCTTCTAACTTTACCTCCTCATGGGCCCCCTCCCCCTTTTCTTCTTCTTCTCTTGGTACAGTCTTCGATTGCAGTCTCTCTGTCGCTTTTGCAAATTGAATAACAGCCCTGAGCTGCTATATTTGGCTTCCACTCGCCTTTATTGCATCAATCTGTTTCCCTGTTCGTTTCTCAGTTCGACCGCGCCATCACCTAATGCAAACGACAAATCGTCTCTCCGCTCCCTAGTGCTTCCCGCAATTCTCGCCTTGTCTCCGCCCATTGTGGACACTGATGACATGCCGGTGCGAATTCCCTTGAAATGCCGCTCTCCTTCTCTGATACTTATCGCAGAGTAATGTTCATGCACTCCACGTGAAGCCCTGCTGTTGCCTGCATCATCTCTTGAATGATGTACTGTTGCCGACCAATGTAGTTAGCTCTGCCCTAGCTCTAGCTACCTCCTTCGCATACGCCTTGCCAGTCTTCTCTGGATACTTCGCTCCTGTTTGAGACTCAATCTTCCGTTTCCTATTAGTAGAAAGACTTCCAAGGATCACGCGTGGTGGGAGGAATGTGGCGCGTTCAAAGTCAATCCAGGTTGTTCCTGGTCGATCTGGATGGACGAGAATGTTTCGGGCTGCGGGATCCTTCTGCAATACTCCCAGCTGATGCATGGCCTGCAAACTACGGATGGCCTCGTCAACGAGTGTGGGTGGGATCGGTGATCGGATTGGAAACCCGCCAAAGCTCAAAAACATCATATGGACAATGCGAACGGCTCCTGCGTAGTATAACAAGCTATCCACTTCAATGTCCCCTAGGTGAACAGGCACGTACTTCCCCTGAATGGGAAGAAGACGGCGGTATATCGCCGATTCATGCATCAGATCTCCAACACACTCAATCCCGGTAGCTTTTGCAACAACAGCATAGCCATATCCAGGTAACTTGACTTTGAACAAAGCTCCTCTGGCTCCATGGATGTTCATTTCTTCACAATAATCAAGATGGTTGCGGATTAGCTGGCGGATTTGTCGCATGAAGCTTTCATGGTTGAGCTGATGACAACCTATTCCATGTTCCCTGACGTTCGGACACTTCTGATCCAGTGCTCCTCCTCGTATAATACCCATCAGACATTGGGGCGTGCAGAATCGACCTAGATTTCTCTGGCGATGACCGCTGCTGTGACCAACCTTTCGTCCTCTATTTTTGTCACTTTGTGTTGTTGGGATCGTGGATGTGCGACTCCTGGTGGTGTTGGACGGTTGTGGGGGACGACTCGGTGTATCAGGGTGATTGTCATCGTTGCTGCTGAAAGAAGATGTTGCTGAATCACAAGTCGCGCCCTCTGATTTCTTCTTCCGCGGTCGAAATTGAATCGGTGACCGTACTATGTCCTGATTTGCTCCGGGTGAAGGACGATACTCTGAAGACGGTACTTCATCGTCTGCGATGGCTTCCTCAATCTCTTTGGCCACGACATTCCAGGTCTTGAGCTGACGCAATGCTTTTGTTCTCCATTTCGCATCGCGCGGAGGCGTTTGAAGTGCACGTAGAGTGAAAGCCACTGCCTGGCCAACCGCGGTCAAGTGCAATCGGTTGGGCTGATCGCCGCGCTCACTCCAGTCGGTCAGGGGGCCGACGTCTCCTTTAGGAACTGATAGAGAGTAATATACGATCGAGGGGTCGACAGGAATGCGCAAGAAGATCGTTGCTTCACCGGTATAGATCTCTCCGTATTCTAACCCAGCCCTCACCATATATGAATAGCCTTGCGTGATCACGGCAGCCACCAAACGGCGGCAGCGAATCGCCACACTTTCGTCCTCACCTACTTCCACAACTTCGTCCAGCTCCATCTCGCCAAGACCTCCGTAAATATGCCCCAAGGTCAGCTTGTGAGGAGCTTTGTATTCGATGGTAAGCGCTGCCACCCGATGCTCAGTCTCGCCATCGGCACCGGAGATGTTATAGACGCAGAACTGGTCTGCGCGAGGACGGGAAGATTTCATTGTGCGAGTGGATTCCGCAGCATTAGAAGTAGCTCGGCTAGGGTTGTTTGCATTGGCTCGAAGGCGTTCTGAGCGTCGTGGGTTCTCGGAAATGCTTAGAGACTGCATCCCTTCCGCTGCTCGATCCGGACTGAGGGTGTTGCTGTGATTTTCGAACCTGACGGAACCTTTGAGGCCAAAACGATCGCGTAAGACTTTGTCCTCAGACAGCCGCTCGATGATTTGCGAGACCGGGTCCTCCACTGTGAATCGAGCAAAATTGTTGAGGTCCAGCTCAGACCCCATCTGGCGGCGACGTACAGCTTCTCCCGATTCCTCCAGTGTATGCAGAGAGGTAAAATGTCGTTCAAGCACAAAACTCGACTCCATCAAATCTTCCCAAGTCTGCGACTGCTCGGCATCAAATTCTGGCCATGGCAAGATCCGATCAGGGCGGGGTTTGTTCTCCGCATTTGTGGCATCGCCTTGTGTAGATTGAGTGCTGTCCGGTTGAATGGTCAGACCCAAACAAAGGTGAGTATGGCATGCGTCGAGAAATTCGGGCAGTGTTGTCTTTCCCGTTCGCCGTTCATAGTGCTCTCGTTCCTGTTCGCGGAGTCGTTGCTCTTCTTCGCGGAGCTGTTGTGCTTCTACTTCGCGTCGTTCTGCATCTTCGCGTAGTCGCTGCTCTTGTTCACGGAGTCTTTCCGATTCTAGTTCGCGTTGTTGTGCTGCTTGCTCGCGTTGTTGTGCTGCTTGCTCGCGTTGTTGTGCTTCTTTCTGGAGCTGTTCTGCTTCACGAAGCTGCTTCCGTAGGCTCTCAAGCTCCGCCGACATATTCGACTGCTGAATCACAAAGAGAGCTTCGAAGATTTTCTCTTCACTCCAATACTAGTGACGCGAGAAGTGGCATCGTAGTCATCAATATAAAGAAGTTGATCATCTCAGATGTGATTCTGCAATTCATGAGACGTTAATGTGACCCGTGCATAGCGAGGTGCGTGCAGAAACATAACGCCCCACCCTGCGACAATAAGCGAGAATAGGATCTCCAAAACAAACAACAAATTGTACTGCAAGTTAGTTCATAGCTAGGGATCCTAAGCAAAGACATCAGTTCTTTGATATGCCAAAGAATAACAAGACATTCCTACCAAACCGCATTCGTGGTATAAATTTGCACCGCGCCAACGGAAAATCGCGAAGCAGCAGCCTAACGCATTGAGCTACGACCCACCGAAGCCTCGCGAAGCCTGCCACACACGCTGGCGCCGAAAACTATGCCCGCTAACCGGCTCACAGAATACTGCATCTCGTGCTGGACAAAAAAAGCGATACTTTTTTTAACCGAAATGAGCGTGCGCATAACAAAATCCCTTTCCCCCATACAACTACATACAAACTCAAATGTTTGAGAAACATTTATATATTCTAATTAGCTGTCATTTTGCCTTTTAAATCAATACACTCCTGTAACCTATTAGGTATAGATCTAACCCGATTATTAATAATTTCTTGCTGTAAAGTAGCCTATTTTTCAATAGCAAGCTTTCTTAAAGTATCAATATCCATGAGAATACTTCTTAATATATTCTTTTATTGGCTGCTACCTATTTCAGCTATAGAAAAGTCAGGCCCTCCTGCGATATTTTGATAATATCCAAGGCCATTGTATTCTTTCCAAGCTTTAACCGGGTTTTTTCCTTTGCCAAAGCCATGCCCTGAATCTCCATTTTCTAATACAAAGTCCTGGTGTTGGTTGTATGGGAAAAAGGTGGTTTTGTTATGCGCACGCTCATTTCGGTTAAAAAAAAAGTATCGCTTTTTTTGTCCAGCACGAGTGCATATAAAAAGCCCTGTGGGAACAAATCCCAGCTAGAGAATCCATACCTCCTGCACAATTTCCAAACAGCTTGATCATACATTGACACCCAGTAACCGTAGTTTGTCAAGTTCTATCGAGATCGTCACTGGCACAAGAAGTACGAACGGACTCTCTTTCCGACCCAAACCAAGCACAACTACCAGATTCTCGCAGCCAAGAAAACTATCCATCACGATGACTTTCACCTGTTAGTTGGCAATTCCTCATCCATCATTCTCCTTAACTGACACCTTCTCAGTTGAAGGAGCCGAGTTCCAAAGCAGCAACACCAGACCAGACATACCCTACACACTCTACGTCAACGATAGCTATCTGCTCCTTGTCCCCCGAGAACCGCCAAGTGGCACGGTCCATCCAAACTTTCCCACGATTCAAGGTCCTCCTCAGCGCTTCAAGTTGGAACTTTCAGATCTCGTGGCCGATGAATACAGGACGAAATGCAACAATGAGCCAAAGTTTTCTGCTAGGAAGGTCCACTTTGGATTTGAAGAGGGCGAAGTCGTTGTTGCTGCTCTACTGGAGGGTAGCAATATGATTCCACATTGGGAATTCCGTACGCTTTTGGATGGAAGCAACCTCGGAAACAAGCACTTTACGGACTATTCTTCGGATCCCGAAGCTAGTTTTGCATTGATGAACCGGGATCTCTCGATGGCAGCAAGACGCTAGGCTCTATTTTTCGCAGATAGCCTAGATTGAGGTGGAGTATCTGTGCGATATTGCGCAAGGGCTTGAATTCACCTGCTTTACTACCTGCTATGCTTCCTCTTTTCTCCAGCTTGGCGTTTGGCTCTGATCTGGGTGCTGTGGGTTTGACGGCGCAAACGGAAAAGGACGGATTCAAGGTGATGGTTTGCACCTGCACAAGATCTTGCAAGGCCGTCTTCTTTCTCTCGTCAAATGTATCCATAAGTGCCCATAAGTACGCTACTGTTTCGTGTCACGGGAGCATACGGTAAGTAAACTTTGTTTATGGGGTTCTTCAGAGGTTGGGGGCTCGCTAAGGCGCTCCCGGGTTGCTCGTTTTGCTAAGTTAATAGTATTACTTTACGAATGTATTCTCAAACTCCAGTTTAATAGGCTTGGACTATATTTATTAGGGCTAGAGCCCTATACTAAACAATATGGTAATACTACAATAATACTACATACTGATCAAAATGTTTACAACACTGGCCATCAATCGAATCTTTTATGCCACTCTGGTGAGCCATTAAGTCCTCCAACGTACTCATCGACATAGTAATTATTTGATTTTACTGTTAGCCGCTCATTATCCAGATTTAGCACGCGGCATCACCTGCAACATTAACATCAATATCATCCATCGCGCCAACTTCCAAGTTGGGAATGTCTTCAGCAACATCGTTCAGCTTCCTCTTCTTCACACTGCCCGTGCCGTTTGTACGACCCCTGCCATACGGACCGGAGAGACTCGTCACAAGGTCAGAATCTTCGTTGGCTCGTGGTTGTGGTGAGAGGGACAAGGTAGCGCTAGAGTTGCTGCGGCGTTTCTCAAGGATCGTATCAACGCCAAGTGCAAAGGCAATTTCGTTGTCATAGTCGGTTGGAGCCGGAGATTCTGGGTCAACAGATGGCTTAAGTGAACTTTGTGTAGGAGGTGTAAGGGCTTCTATTTCAGGACGGTTAGGCCCACCTATAAATGAGAGCGATTGTTGGCTGGTGCGAAGCTGCGCATGATACTGTCTTCAACGCCACGCTTCTTAAGAATCAATGGCGGCACCGCGGCTGGTGATCTTAGCGAACTTAACTTCTTCATCGGCGAGAGCAGCACAGTTGGTACTGAGGAAGCTTTCGAGTCGTTCGATAAGAAGCTTTCGAGCTCTAATATATTCTGCAACAGCACCTTCGGCATTTGCGAGTGTCTTCAGAAGGCCGTTCAAGCAGGCGGTGTGGACTGGAGCTTATGGTGAGGCAACGTTGGGATTGGTGAGCTTGTCATAGTGTTGATTGGCGACACTAACTGAAGTCTTGCTGGAGAGAACTAAATTTGAGATAGACTGCTGAGGGGCGACAAGGGGTGCAAGTTCTGGGGTTATAGAGCCGCTGGCTTTTGAAATGAGGGAGCTTCCTAGTAGCCCTCCCTTTCCACGAGTAGATCTGTTCTTGTCAAGCTCTGTAATTTCGTGAGAACTGGAATCAGGTGTATGGATGATCACAAACCATCGATGCGGGCTTCGATAGCCTCTTGAATAGGTATCTCGAACACATGACACTCTCTCCAAACCCCAATGAGGCTTCTGAACTTTTGCTGAACCTCGTTCGTTGCACCTCCGTATGCTGTCGCCGCAGCACCGGCGATGACTAAAGAAAGTGTGATCAGAAAGTCGGTCTTCTTGCGAGCTTTCGATTGCTGAGATTCCTCTATATGGCCATCGCACATTAGTATAGTGACCAATAGTTCATAAGGTGTAAAGGGCTCAAAAAACTGTATTTTTACAAGTTGATTTGGGGTGACTGAGGATTGACGACGTACCCTTCGCAAGGTAAATAATGAGGTTGTTCCCTTTTGCTACTATGGGTCTTCGGGGCGCTGTAGCAGTACAGTGGTCTGTGCGTTTTCAGGTACCGTAGTTCATAAGGTCATCGCTCAACAAACTGTCGTCGAGATCCATCCTCCAGCTGTCGAAGGACTCCCTCCCATCGAGGATAGTTCATTTAATCCTTCTTGCCCATAGCACCAGGTCTTTTTGCTATCAAGCGTCAATACTTGACGAAAACTGGTCTGTATACCGAGTTCGAAGGGGTACGATTGAAACGGCCGTCATTAGCGTCTTGGCTTCCCCCACTATATTCTTTGTTGAGGTCGTTAAGCGAAAGTCACATGTACGCTTTTCTACTTTTAGAATTTTACTTTGCTGTTATACTAAGCGAAATACGCTAAACCGATTTTGTTTGAAAAGGATTTCTTTTCTTTTTAAATGAATATCGCTACAAAACATATATAAATATACATTATAACAATCGGATTTAACTAAATTTATTAGATTTGAATAAATCAAGTTTCAATTTTTTGGGTTGTTATTTCATTTAGTTGTTTTCGTGTTAGTTACGCGAAATCGCAAAACACAATTTTCACCAAGTTTCGTGCCGAGTGATGTAAAAGCGGCATGCCGTGACTTTTTGGTGTGTTGGCGCTAATGACGGCCGTTTCAATCGTACCCGTTCGAAGCACGATAAAATCAACCGGTCTCATAACCTGTTGAGACTGAACTACTCTTCTACTGTATTCAATTTGGGTGACAGCTCTTCATATAAAAACAGTGGCACGACCGTGCCATAGGGCAGTGACTCACCACGTCACTCAAATCAAGTCACAGGTTTCTATGTTAATTGGGCGGTTGCCCAGGGAAACCTCCTAAGTTAGTGCGGGACGGAGAGCATCAGCAGAATAAAATGATGACCTTCTATCAAGAACAATCACGGACGCTGCTGCTTTGTGTAGACAGTTGCATCCGAACAGCCCAGATATCTATCTCGGCATGCACATGAATCAACCCATACACCTATACCATTGTAATCTAACTTTCGAGCCTCGAGGAGCCTCCAGATGCCTCGTCAAACCACCCCAACCCAGGCAGAGCTGTATGTTACCCAACCACACGACTCGCCGTTAGAGTATACTAACCCTCTCAAACAGTCAGCACGATCTCGAACAGTTCGAGGTCGTCCAACGACTCCATCAGCTTGCCTCGAACATGACCGAAGAAGAAATAGCCTACTCGCTCGATCCCACGCGTCCCAAGCCTCCTCCAAGAGAGGTAGTTCCCGGACCTTGCGAATGTTCCATCTGCGACCAGCAATTTCGAAGTTCCGAACAACAATCAGCCTTACGGATGACATACTCGAGGAAAGTTGAAGATTCAAAGGCTAGGGCGCTCGTGGCAGACCACATGAGAGGCATTGAAACAGCTCTTGCACACTTGCGATCCAAGTTGGCTGCACATGGGAAGGCAATATCCAGTCGCTGGAGGAAGAAAAGTAGGGATAAGAGAGCTGCATTTTTGTTAGCTGCGCAACCAGCATTGGAAACCAAGCAGTGGGTGGTCCCAAGATTTATCAACGATAAATCAACTCACCATTGGGAAGAGGCCCGCGAATCTCGCATGACTTGGTTGCTTCCCTGGTTGGATGTTGAATCTTTGGAGAACGATCCTGCTAGGCTGCTTGGACTTTTGTACAACCGGGCTCGGTTCACACCGGAACAATGGGCACCACACGATATGGCGAATCTCGTCTTCGGATATAACCAGGGGTTTCTTGATATCCTTTTCTCTCCCTTATGTGTGGTCATGTCTGGGCCAAATTATGGAGAGCTGGTTTCTTGGAAAGAGAATGCAGCCCATCGACTGGACATCATCGGCTTTCCACGGGGCCAACTCCTTTTGGCAGCACAGGATATGTTGCTTGCCTTTCTCTGCTCGGTCGTAGACGAATTGACCAAAGGTCTGGATCAGAGCATCGAGGTACAACATGCAGACTATGGCCTTGTTCCTCCACATATCCCAAGACTCGACTTCAAAAGATCTGGTCACCTTGAGATTTGGTCGGCATATATCAATCAGCCATTTTCCGAACCGCCAAAGTTTGATGTCGATGTTATTATTTCATTAGCTCGAGCAAGAGTCAATGAACTGGGCGATCACATCTGGTTAATGCAAACTGACGCCTCATACATGCGCAGAGTGATTCGGACAGCCGTCTCAGCAATACCACTCAAACGTAATCTTCTGGGCCGGGAGCAAGACGCTCACACCCAAGCCCTCACCGAAATAATCATGGACAACGGAAGTTATGCAACGTGGAAGTGGATATTGGAAGACTGCGAGACACTCAAACTATTGCAAATCAGGTATGGCGATGAGATATGTTCTGGCACTGGGACATATCTTCCTTCAGAGTACGACATTGCACTTCAGTCACTAGAGATGAGCCTGTCACAACAAATTCAAAATTCAGAGAAAATCATTCAAGATAGCTTTCCCATCCGTTCTGGATTTCGGGATCTTTACGAATTCGATCAATCGTCGGGTAACTTGAGGTGGCGATTGAAGCATGGAAAACGAAAGGATGGATTTTGGGACAGCATCTTTTTCGAGTCACAGACACTATACTGGTGTGTCACGAACTTGGTCGACCCCCCTGAAGATAGGGTAAAGTACCCAGCAAGTATGGTATTCGCATTCTTGGACGAATATCTTGCTAGCTGCTCCAAAGAAGAGAGGGCTCAAATGGACGAGCGATTGTACGCTCAACTTTCGAACTACGCCGCCCTTGATGAGGTGTTTTCTGCAGTACAATTCCACCGGCCTGGGCCAGGTCACCGGCTCTCGGTCAAAGAGCTCAGAAGCGTCAGCACTTCAAGGCACTTCCGCTTTGTGAGATCTGCGAGAGCTGATGATCTACTGGTGCGAAAGTTCGGGACTTCGGGTGGTCTGACTCAACCTCTCCTCGAGTTTATGGATGCATATGATGCACGAGGAAGTCTTGGCAGGATATCTGATAAAATGCGCTTACAGTGTTTTGATGCCATCCAAAACTCGCAGAATGTATTTTGGTCAAGACTGCAAGACGTCAACACGCAATACATGAAATTGTGCAATTTTTCACCAGAAGACATTGAGCTGGCCACCCTTTTAATATCAGCGCGATCACAACCCGAATTTATACAGAAGCTCCGGTCCGAACGACAGAAAATACTCGATGTTGAAAGGCCATCGAGCGTCCCCAAACACCTGCCCAAGCTCGGCGAGTTCGTCGCGCAAAGAGTGTGGGGACGTGAACGGCCATCCGCACCGAAGTTTGCCGAAGAAGGCACCAAAATGAAGCGGCGCGCTCAGCAGCCAGTCTCGATGCCCTCCGTAGAGACACTCAGTCTCGAGGATGGACCCGAATCTCTCCCGCCTATGCCAGTCAGGCAAAAAGCATACACAATCTTAAACGGCATGTTCAGCACAAACCCAGAATTGACTGCCAAGACTGTCGATTGGGACGCCTTCGTCACCGCAATGGCAGACGCGGGTTTCTCCGCTCGGCAAAGCAGCGGCTCTGCTGTGATCTTTGAGCCAGATGATTGGGAGAGAGGCTGGTCTGGTAAGATCGTCTTCCATAAGCCGCACCCAATTGCTAAGATTGACTCGGTCATGCTGAGGTCAATAGGAAGACGAATGGAGAAATGGTTTGGGTGGAATAAAGATACCTTCATTGTTCAATGATGATAGGGACTTGGTCTTCATATTTGAGCTTCTGGTGAGCGGGCAAGACCCACAACGAACCAGAGCGCATAGCCCCATCCGGCAGGCGAGTACAGGGGATGCAACTTTGATCTAAAGCAACGGAAGAATGTCATGTTGGATGTGAATAAACGCCTGCGGTGGGTGGTGTGACGGGCTTACAGAACCGAACAAGTGGATCGACGACTTGCAAGAGAAGTGTCATGCATATAGCGCAGACGATGTGATTAAAAAGGGTGTGTTAGAAGAGATAGAGCAGGAGATTATGCAGCTGAAGAGCCTGCCGTTCGCGCACACCAAGAGCTGTAAGGATAACAAGATCATTGCTTAGGTCGAGGGAGGGGCAAACAAGCCAACGATCCCGATAGACGTCGTCTCAGGTCGACAAGGAAACCATCACTGCTCCATAACTGTTGCTCAGTGAGTGTGGCTCACCTGACTCTCAGCGGAGCCCGGCTCAAAGCTCAAAGCCCTCGAGGCTCGCGATAGAATGCGCGAACCTATAGGATGATTACACTATTTCGCAGTCGTCTAAAACGTTCTTTTGTTGCAAAAGCTCAGCGCCTTCGATCTTAGAGCAATGTTGGTGTATACAAGCCATCTCTCCAATTCAACGCGCTTCAAAACGATAATTGGAGAGATATAGTAAGCTCAAGAGAATTTAGACAGACAATGAATGTTTTAGTAGGAGTAGTTAGCCCAAGGACATATATAAATGGACATCATATTATTGATCGAGCTGATCGATGGCTATCCCTGCCTGAAGGTCCCCCGGAGTGGACATGTCTTCAATAAGTATCGTGATTCCCGATTGCTAGAGAACGATCAAAGATCCCACAAATATGTCACCGATTTAACTTAAGCTTCTTTTCCGCTTCTTCAGTCCTCTTGTTCGCATCCTCAAGCTCTTTCTTCAACTGCTTGATGTACTTGAGAACTAGCTCGACGGCCATGGCTTTGTTATTGCGCTCTGCTCTCCCTTTTCACCTCTATTATCGCCATACTTGCGCGCATCACTTCCACTCTTTGTTTTAGAATTAGTTGCTGCTAATTAGATGAATTATCTCACACCGACTAGCAGAACTGCAGCACCACGACAATAAATGATTCAAGATCCAGATGATTCGGAATACGTATTGGCGAGGCTAATCTTAAGACTATATATCGTTATACTAATCTCCCCTCAAGTAGTTGTCTCGGCTATAAGACTGAGTCTTATCTGCCGATCGGAGTGAAACTTCCATAATTCGTGGCAATCCACTGTACGTATAGCGGGGGTGTTTGGCAGAAAACATTCGTGGTCATACAATTTTTATGACTAGCAACAAGCTCGAAAGACCTAGTCACGCCGGCCCTGTTAGTAACAGCCCGAAATACCTCAGGGTAAGGGACCCGGTCCAAGCAGAGCTCTTTTAGGCGAGGACATTGCTCAAAGAGGCAACGGGCAATATTGTGTGTCTCTTCTCGTAAAGGATTCGAGATGTCCGGCCTCCAACCGCGCCTCTTGGCCTCAGTAGCAATGACGAGATACTCTAGGTTAACAAGTTGGGAGAGTATTGCGGCTAGTGACGTAGCCCGGACGCCGCGAAGCCTTCCTGGAATATATAATCGGCGAACATTAGGGAACAATCGAATAAGTTCTAGATATTGTCAGTTCCGGATAGTATTCAGGGCAGACCTAGTTTACCCTGAATATGTTCTTCCGTCCAACCGTGAGCGCACGTCCCATCAGGAGCAAACTGTAGAAGCTCAATTTCCTGCAGAGTCTCGAGACTACTAAATGCAGCTAGGCCTGGCGTACTGGCCGGAGAGTCTGGAATGTAGAAGGATGCGCGTTCTAGACTTGGGCACATAGCCGCCATAAAGGAAATGTCAGCACTGGTATCGACATTAGAAAAGAATTGCAAGCCCTTGACACAAGGTAACCGAAGATTGGCCTGTTGTGCATAGATGCGAAAAGCCGGAATAATGGTCTTATGACCATATCTCAGGTTGAGATCCGCCTCACAGAGGTTTGGCATAGCCTTTAGAACATCAGCCAGCAGCATTGGCGTACTCCTATCGCAAGCACCCCATCGAGTTCGACGGTGATTGTGAGGATCCAAATGTGGACCGACCGACTTCATTTTGAAGATTCTGGAGTGATGCAATTATTAGACGGACACAGCATATCAGGACAGTAGGACATATCTCACCGTACAGCTTGCAGAATATCTGCATTGCTTAACAGCCAAGCCAACTCCACACGCATGTTTCTGTTGAGCAGGTTAGGTCTAAGGACCATACCTAAAGTCTATTGTAGGCACCTGTAGGCACCTGTAGGCACCTGTAGGCACCTGTAGGCATCAGTGTGTTGACATGTGGGTATCACACCTCTATAAGTAGAGGGATTCTCTCCTGTAGTTTAGGTTCAAAAACCTTCAGCAATTGATACTTGTTTGCCCTATACTCTCTGAAGGCCACGTGACTTTCTCTAATTTGAACAGTTTCCCTCGTCACAACATATCTTCAAGCGCCTAAACAAGATGGGTATGACCAAATGTCGGATCTCCTTATTGACCTGAGATAAACGGCCGAGGCCACCACCAACAGCACACCAAGCATCCTTGGGATTGAGACTCTTAGGACCGACCCATTTATCCTCACGAGACTGAAGGTGGCACCATTCGGCTATGAGTAGTAGGATATCCCTTGGCAAATCTTCGAGACGCAACTTCGAGGACGAATTCTTCAGTGTCTCTCGTTTGGACTTAGGATGGCGACGATTCCCTAGGCCCCGAGGCTCGCTGGTGACACGTGCTGCTGGGATCTGGCTTTCGAGCAAAGCGATGTGCCTTTGCAGAGTCTGGATGTCGGCCTCCACTTGTGCACACACTGCACCTACTTGAGGGGACACCTGGGCATCGACGACGGCCTGAATATGCGCATGTTGCTCGGCGGTGAATAAGTTCGACATACGAAAAGAATTTGTGTGAGGCTGTTGCGGCTGAGTCGCTGAACAGAATTATGTGATTGTATGCCCTGAAACGAGGAACGAGAGGAAGGGACAACCAACCGGCGCGCGAGGACAGGGGCCCGAAAAAAGCGGGGATTTGCGCTGAAGGTCTCTTCGCCAAGCCTCGTGCTGATTGGCTGCGTGGGGCCCTCGCGCATTGGCTGCGCCGACGTCCAAATTGATTGCTAGCGCTTCACCTGAATATGGAGTAGCGCCCTGTGTTCCCACGTGGTCACATACCTGATGCCTCACACAGGAGCTTCTTACTTTAATAAACTTTTTTATATCGCTCCTACAAGAGAAAGGGGGTGCAGTTTACAAATCTGGAATGCCTCAGCCAGCCTCTCCTAGTCTTTTTTGCCATTCCTCTTCTGCCACAGCTGCCGACTAGCCATTGGAAAAGTCTTCTGTCCTATCTGGCTCAGGAATCTTAGTTTTTTGTTTGGACACATGCTTTCAGCCTCTTCAATAAATAGTACCCGACAGTAGAAAGTCGACGGCTGCTCTTCATCGGTCCTGAGACTCACCGTCTCGGTGTCTCCTGACAGAGACGCTGACGGCTCGGTGCCCGATCAATATGCAGGCATAGAGGGATCACTCCAGTCTAATCCGCAATCCTCTCACTGGCGTGAGCCTTGTTCATCGTCGATCATGTCTTCGCAGAGCCTCAATTCTCCTAGGATCATCCTCCCATCATGGAACCAAAGGTAAATATACTTCTTCCCCGCACATTACAAAGACTGACAAATCAAAACTAAAAACCGACAGGATGATATTCGACCGTTTGAAATTCGTTCAACCGACCGTACCAACCCTGGCTCAGACAGTAGTCTCCATATTGAGTCTACAGAGCTCACGTGATTCTCTTGGGCAACTCGCGCCTAAACCTCCGTTTGCACACCTTATCATGCAACTGAAATGGCACCCTCCTTACCGTTGCATAACACAAGCCCATGGATGCTCCTTTATTTAGATGTAGTCGCCTAGCTTGTGCTGCGAAGGGAGCTCAGCCCATTGATAAGTTCGGGGTTAAATGGGACGGTACACGCGTCCAGATGTGTCTATCCTGCAGCGTCCGTCTCTATAGTCATCAGCCGCTTTCTATCCTGCTAATACTGCGTAGGAAAGGCATCGAGCGTGTCAAACTGCCTATCGCCATCGACAAATAGCCCCTAACATGTCACCGGAGAGTAGGATCTCTCAGTCGCAAATATCAAACCGATTACAAGAGACCTCCAACTCGCCTTTAAGGTAAAGAAGCATATTTCTTCACTCCCTTTCATAATTTGATGTATTGAGAGCTAACCTGGCTTATTACCCAGTTACTCCGCGCCTACCGCTGTCCGCCATCGTTCCCGGGACGACCCTCCTAGATTACCAACCGGCTTTGATCCATTCCTAAATTCCATAGAGCCGGTGAAGTCCCTAGGCTACGAAGACCCCCCCTCGCCTAATGTACGGAAGGTCAATCGCTCTCAGATCTTGGAACCATCTCAACCGACATCGGTCTTTGACCCCTTTCAGAACTCTATCCCGCTCTCGCCAACGAGGCCTTCTAGCGATGCGCCTACTATTCATAGCCCCCCACGCTTGATATCGCGCCAACCGACATACCGTTCCCAACTGACATCTGCATTTGATCTCTCGCTGATTTCTTCAACCAATCACTTGCCAACAATTCTACCAAACAAAAGGAGACGTCTTTCATCGTCGGCAAATCCTGCCCCGCCTCGTCCCACAAAGATCCGCACCCACATAAATACGGGACTAAATACACCAGCACGAGAAGCTGCAAGAGCTGCATTGCACTTCCTAGAAGACGAGTTCAAGCTCCGAGAGACTGCATCAGAAGCATTTCCTCCAAAGATATCCTCTTCACATATTCGAACTTCTATTGGTAAATATGCACGTGAAATGTCAACCGCGTCCAAGACATCTGTGTGCTGTTCTTGTGGCAAGCTTGTCCCTACTACGGATGTCTACGAAATCGGTGATGAGGACAATTTCTTTCGACCTCTACAAGGCTACCTCGATATCTGTGGCCGACACGGAAATATCTGGGATTTCTGTTCCCAGTGTCACTCAGCTCTCAGTCTCGGCACTATTCCCAAATTCTCCGCGAAGAACCTCGTTAATGTTATCATGTGCCAGCACTATCCGATTGCATTAGATGATCTCACTCCAGTTGAGGAGTGTCTCATTGCAAAATGTCATCCAATTGGCACTATCATTAAACTGCGACCAGGGGGCCACCTATCTCCAATTAACTATAAAGCGCTGCGAGGCCATATCATCGTCATCCCACAAGACCCGGGACCGCTTCTCCAGATTCTCCCTAGCCCTGAGTTGAGACTAGACAACCTTATCAAAGTTATCTGGTTGGGAAATCGTGCCCCGGCGGATACGGATCTCAAACCATTTCTGCAAGTTCGAAAGGACAAGGTTCTCGCGGCTTTAGAATATCTAGTCCAGCACAACCACCTATATCACGACCTCACCATCAATCACCAAATGATGGACACTTGGAGTGACGACTTTATCCCGCCCGAGATCCGCGATAACATCATCTGCCTTGGGAGCCCAGATCACCACGAGCGTGAGGGATATACAGTTGGGCTACAAGTCGGCAACTACGAGAACGATCTCCAAGCGGCCCAGGATGAAGGTTTCGATGCCGATGACAACGAAACTTTATTAACCGGCTCTGTCTACACGGATGTGAACGGAGAACGCCAGGATCCAAATATACGAATGATAGACGCGCTCCTAGGTATCGTGACTGGTAGCCGGTGCCAGGCGGAGGAGGGAGAGTCAACGGAGGAGGGTGTTACGGATCGGCATCCACATGCCCGAAGGAAGATTCCAATAATCTCGTACGCCATACGCGGTCAAGCCACGCTGGCGAATAGTTGGGAAGACCCTCATTACTTTACAGCCGCTTTCCCAACCCTGTTTCCCACCGGCGTAGGAGGCCACTTGGACCAGAGGACGGTTCCTTATCGAATTTTGAAGGTGCGATAGTACTTAAGACTTTTCATTTGATTATTTACACAAGCGTTGGTACTGAAATGTCGAACGGGTCGTGGATTTCCGATTCTCTTTACGAGGAGCCCAGCACTTTTGGTAAATTTAAAAAATGCTACGCGCTTTACTCTACAATTCATGTGCGTGAGTCTTTTTCCAAGATTGTGCAAGTCACCCATTCTAACGCTTTTCCCTAGAATGAGCATCCTGGCTCTTTAGTGAGATAACTCTCGAATTTAACGTCTCTCCGAACTATCTTACAGTTCTAAACACGGGCGTAGCTACGTATGTATCTCCTTCGGTAAGCGAAAGTTGGATAGACTTGGAGTACGCGAGTAAGTTTTTAAACTGTTTCTCCATGACTAAATAATATAACAATCGTAGGATACGTCTTACAACAAAACACATCCTATTCATTTTATTCAATGGCGCTGAGTTTCAATATCAAAATTGGGCAAACTCGCGTATTAATTTTCGGTGCTCAGTCCTGGTCGTTGTCAGAGATGTTTACTTACCTTGGTTCTATTTCGCCCTTACCATTTGGGCCAATGTTCGTTCCAACAGTAGCCATGGAGTTACAAGCAAAGTGGTTCAATGGAACCATCAACAGTTGCCATGGCAGAATCTATGACATTGAGACTACTACCGGAATGAGACGATTCAACGGTTTGTCTGATAACGACCAAACCGCGATCCAAGACTGGAAGAAGCTTGACTTGATTGATATTGCCCGTGATCTCAATAGCATCTTGAGTAGACTTGCCTTTTTATAGCTACAAGCTGAGACTGGTGCATATCTTATTGAAAAGATGCAGTTATCCGTTGAAGTACTCAAAGGAAAACTTGAGAAAGAAAGAGAACGCTTTAGGGGGGAGACCGAAGATCATATACTTTCAAAACTTGAATACATTCAAAGCTGGTTTTTGGGCATCAAGGCTCGTTGCTGTTACTTGACCGAGCGCACGCAGGCACAAGTTCAAACGGTATGCTCAACCCTCTTTTCGTGAACAAGATAATACTAAACATCATTAATTAGGTTTACAGCCTTATTGCCTCTCAGGATAGTCTAACTAACATTGAAATCGCTGAAGCATCCCATGATATTGCGAAAGAGAGTCGAAAAGATAATGAAGCAATGCGAATGATTGCGGAACTTAGCCGCCGAGATAATCAATTAATGCTTCAAATTGCAGAAGACTCAAAAACTGTTGCATTAGCCACTGCACGAGATAATGCGACCATGAGAGTTATCGCTGGCGTTACAATATTATTCCTTCCCGCCACTTTTGCAGCGGTCAGTCGTTTCCCGTTGCACGGCTGAACTCGCCGCGATAGCAATGGCAATGAAGCGCCTACCGCTACATCTGGTGGGAAGACAGGTCACGATTATTTCAAACAACCAGGGAGCCCTGCTAGCAACGAGCCAACCAAGACATCAATCAGGACAAACCAGCATTAAAGAGATTTACGAGGTAGCGTCTGCGCTGAGAAAAGGAGGCAATTCTATTTCCATGATATGGATCCCGTCTCAGGAGAGCTTCGAGCTCGGCAGGAGGGCAAAGGAAGCCACACGACAGGCTACCGAGCCAGACCGAACACCGCAAGGGCAATGCTACCAAGCCAAATCTACAACTATCAACAGGGGAAAAGCAGAGAAGGCAATAAGGACACTACCAGACGAGGTGGGAAAGTATTCCAGAGAAATAGACACCGCACTGCCAGGAAAACATACTCGTACCCTATACGACGGTCTCAAGCGGAGAGAAGCGAGCGTATTACCACAGCTCCGTACAGGAATGGCACGACTGAACGGATATCTTCACCGGATTGGAGCAGCGGAATCTGACCAATGTGCCTGCGGTCAGGCAACAGAAACTGTCAAGCACTTCCTTTTCCGATGCACGAGATGGGACGCACACCGAACACAAATGCTAGCACTGACGGACACAAGAAGAGGCAACCTCTCCTTCTACCTGGGAGGGAAAGCTCCATCTGACCCGGAGAAATGGACACCAAATATAGACGCGGTTCGAGCAACGATCAAGTTTGCCATAGCCACAAGACGACTGGACGTGGAAGTAGAGCAGGCAACTAACTCCCTACAATAGGAACTCCCATTTCTTTCTTTTATTCCGACTAACCCTTTATCACCCTCGTGTCCCCAGCAGGTCTCGCTTCAGTCGCCGACAATAGGACATTGAACACTTGGAGGAATGAACTTCAAGTTAACTTGCTACTAACTACGCACGAGACCACGTTGAATATGTGTTACTGAAATTGGAAAATGTAAATAGAAGCAGTTCTGTATGGGCTTCAGGAGGCATTAGAAACACCGAGGGAAGTGTATATGTAATATAGAATACGGCCCTTTAGGCTTAGCCGGGCGCAATAAACTACTACTAATATAAATACGCATTACCGGGTCGTCCTTATATTGAGCTTTGCCATCCTCATATTGTTAAAGGATAAAATCTAAGGCAGGGAGTGCCTCGTCAAGGGTGTTATGGTTTGATTCTAGAGCCTTGGTCGTATGTGCGAGGTTGGTACGAAAACCTTTAACTTATAAGTTAAGGATTCATGATTGGTATCAAGATTAGTGGAAAAATTAGGGAAATAGAGGAACTGGCCTTGCTCAAAAGGGCCTAGTCCTCAGGCAATAGTCGATCCAGATCTAGCTCCTTCTCGGGGTATTGCTCAAAGAACCGGTCTACAGCCTTTTGTAGGGGAATAGCCTCGCTAAGCATCTTGTCCCAAGAGTTCCACCGGGTGCCATTATCTCGAGCGATATTTCTGCCCCTTGAGATGGCTCTCCATTGTTGTTTTCGTTGTGCGGTACGTCCAATGTGAGTAACAAAGTTATGAAGCTTGCCAAGGGGTCCGAGCCTCCTCCACTGGTCCATTTCATCCTGAGTCGTCTCAAGAGCTTCGGCTTGGTCAACAAATAGGAAAGACTGTGCCGATAGGTTGATAATATGGCCGATACATCGGATTCGATGGTGCTTTGCGTTATAATCAATATTCCAGGTGTCATATGCGCCTAGATGAAATTAGTAAAAATACGGCAGACAGGACGAATATTCTGAAAGGTAGGATAAGGAGATAGTCAACGGCATTAAGGCCAAACATCCCGTCTTTGTATGTTTTCCAGACCTGCATTGGCGTGCCGCAGTTTACTCTGCTCATTCAGTCACGCTTAGGCGTGGAAGGTCAGGCTTGCTGCGCACGGGCCGCGACGATGCGGCTTTGTGTGTGTGCCAAAAAAAAAGACCTTCCCGCCAACTCCACCACTAACTCACTTGGCCAGGCCCAATTTCATTTCTTTTCATCTACAACAAGGACAGTAAACCATTTTGGGGTTAAATCTCATCTCGAAAGCGGCACAGCACAAACAGAGGGGCCCTGGCCTGGACTTGCCTTGCCTTGCTTTTGTAACGGCGGCCATCAGGGCTGAGTCTAGCAGGGATGTGAGATCCTTGCGAGATGAGGTGGTGGATTGGCTTTGCTCTCTGTTCTCTGCTTCGTGCTTGCAGCGATGCATCGCGACCTCACTCCTCCTCCATCGTGAGTTGTTCGTCGAAAGTTGACGCTCGCGATCGATTCCTCATGCCCACCAACACCTCACAGTAAATACACGGAGCAGAAAAAGAGAGCGGTCAAAAGGGTCTGAGAAAAGGAAAGATGGATCACTACAGCAAGGACACGCCCAAATACCCTGATCCCTCTTCAAATCAACCGGGTTTAGAGGTCGATTACAGCAGGCCACAACATCAAGATGCCGTTGAGAATGCGCAGAAAAGCAACGACCAGCATGGAGGGAGGAAGATCCTAGGGTTATCGGTGGGAGTATTCTGGGCGATTGTGGTGGTTTGCGCCTTGGCGATAGGAGGAGGAGTAGGAGGGGGAGTGGGCGCTGGATTGGTCGCGAAGAGTTGCGATGAGTACGTCTTCTCTCGGTCTCGCCATCTTAAAACAAATAAAAAGGAAGAAAGAAGTATGAATGCTAATAAAGTGGGAGAGTAGCGCCGTAAAGGTCGAAGGAGCACTGACAATAACGAAAACCGTCATGTCAACGCCCACTACAAAGACCGGTTCCTCGACAGCGACAAGGACAGGAACAGATATTGCAACTGTATCACCAGCCCCCTACTCTTCCTGCACCGACTCCTTCGCCTCTGTAAACGGCACGACATTCACGCCCCTCGCCACGGATGGAAACCCCTTCGCGCTCACCGATGGCGGTGTCCAAACCTTTCGCATTTACTGCAACACCAACTGGCCCGGTGGAGCTTTCTACGGAAACCCGGGCGTGCATGATATCATAAAGTTATGGATTCCGACGTTAAAACAGTGTGCGGCGGCGTGCGCGGCGTATAATGTGGCTTATGTGAGGAAAAGGGCGGATGGCATAGCGGTTGCGGGGGGATTGTGTAGGGCTGTTGCGGTAGTGTTAGCGGAAGGGGATGGGTGCTATTTGAAGAATGGGACAGGGACGAACAATACTATGACTAGTGGGGGAGTGCCAATTGATAGTGCAATGCTGTTATGAGGGAGAGAGTAAGTCGAGGGAAGCGAAGGGGGATACTAAGATGATGAGAGAGATTTGGTATGGATAGTATTAGCTTTAGTTGTTCGATACCCTTTCCAAAAACGCCATCTGATCTATGATTCGAGGTTCAGAATTATCTCAAAATTTTCAAGCACACCTTTGCACCATCTTAATTGCTCGGAGAACAGTAAGAAGTAAGAATATGCATTTAAAGATCAGCGTATATCTCAATTGATATTCGGCTTCACTATTACACACAATCTGGTTACCAGGTCAGTTCCCTTCGCAAAACCAAATATCATCAAAGCTTACCTTGACATAGAATAAACCTTAACACACCTCCTCAGCAAAGTCACCAAGCTGCACAGTGAGTTTTATGACACCTCAAATCCGCCATCTGTTGTACGGTGTTCATCAATACGAGGATTTCATCATTTAGACGGCAAAATGCCGAATTGGACAGTCGTATGCCGAATTGGACGTCTACTCCAGCAACTTGATGAACTAAATACCAATTTAAAATACAATTTGCAGGTAAGGACTGGGCCAGGTATGGCGCCTTTAAAGTTATAAAGAGTCGGAAAACGCTCGAAGCCGTATACGGTTATTGCTATCAGGAGGTCATCATTATGCCATCACGCCGTTCTTAGATAATGATGGCGGAGGAGCGGAAAAGACCCAAAGAGAAATTCAGAAAAAGAGCGCGAAGCCTCTTTTATTGTTTCATCAGCTTATACGTGAGAAACCATGCGACAGATACGACGTCCATCATTTAAGCATGAGCCATTTCGTACACCGGCCATTAACGACACCACAAAGCCCTGAGTAAGTGGTAAATTTACTGTATAAGAGCTGTGTGTCAATTGATGGTGACTTAGACTTTTCTGATACTTTCAAGGCTCTACACTTTGCTCCATCAACCGTATATAAGCCGATTGATATCCCAGTCTTGAACGCCAGTTCTTCCGCCTTACGGAACAGAGTTCTTGATCGTTTTCTGATAATTCGTGACCCTGGGAAGATTGGCAATATAGACCACTCATACACTGGATGAAAAGTGAGAATATGGTGGCGTCCATATCTGGAGTCTAATACAATCGAAAGTTAGCCTATTTGTGAGGTCCAACTTGGCGCGACAATCAGGGGAAGGAAGACAATAATCATAGGAAGCCGGGAAACCGTCCAATTCCTGTACCCGGAATCCTGGGAATCTGATTCTATTGATCTGAGGTCGCAGTTCAACCGTAACGGCCAAGTTGTAGAAGTCGGGCAGGTTGACAAACTCGAAGTGCGGAATGACAACGTTGCAATCCTAACTGTTAATAACAAACACGTGAGCGCTTTCGGTGTATCCATGAGTAAACACCCCAACGAGGTCTATCATCCATGGCCGGTCGAGAACACTCCTAGGTATGGTTCGATTGCTTTATGTCCAAACGGCGACAACTTTATTACAGGTCGCAAGCATGGTCAAATATACGTAGCAGATTGCTATAGTCTATCACATGATTACAATCACGTAGAAACTGTTTTCGAAAAGCAGGAAGACGTTCACGCGATTTCATTCTATCCTACGTCGCAAATTGCCTCAAAATCCTGCTATAACATATTTTCGGTGGCTGGAGATGCAGACACAATTCGATTCTTCGCCAAAGACGATATTAAGAACACTTTCCACAAGCTGTCGCTAAGCCACAGTGTGATGCTGTGATCAAAGCTGTACGGATTAGCAATCCGTTCTCCAAACTGTAGCCTCCTTTGCTTTCTTGACCTAGCTTTCAGGCACGGTCTAAGTCTAGAGCAGCCCGGTTTGCCTGGAGGATTTCGTCTATCAAGTCCAGCTGCTCCTCGATTGGCGACAAAGACAAAGCTATACGGTTCACTTCGAGCTCCTGTAAAATCCGGTGATCGAGCTGCGCTGGAGACAAGAGAATCTGATCTCGATTATCTCGCTTTGCTTGGTCTAAGCTCTTGGTCTGGTCTTGTCGTGTCAAGGGGTCGGCTTTGTTGTGCTTGCCTGGCTTGTAAGATATCTTGAAATGGTATCGAGAGAGAATCTCAGCCCAGCGAGCTTGTCTGGCTGACAGCAGCTTGCTCGACATGAAATATTCCAGGGCTTTGTGGTCCGTGATTATCTCGATATGATCTTTAGTGCCTTCGAGCTCGGCACGCCAGTACTGCAAAGCTTTGACAATAGCCAGCATTTCTTTGTCGTGGATCGGGTAGTTAGTCTCTGCAGGGGCCATAGTCTTGGAGAAATACCCTACAGGATGCCACTCGCCGTCAAGTCCTTTTTGGGAGAACACAGCTGCTACTACTGTGTCAGAAGCATCCGTCTCAAGCATACACTGGCTGTCTAAGTCGTAATGAGCCAACAAAGGACCACGTTCCAGCGCAGCTCGATCACCGGATCCTACAGGAGCTTGGCTACACTTAAGCAAGGTAGGCTCTTATAGCCTAGGAGAGTGGGTCGCACGCTCATGAGCACGAGGATGGACATCAAATGGGTCCCTATAGATGACTCGGGAGGTATCCGGGAAGCTTAATCCCGCCGTTTCTTGCGAACCTCCATTCACGGTGCGTTCGAGACTTTCTAACTGGTAGGGATAATCCGATGAAATATCTTGCGGATTAGTAGTATCTATATATATGGGTAGAAACCGAACTCCAAAATATCTTACATAAAACAGACTTTCTATCCTCCGTTCCGTTATTCCGAATCGGAAGCAGAATCATCAGAATCGCCAGAATCGCTATTAAGTCCGAGCCTCCTGTTGAATGCCTTGGATCCAAGAGTGTATTCATCACGGTCCCTCTTGCTCCACTTGGTCAAGTCATAGTGACTTCCCCCCTTATGGGTCTTCTGGAACTCTTTGTACTACGCAGATGATCAGCTCATTTCGGAACGACGATAGAAGGCAACTTACCTCAAGCTTCCAATCCCAGCGGAACCACTCTTTCTCCCCCCATTTCCCTCCAATGTTATTCTCTGGCTTCCAGCCCTTAATCTCAGCAGCTTCCTGGTATCCGTCTTTCTTTTTCTTGTACACCTCCCTCATCCCCTTTAAATCCTTCTTTGAAACGGAAACCTGCTTCCGAACTTCCATGTCCAGGTCAATTCCAGCCTCGTCGCACATTCTGACTATCTCGCAGCCCCATCCGATATCCAAGTCCTGCCCGTCTCCCTGAGCAAACTCCAACATCATGAGACTTATGATTCCGATGTTCTTGACTTCGGAGTCAGGTTTGAAAAGGGAGTGTTCGGAGAGGGCGGCGTACGCGGTGAGGACCATGAGGCCGAGCATTGTGGCGATTTTTTTGACCCTGTTGCCGTCTTCGTTGTCTGAACTAAATCAGCTGTGTTAATTTTGGGGGAAGCAGTAGAAGACTCACTCAGCCAGTAAAAGAGATCATCAGCGCCCTTGAAGTAACATGCTATGCCTTCGACGTACGCCCATTTCTTAAAGGGGCTAACAGTCTTCTTAAAGATATCCCTATTGAAATCTTTCAACTATTCGGCAGCAAGTCAGCCTTTCCAACGAGTCCCTAACACGGCAAGGGTAGCAGATTTGAGACCTACGTAGTTCTCAAAGCACTCAGACATCCCCCATCCGTTCCAATCATTGGCTATGTGCATATTCAGGCGATCCTGATCCCTCTTCTCTACTTCATTATCCAACTCCTCAAGGAGGACCATTCCTTCTTCCGACACGGGTATTCCCAGATCAGAGACTCGGTCGCACCGATTGTCCAGGAGCTCGCCCTCCTTCGGCATATCTTGGTTCTTGTCTTGGATGAAGTCGCCGATGTTTGGCCATTGGAGGTTGACGTATTGAGGCTTCTGCGAGAGCTGTTGGAGACGTTAGCTAGTCTTCGATTGAATTGAAGCATTTGGGGCGGGAGACGGCTCACGGTGTTGGAATCGGAGTACTTCCATGTTTGCGACTTGGCTTTGACGGGTGGCTTGCTCGTCGGAGCAGTGGTATTCGAGGAGGTTTTCGAGGCCTTTACATTGCGAGTTGTCGTTGAGACTTGCTTGTTGGTGCTCGTCTCTGCCATTGCTTTGCGTTTGGGAGGCATTTTGGACTCGTGCTGATTATTGAAATAGTTAAGAGTAATGAGGAAAGGCTATGAGAAGGCTATTAAAGTTATGCCCATTATAAGGTAAAACAGGAGATGAAGTGTGTGATTGTTTAAAGTCATTTATTGACTTTGATTACGCGTTTCTAAAACGCGTCTCCCCATTGTCACGTGTTTTGCGATTCTAGACCCACTCCCACACGGGTGGCATGATAGAACGAGAAATACACAATGATAGTTACATACATACTGTACTGTAAGAGATAGATAAAAGATTGGTGCTCCTGCGTTTTCCTTTTTACTCTCGGACAAAGCACATTCAGAACCACAGTATTTGTTACTGTTATTAGGATCGCGAAGCTCACGAGAAGGGCCTGCCTGAGGGTCAGGCCCGGGGGCCTAGCCGTGTTACATAGTCCTCGACTGATACAGCACGTTAAAAGGAATAATAATAATAATAATCTTGGACTATGCATCGTCATCTTTACCACTCCAGATCAGTGTTACTAAGATCAGAAAATTAAATGAATTCGCTTAATTGCTGGCCCTTGTCGCTGTCTGCACCCTGTTTCTGCACCCTGGCACCCGATCTCTGCACTGTCGATCCGCCGCCGATATGTGCACCTTGTTTCCTGTCTCTGCACCTTTGTGCCCCTGCTCGCCGTCCCTTTCCCACTGACCTCTTGTCTATTCTCCATTAAACCAGCAACCAGATACACTAACATGCTTGTTTTCATCGCTAAAAAATTGCTGGACGTAGCGCACTAGTTCTGATCGATCCGCAGATGCCTTATGACCTTTACCTTTTGGAAAGGTTTGCTGGTAGAATCAAATAATATCGTGCTTGGTCTGTCATAACCACTTCTTTGAGCCCAGATAAATGATTAAAGTGGGGCTCCATATTTTTTTAGCGAGGCTTCGCTTAACGTCCCGGATATCACTACTCTATTTATTAGGGTCGGATTGTCGATAATGCTTGAAATATTCCGGTTTATTTGTATATCTCTGTTCGTGACTGCGAAGTAATCATAAGCCTGATTAAGATAAAATATCCTCCACCCAGGGACGCCAGGAATTTGTATAGCAGTGCGCTTTAGAGTGCTTTTCGCCAGAGACCGAGAGCGGTAGCATACATGTAGAGCCACTGGCAATAAGAAACGGACTATCTTGCCATACCACCACTCACGGAAACAATCCTCCCCGCTAATCGAGCGTGACTCTGCTAGAGTGATGTTCCATATTATATCCTAGAGCTCAGAAGGTAACTTAGGAAAGTGAACAAAACTGCGAAGTACTTTTGGAGATAACATAATTGGATATTATTGTTACAAAAATTTGCTGGTCTTCTAGCGCTTTAATACAAAACTTAGTACTGGGGTGGAGGCTCTGGGAAATATTTTGAGCATTAACTATTGGAGGCTAATCTTGGGCGTCTATTTGTGGATTCGTCACGCTTTGCCAGGGATAGGCTAACTGCTGCGAAGGCTTAGAGGGACCAGTTCTAGCTCCGAACAGTGTGACCAAAAAAAAATCAGCAAATTGATTTAAATCAAATAATCAATTCAGATTTTTTTCGGTTTTGATTTGTTAAAATTTTGATTTTTTGTCAGGTTCCAGACTGGTATATGTAGTAGGATAAGCATTCTGGCAGGCGACGTCGGATATTGTACCTTTTTGGCCCGCTTAGTGCTATGGTAAAGCTTATCAACCTTAGCGTCTGACATTTTTGTCACGATCATGGGTCATGTGACCTAGATGGGCTTGGCACGACCCCTCATTTCTATCATGATCGCGTACAACAATTGCCTTTCCTCCTTAGTTTAGTATCCTCGTAATAGAACCACCTTACTAGCCGCCTTACCAGGCCAAAGGTGTGACGGCGCAGCATGAATAGCTTTTACCACGTTGCCAACTGGCCCAAAAAGGCACTAGAATTGGTTGGAAACCAATTCGCTATTCAACTATAAGTAGGTGACGCCGCAGCCGTCACAAAAGGATTTGGCTTCGTGACAATTTTGATTTTGATTTTAAAATTTGAATATTCTGAATATTCAAATTATTCAAATTATTTACGTGACTTTTAAAAAAATTATAAAATAAATCAAAAATGTTATAAATACAATGCCTTCGAAATGAACTCGAAGAGTTCAGAGAGAAGGTTCTTCGAAGAGAGAGAGAGCGCGGGACTTCCGGAATAAAATTCGCCCGAACCCGGATAACGTAATATCCGTGTGATTTTTCTGTTCTGTGATCACGTGTGTTGCTTTCTTTTTATACTCCACGTTTCCGCTTTGTACCAGCTTCGTCCAAGCTCTTCGCAACGTCCAGGTACTCCAGACGATATTTGTTTCAGAAGTTAGTATTTTAGGTGCCAGGTTTTTCTTTGTTAAACTGTTCGATTCTTTTTTCCCTACAGCTTTTTGATCTACTTATTTTTCGTGTTGATACACTTACTCTTAGCACTGCTTGTCTATTTACTATGCCTTCTTCCCGGGCCCCTACGGAAGAGAATGGTTCTGTCCCAGACAGGAACGTGGGCCAGCTGATAATACCAACCCAAATAGACCTCCTATATTTTTCTTATACTTTCCCAGCTTCTAGTTCTAACTAATCAATGTCTAGTAACCATGGGACACTACAGGCGCGAATTGACTTACAGAGGGAGAAGATTCGGACTCTCGAGCTTGCGGTGCAAGAACGGCAAAGAACTGAGCGACTTCGCGACCAAGAACAACGTCAGCGCAGACTCGAGCAGAGGCGCCAACGGGATGAACAGTTACGCGAGGCTCGCTTAGCCCAGGAGGAGTGTAAACAGGAGCTAGAACGTCAGCGGGATCAACAGCGTCGTAGGGAAAGGCAGGTCCGGGATAAATTGGGGATAGAGGCTTTTTTACGCTATAAGGCAGCTGTTGAGGCGAGAAAGGCCGAGAGCAGCAGGCTAGCGAAGCTTAGGGAGGAGCAGGAGATGGAAGAACGAAGGCTAGTAATGCTTAGTGACCTAGAGCGGAAGAGAATGCTTGCTTATCAGCAAGACGAACAGCGGCGCAGAGACAGGCAGGCTCGCGATGAATCGGCCATGCGTGCACGTTTACGCCACGAGGCTGATACACAGGCTCAAAGAATCCAGCAACGGCCACCTACACAAGAACGGATCGTTGCCTACGATGGTCCTATCCCGTCTTTTCTTGATCAGGAGTATCAGTACATGAGGCAGGCTTCGACTACTTTCCCCGAGGAGATTACTCCATCGATTCAGATGTCGTGTATGAAGGGCTACGAGAAGGCCATTTCCGATGCAGCGAAACGGGTACTATATGGACTTTGTGGAGGATTGTTCCAAGAGGATGAGATGATAAGTGTCGGTCTTCAAGATGACAGCCTACAATACTTTCTCCGAGCGACAAACACAGCTCCTGACTGTTGCGCCGTCAAGGACAACATGGTCAGCTTGTGTACTCTTTGTAACTCGGCTATCGCGAAACGGGCCATCTCGCTGCTTTCGGCTGGTAATTTTGTTAATTGTCTATTCTGTCAAGAGTATCCAGAAGTTTTGAGGAATTTCAATACCGTCGAAGAGGCTTTCATTGCACGGGCTTACGTTATTGGCATATTCCTGAAACTTACGTCGGGTGCCAAGAAGAGTATGAGTTATAGGGGAAGCCGTGGCTATTCGGTTGCCGTGAGACAGGACCTAAGCAGTCTTTTGAAAATCTTACCAGCTAAGAGATTACGGGATCACACGACAATTACTGTTAGCTAGGATCGGGGAATTTCTTTTTCGGAAGAGAACCTGGCTCGTTTCTGCTCCGTTGATAAAGCGAAGGTCCTCGATGCTTTGTTATAGCTCTGCGCTAATAACCCCGTCTATAAATCGGTGGCCATCGATTATTCTGTTTTGGACTTTTAGCCCGATTATCATATTCTTCAAAAGATTAGAGATGCTTTTATTACTTTGGGACCTGAGCCCTGTTCGACAGACTTTCCGGTAGAAGATAAGCGGGAAAGCTACGCTACATCGTTACAGGGTAGGGCTTTTGAAAACGAGTTGGATGCAAAAGTAGAGGACGCTAAGCCTGGCAGCATTCTTAGCCGGTCTTATTTCTCCGATTTTCATGGTCAAGATTTTCACTTTACTCCTGCTACTTTGGCAAGCTTACAAGCTATTCTTCAAGAGCTAGATTCGGACGACCTAGTCCTAGACGAGGAATTTACTACCGATGAATATGATAATAAAAGGAGGAGATTCAACGATTATTCTCGGCCGCCGCATATATTGTACAAGACGACAAGGGAACTGCCGCCCAAAAATGCGTTTATTAACCCCGACTATTTTACGGCAGCATTCTCTACTCTGTTTCCGTTTGGCATTAGTGGCCATTTAGGCGATGCGAATAGAAACCGGCTAGAGGAAGTATCTTTTAAAGCCTTTGCCAAATATGCAATGCTACACTATTCGTTACTGTAAGTGTTCCACAATTCGTGTTATGTCTTTCTAATATTTACAGCTTCTCTCAACACTATACCTTTATGTTTTATATCTATGATTTAATCCTGATTCGACAATCGTTTTTTGGGAATTACGTCCAGGTTAAAAACGGGTATTGAGCTAAAGCTACGCAAAAGCTTGCTAGACTATCAGCCGATGACTTGCAACAGGCGGCGGAGGAATTCAAGGACGAAAAGAAAATCTCAAGTTCTGCTATCTACAGTCTGATTACTAACATAAGAATCATATCGTCTTTTAATCCAAAATCGTTCGAAAAGAAAATAAAGTTCAGAAACCTGATTTTCGGGAAGATCGGCCGTTTTAAGCTTCTACTTATCTGGTTCACGCTTAATCCCAAGAATATTAGTAATATCTTCGTGATCAGACTCGCTGGTAAAAAAAGTTTCGCTAAATAAGCCAGGTATTAAGTCCACACTCTTACAACTCACGATTAAGAATCCGAGTGTCGTCGCCCAGTTTTTTCATGTTGTCGTGAATTCGTTCTTCGGCAGCTTTTTTAAAACGCTTTCTAGAGAATCTGGTATCTTCGGCACCGTTACTTTTTACTTTGGAATAGTTGAATCCACTACACGAATAATACTCCACTTTCATGGATTTGCCTAGCTCGCAGGGAACTTTGGTGCCGCGAATTTATATAAAAGACTAAAAACCGACCTCGAATTCAAGGACCAAGTCATCGCTTATATCCGTTCAACAGTAAAAGAAACGGTGGATATAAGTGAAGGCTAGCAATTTCAATCGGAAGCTCCGGGCGCATCGGCTTTTACTATACAAGGAAATATGACCGCGGCCGAATTCTAAAAGGCTTTAGATATTAACTCAAATAACGTGGCAGCGCAAGTGCAGATGCACACTTATAGCAAAACGTGTACCAAATACCAGAAAAGCGGCCGAAAATCAGGTTTCAAAGCAAATTCTGTTTCGATTGTTCAGATTGAAAAAATGGCGACCGACGCTGATTACACTCTGCAACGTCCACAGACCTAGAAGCAGTCGCCGCTGCAGATATGCAGGTTTTTCTTCCTAAGACCGCTGGTTCCAGAATCTATGGTTACGGAAAAAGGCTATATACGGATAGAAAAGAATCACCAGTATGTAAACAAGTACAATCCCGTTATTGCGTCTGCGATAAGATGCAACCACAACATCAGCTTCACTCCGTCGTCTTTCAAAGTGCTCGCCGCCGTCTATTACATGACGAACTATGCGACTAAAGCTCAGGTTGACCAGGGTCAGCTTGTACTAGCTGCCGCGGTTTTAAAGAAGGCCCAAAAGACGGCCGAAGCGGCGGCCGCTGAGAATGCTGACTTGCTTGCTCTAAAGCCGCTTGATATGTCGAAATTCGCTCTGAAAGCCTATAATCGCTTTACGAAAGATGTGGAAGTTGGCGCTCCGGCCGTGGCCCACTTCCTGCTTGGCCACCTGTCGGGCTATATTCCAGAGAGCGACAAATCGGTCACGATCAATTTTTACTGGGTCAAGATACACTTCCGCAAGGTTCTAAACAGTTTATTATTAAGCGAATCTAGCTCTAAAGAGATATTAGAGACCGCAAATCAGTATACCAACTTTGATGGTCGTATTCGCCGCCCGTTTATCTACGAAAACTACGAACATCGAGGCACTAAATTGGCTCATTTATGCTTTTATGAATATGCCTCCCAAATCTTCGTACAAACGTTGAAAAGCGCCAAAGATCGAATCTACTGTTTTCCTTTCGATTCTACTTTTTACATGCAACCTATATCCAGGTTTCAGTCAGTTCGCTAAAGTCGTTAAAGACCCCTTTTTTGTGTAGCAGTTTTACTTCTATGACGAAGCGGGATAATAATGTTCTAGATACCATTCTATAGACACAAGACGAGATTTATAAGGTTCTACTCGGTCTATTCTACCCATAGAATAGCCTCCGCGGCCTCCGAAGTAACCACATCGTATTACTCCGTGCTGCACAATACAAAAACACCTGGCTATAGAACTTCTTTGCCTTTTTTCTCTTTCCGTATCTGGTTCAGCTATCCGAGAACGTTATGCTTCTTCGGCGGAGCAAAGAAGCAGCTGACCGGGACAAAAAAGAGCGTGGGATAGAGTTTGATGACTATCTCGAAACTATAGACTATGATATTTATAACGATGACGAAAAAGCTAATGTAAACTTCTACTTTGCGACGCTCCAACCAACCGAAAACAACTTGCTCCAGGCTGCGTTAGCGTTCTCTAGTATTACTACTAGTAGCTTCTCGTCGTTGCGATTTTCCCGGAACCCTCGATTGCATAGTACCCAGTTTGCCCTTAGCTTTCTAGTCAAAACATGGGTCAGAGAGTTGAAAGCTTTTAAAGACCAAGATAAATTAGGTTTTGACAACGACATCGATGTCGAAGCCAACATCTCCGAAGTTGAGAGAATTGACCCAGAAGCTGCTCTGGTTCCAGTTTTTGCTTACAGCAGAGAATCTATGGTTTCTATACGATATCTACAGGCTTCGTTTCAAGCTGATCCGTCCTTCGAGAATTTGCTTGCTCTGATCACTGGCTAATACTCTTTAAACCAAAAGCAGGGAATAGTTATTAAAGCTCTCTTTTTTCGCATTTTGCACTCTGTTCGGATCAATTCTGTTCGTAACCAGTTCTTGCTTTATCTTGGCGGTGTCGGTAGCGTTGGCAAGACCTACTTGATTAAGGCTTTTATGTTTAGTTTATCGATAATGCGAAAACATAATAACGTTCTCCTTACTGCTTCGGCTGGGACCGCCGCTGCGAATGTCAGCGGCGCTACTTACCATTCCGCTCTTAGTTTTGGGAACAATAGGAACTAACCGGTACGTCAAGCGACGAGATCGAGACTTTTTCATAAGAAAATCCTGATCCTAGACGAGATTAGTATAGTTAGTTTAAAGAACCTGGTCCGGATTAACGAGCGGTGTAATGCCATCTAGGACTTGGATCGAGCGTCCGATACGGTTTTGAATGGTCTACTTATCGTTATATTTCTAGAGGATTTCAACCAGTTTAGGCCGGTCCGCGGTCACGCTATATAGGGCCAGACGAGCAAAAATATTGCTATTCTGCTGTCAGGGAAATCTATTTGGGGTCAATTTAATTAAGTGGTATTCCTGACGGAGCAGATGCGTCAGGCCGAAAATGTCGCATTTCAGGATTTACTCCAGAAAGCACGCTCCGCTACTTTGACGAAAGACGATGTCGCTATCTTGAATTCGTGTACGATTGAAAACAGGGTTGCGAATAGGGAGACGCCACCAGAATGGGCCATTATACGACTCAATCGTATACGTGAAAAAGCTAACTTAATACATTTCCAAGCGTTTGCCAAAAAACGAGGTCAGAAAATCTATCTTTTTCCCGCTAGACACGATGCACCTACAGAAATGATTTTGGATCTCTTTACGCTGCTCAGGATGATATACTAGGTCGGTGAGCAAGGATACTTTAAAGGTCCAGGCTTCTTTGCTTTTACAAAAAGTATGCCTATTATGCCCCAACAGAATACGAATACGTATGCCGGGCTCGTCAATAGTATAAGAAAGACTGTCGAAGAAAAAATATTGGATACAGACGTGCGAAGTACATAAGCAGTAATCGTTCTTGCAAGTTTAATTTGCTAACAAAAACATGATAACGGCGATAAGCTCGTGGATCGAACTTGATGATCAGTTCGTTTTGTGTACAGTTTTTCCGCTATGCGTCCTCGTTCGACCGGCACATAACCATGACTTATCATTCTTTGATATTTCCGACGGTTTGGTTCCTGTTTTTCCGGTACAGATAAAAGGGCAAATTCCGAGTATACCCGGCCTGACGTTTTATCGACATCAAGTCCCGTTGACGCTTAGATTCTTCTTCACCGATTATAAGAGCTAAGGTAGTACGTTCGTCAGCCTCATTCTAGATCTTCTTTTTAGTAAGCAACGCGGCGTCGACTAGCATGGTAAATAAACCTCGATCAACGTTCAGCTTAGCAGGATTAAATCATTATCGGGGGTCTGGTTGCGAGAACCGATTACACTTAAAGATGTTTCATTTGCTTTTTACCCAGATCTCCAGATTGAGCTAGCCCGACTTAAGGCTCTAGAACAACGGACGATTAGTCTGTGGGAAACCTCACTTAATTCTTGATATGAACCTATTAAACGACTCTTTTAACTCTGAGTATTACTCTTCGCTTCATTCTACGTATCATATCTGCCTCATATTTAAAGTTGCTTTTACAGAGATATAGTACATTGCTTTTCTTTACTTTTTAAGCAAGTGCTGCGAGGTTTCTGATACACTTACGGCTACGTCCATTTAACGCCGTACCATCGCCTCCTGTTTTATATATTGCTTTTTCAATGTCTTTACTTCTGCTACGTAGCCTCTTATTTCTCACACATGTCTTACTTCTTTACTGTTTCTCGGTTATGTCTTTTCTTAACATTTAATTATATACCAGCTATTTCTTTTATAATCTTGCAGTTCACCTTTTCACATTATCCCAATTGCTATTTCTAGTGATTTTCGTCACGTGTTCGCCGAGGCTGACGCTGTTGTCTGTGCGCCATTCCTGGACATCCACCTTACACTTACAAAACTGCTTATTCTAACGCTTCTTGATTAAATCCATTACTCTGATCAATTTCGAAGGCTTCGTGTGAGCCGCAGGCTAGCACCCATGTATCTTCTAACGATGCTTAACAGTACTGTACTTTTTAAAAGTCGGCACTTCTTGTCAGGTGCCAGGATGTCACGTGCTAAAGGGGCAAGGAGCGGCTCGGTAAGAGCCATGAAGCTGGGCATGTATGGGCACGTGGGGAGCCGCCAGGGGTACGGAGGGTATACTTCGTACAGGCCCAAACAAATCAATGTGGCAAGGCCGTGCACCAATGGGCCCCACTTGTCGAAGATTCTGGATCAACCAATGACTATATAATGCTTCGAACGCTGCTTTTGCACTGTTTTTCAATCATTCAACATGGAGCAAACATACTACGTACCAACTCCCAAGACACCCTCTCGCAAAACCTGTACACGCGATGACCGTTTACGCATACACACTTTGTATCACGATGCTAAGTATACGCAAGCTCAAATTGCTTTGCAAACAGGCTATTCTCTTAATCAAATACAGTACGCTCTTGCTAATCGATTAACACCTCAAAAGCACAAAACCGGCCGGAAGCTTTTATTAAATACGCCACAACGCAAACGCTTAATCGAATGGGTTACAGCTTCTAAAACAAATAGACGAGCAGCTTGGTCTGATATACCAGCTTTATTACAATGGGATTGTGGAATTAAAGCAATTCGAAGTGCGTTCAAAAAAGAAGGCTACGTACGACGATGTGCAAGAAGCAAACCACCTTTAACAGACAAACACAAACAAGATCGATTATCTTGGGCCTGGGAACACCTTTTTTGGACCGATGAACAATGGAACAGTGTATTATGGACTGACGAAACTTGGGTTAATCCTGGAAAGCATACAAAAATATTTGTTACAAGGCTTGTTGGAGAGTCTGAAGTGTATCATCCTGACTGTGTCGAAGCTCGATATCAACGCAAAATAGGATGGATGTTTTGGGGTTCAATATCAGGAAAATACGGGCGTCATAAAGGGTTGTTTTGGGAAAAAGATTGGGAAACAATTAATGAAGGATCTTATTCTGGTATTGTAGTACCTCTTGTACAAGAGATATTACAGCAATATCCAGAATTGAGTTTTCAGCAAGATAACGCAAAAGGCCACGCTTCTAAGTTTACAACTTCTGTGTTAGAAGCTATAGGAATCAAGCCTATAGCGTGGCCTGCAAACTCTCCTGATTTGAACCCTATTGAGACTATTTGGGATGAAATGAAGGACTATATTCAAAAGAAATATCCGGAGGTTCATTCTTCATATAACAGGCTGAAAAAGGTGGTTCAAGAAGCTTGGGATTCTATTACACAGGCTACAATTCAGGACCTTATTAAAGGAATGGGCGATAGATGTATTGCAGTGATTCTAGCAGAAGGAGGCTATACAAAATACTAGAGATTTGCTTAGAGCGGCATCGAGCCCCATTTTACGTGCATGGGTAATCGACGAAAGCTCCACATTGATTTGTTTGGGCCTGTACGAAGTAAGTAGGGGACTCTGGACGTAGTAGAGAGGGTAGAGATTAGTCTTGTATCAGAATTGCAGTTGACTTGTGCCACACTACTCCAGCACCTTACATCAGGTATGGGAACGAGAAGTGCTCCACTTTTCTACGGCTTTGGTTGGTTCATCATTAGACGAGTGGGTCTCTAGGGCACGTGATCCTATTTTGTTTTAGCTATTGGCTCGCTTAAATACAAGGTTCCCCTGTTGCCAAGGCTCTAGCGCCGCGCTATTCGTGAACGTTTTAATCGATTCCCAATAACTCACCAACTTCGCCCTGTCGCCCGAGCCCTTATTTATGGAGGACGGCAACTCAGCTCACGGCCGCTCAGCTCACGGCCACAAGTCAACCCGTAACTGCTGTGCTAAATGGCGTACGACGCATGGTATTGTATTAATGCCTCACCCCTCTACGTGTCACGGCACGTAGGATAAGAGCAACGGCTCAAAGTAATACGGGTAAGAATCGAGAATAATAGAACTACAGAACTATGGAGGCAGAGAGGGAAGCATATATACAGGAGTCTAGATCACGTGACGTTCCGCGTGATCCCTAATGTGGGTGCCTTACGGGCTGTTAGGCCATATAGGAGCCGCAGGCGCGCCAGCGCCGTGACACTACGAGCCCTGATATGAACCCTATTGAGAAGTGCTGGAGGAGAATCAAGCAGGCATTGCACAGACGTCGCCAACAGCCGACTACAGTGGCCGAGATGGAAGCTATGGTGTTGGAGGAATGGGACAGAATACCACAGGATTGGATCAATAAGCTGATTTTAAAGAAGGAGCATTGGGTTCATGTACTTGTAGAGCGCCATGGGTGGTCAACTCCTAATTAAATGCTGCTTTAATACCTAATTTTGATGCATTTGATGAAAAATGAGCCTGTGCGCACAGACTACCACGATTAGGCTCGTTAAAGCCTTAAGCCCAGTTCTTGCCTAGAGGTTTGATCGGTTTTTCTGTTGTGGAACGTTAGCAGGCGATACTAAGGGCTAGTAAAGGTACAAACTTTATTTGCACAGGTTTTCCGAGGTCAGATATTAGTATTAAGAACTTTTCGAGAGCGTTTTCTCTTCTCTCGGGCGTCGCCTGCAAGCACGATGATAGAGGGTAGAGAGAGGGACCTTTTTACATTATGATATAGCGTTATATGTTCGACGCTCTCCCGGCAGAAAGCCCTCTGCAAGAGCTTTACTAGCGCGGTCGCTCATGCTAACTTACTGCGAGGATGCAGGTGGAGCGAGAGGGGTGAGTGAATGGGGTGAGGCCTGCAGCAACGTGGCAAGGTTCGAGAAGAACGCTACAGTTTAAACGAATGCGGTGTAGCGTAAATCGAAAAGGTACAGAGGTACGGAAGGGGGTTCCAAGTGGGTCTCGTCCACCGATGTTGGGCGGTGAGGCTATGTTTCCATAGAACAGTGTCGAATATTGTGAAATACCCCAAAAATTTCCTGATCTGGCGAGGCAGAATACATGTCACGGTAGCTACGTGACCTATATATAGCGGAATAGGGAATTGACCTCTCGGTCAATTCAAGTGCCTTTTGGCCCGTTGGCGCAGCGGTAAAACCTATTCCCATTGCTGCCGTTACAATACAGGGCTGGACGAGACCCACTTGGAACCCCCTTCCGTACCTGCTTCAAGCACTCTCATACCGCTTTTCGCGGCAGAATCCGTATCCGGTGTAAGCGATGTAGAAATGGCATTATGTAAGCATAGAAGCTTGGCGTTTTGCAGGCGTGCTTTTTCATTGGTCGGTTTGACAGAGAGTACCAACCCGTGTGGCGATCTTGCATGAATTTGCACGCTGCACCCGCTATAAGGCTAATAGTGTTTCTCTAGCATTGTGGGAGACTTTTAGGGCTTAGGTAAAACAGTTTTAAGAGAATTAGAAGTGACAAGAGTGCAATGGTGGTGCTACAGTAAAGGAACTCTGTTATGCTATAAAGATAAACCCTTTGCAAGTTACGAGTGAGGGCGACGACGCAAACGTAAATTTTTAATAAGAGAGGTCTTGAGTATTTAGGAATAGCTATAGAATACGACTTATACAAAAAAATTAGAGACATTAATGTGTGTAAAAAGTTATAGATGTTTAAAGTCAAAGTACTTATCGTTTTTCTCGGCACGGCGGGTTTCTCGCTACACAGGGACGGACGTTATCACGGAATCAGTTTCGGGACTTGGGCGGCTTTAGATGGTACCGGATATCTCGTAGCGTGGACATGAACCAGGGTGGAATTAAAACCTGTCCATACGTCCTCTTTGTTCAATTACTGACTCTTCTGGAGGGGCAAAAAATGGACGAAGCCCAATTCGTGCTCTCAACTGTTCACTTTAGCGTATGATCCATAAGAGGCTATGATCTTAGGTGGTGCTAGCGGTTGAGCGGTCTAGAACTGGCTTATTAAAATGGCTGAGGAGTTTTACTGCTATTTTCTAGTTTTAGCAAGGATCTTCCTCTTCCTCTTCCTCTTCATTACTGTATCACTGCTCTCGTTATCGCTACTATTGTAGTCACTGCTGTCGTTTTCACTACTATTATAGTCAATGCTGTCATCACTGCTGCTGTCATCACTGTCGTCGTCCTCGGTCTCCTCGGTCTTCTCAGCTGTAGTTCGACCAAGAAGTGGACATCGAACTCCCATCAAAGGGCTAATCCTGCGTAGGTACATAACCTAGTGATTGTTGATTGATATGATATTTGAAGGTCTCTAGGACTTGTACATATATCTTTGCGTTGGTATTATCCGTGTTATGAATGATTTAGGGAAAGTCTTAGATATACTACGCTGACTGATAAGTTATCGATGCCGTGGATGGGAACATCGATGACATAACCAAGACTGCGATAATTTTCTATTGAAGATTGATTCTCATTCAAGAAATAACTAAGGAACAATGTCTAACTAACTGTAAACCCAAATATGTGCGTGGGAGATATTTAACACCCCTGAACAACGGATTTTTCTCGGCGCGTAGGGTTTCTCGCTACGTAGGGAGGGACGTTACCTGTTGCTCTTGTTCGACTTTTGATTCTAGTGAATGCACTGAAAGCATGGTTTGTCCTTCTAGTTAACTCGGGAGAAGCTTCGGCCTCCCAGCCTGAGAACGACCCTCAAACATGGACAATCGAAGAACCTCACGAAGACTGGGCAGCACTTTTGGCGTACAGTTATTCAAGTACGTACAATTAAGCAATTTGATAAGCACTGGCTAGAATTTCAGACTAAATACTCAACTCCTAAAACTTAGTAATGTGTGACGTGCTTCCACTATGTCTCCCCCATCTCTAGCATTACCTGGGTCTGCTCTTCTGATTGCCCATCATCAAAAGAATCCGGCCCCCTATATTGCATCTCCCCAGCTGGGAATATAGGACGCTCGAGCTCCTCAATTTGAGTAGCAGCTGACCCAACCGTCAATGATGGATCAAGGCAGCAGAGACATGCCCCGCTCTGGAGACCTCCGCCACAAAAGTAGCAAATACTCGGCTCCAGAGAAGCCGGGTAGGCCATTTTGTTATGCAGCACGTTATTTTCACTAATAGACAAGCTAAATAACCTGAACAGGATCGCAAGTGGCATCGCGGCAATTCCCGTTGGTGCATTTGGGCTGCCGTGGCTCAGTATCAGAGCGATCACCCTTTGAATTCTCCCAACCCCCTTTTTGATCCCGACACCACGGCAATTCCTATGGAATCTTTCACATGGGAAGTTCTACTTTCGCTTCACATCTAGGGTATTCGGAAGTGATATGCTCTGTTCGCGAGTCGTTATCCGACACGTCACAGCTGTGGCGTCTCTTGGCCTCGCGGGTTTCCGTTCACCAGCAGCCGATAAACGCCACAAAAGCAGAAGTGGTCTCGCTGACCTCTTTAGGCCAGTGAAAAGTGACGGTGTAGAGAAAAGTACAACTGTAAGGGACTTGTGTAACGCCAAAATGGGCTTGTTGATCTCCCCGTAGTCCTGCGTTGGCTAAAACATTGTATATAGCAATTAATACTGATGGACAACATATGGATCTTACCGCTTAAACTTGACTCAGCGCCATGAGTGCGAAACTACATGGTATGGAAGTTTTTTTTGACGCACGACTGTGCGTGGAGCATACTAAATAGCTTGGACTATCAGCGCTTTACAGCCGGGACGCTTGGGCGGCGTTGTCTGGCTATAGTTATAGAAAGTACAATCCGCAGTCCCCTCCTAAGTCTAAGGAATGAACATATGTAGATCACCGCCAGGGCTAATTCTCGCGCTGATACACCTGTTGCTCTTCTGTCTGAAAAATAAAACGGCAAATCTATTCTAAATTTCGCCTCGGTGTGAGAAACAATGGAGGCCCTTGCTGTCATCAGCCTTGTCGGGAACATCGTTCAGTTTGTGGAGTTCAGCAGCAAGCTGATCTCCGAGTCCGTCCAACTATATCAATCCAACGATGGCGCAATCGCAGGAAACGTCGACACTGAGACAGTGACTAACGACCTACTTCTGTTGAACAACAAACTTTGTGTTGACGCCAATATTGCTGGCGATGCAGCTCTCGAGAACCTCTGTAAATCATGCAACATTGTTGCGGTCGAGCTGCTAGGGGCACTAGACAAACTGAAGGTTCAAGGCAGACAAAACAAATGGAAGAGCATGAGGAAGGCATTACAAAGCGTGTGGAGTAAGGACGAAATCCAGGGGGATAGAGAAACGGCTGGCTAGCTTCCGAGACGAGCTTAACTTGCATGTCGTCATGGACCTGAAGTGCGTATGCAGGACTATATCAGGAGCAACTATACCAGTACTTACATTTACAGGGAGCGAGTCAACAAATTAAGCGTTCAACAGTCAGAACAACTTGATGCAACAACACAAAAATTCTGCAATGCTATCAGAAGCATGCAGGGAGAGTTGCAGGGGACACTGCATGAACATATAAGTATAATAGAGACACTGTACCTTCGGCAAGGCAGGTGCCCCGTCTACTAAAGATCTGAAATCCTTAAATCTAACATTAATAGTTTCGGCAGAAAAATCACATACAACCCCGATCCATCTTCCACAGTGCCATTTCGACGCGACCCCGACTTTGTCGATCGCCCGAATATCTTGGCTTGGATTCGTGAGAAATGCCTTACACAAGCCTCTAGCGCAGCCCTTGTAGGACTAGGAGGGGTTGGGTAAGCCGCTATTACATTCTATCTATAAGGATCAAGAGCTTATTCTTCGAAAGTAAATCTCAGCTTATCATCGAGTATGCATACCGGATTAGGGAAGAGTTTCCGCAAACTTGGGTCTTTTGGGTTCATGCGAGCAATCGAGCCAGATTCGAAGAAGGGTACAAGGCGATTGCAGATCGACTGGGGATTCCTGGCCGAGACGAACTCAAGCTAGATATTTTGCAGTTGGTGAGTAACTGGCTATATAGCGCGGGCAACTGCCATTGGATTATGATACTAGATAGTGCGGACGATGCCTCTATTTTCTTTGATCAACCACAAGAAAGGCTAGCCACTAGGTCTAGTGATTGGTCGGGGTTATCAGCACCCCTGACAAAATTTCTCCCTCAAACGCAAATGGATCCATCCTCATCACGACTCGGAACAAGGATGTAGCTTTTCGACTAACGGGAAGCCACGAGAACATTATTCAAGTTGAACCGATGGACGAAGTCCATGCTCTGACTCTCTTCCAGAAGAAACTCGCAGGCGGGTTTAATGAACACAGTGCAATGGAATTGCTACACGCCCTCGACTACATGCCTCTTGCGATCACTCAAGCTGCCGCATTCATCAACCAAATGGCACCACGGATTACAGTCCAAAAGTATCTAAATAGCTTCCGCAAGAGCGACAAAAACAAAGAGAATTTCCTAAATAGAGACGCAGGAGACCTTCGAAGGGATGGCAGCGCGTCGAACTCTATTATCACTACTTGGCAGATGCCATTCGAGCATATCCATGAATCGAGGCCTTCCGCTGCTGGACTGCTGTCACTGATGAGTTTCTTCGATCAACAAGGCATCCCAGAGTTTCTGCTACATGGAAGTAAAGAGGATGTTAATGGAAATATGGACTTTGGTGACGACATTGACCTAGACTTCGAGGATGACGTGGCCACGCTGACACGATATTGTTTATCTCTACGAGCGCGGACGGCAATTCATTCGAAATGCACCCGCTTGTACAATTTTCAACAAAGAAATGGCTGGAGTCTTATGGCGATCTGGAGAAATGGAGAAAGGAGTACATCGCCATATTATCCGGGTCTTTCCCAATAGGAGACTTCAAGAACGGTCTGTGTGTCGGACGTTATTTCCACATGCTGAAACAGCGTTATCACAACGGCCTGTCGGTGATGACTCTCTGCGGGACTGGGCTGTACTTCTCACAAATACTGCGTGGTATGCGTGGACTAAAGGAAGCTACCTGATGGCCGAAACAATGGTCGAAAAGGCGCTTGATGCGAGGGAGGCTGTGTTGGGAATGGACCATCCCGATACTTTAAGGAGCGTGAGCGTTATGGCACTGATCCTGCAGTTCCAGGGAAAGCATAGAGCAGCAGAGGAGATGATCCGACGGGTGCTAGAAGGGAGAGAGAAAGTGCTGGGGGAGGATCATCCCGAGACAATCACGATCGGAAGTATTCTAGCATTGGTACTAAGGCACCAGGGAAAGTACGAAGCAGCAGAGGAGATGAATCAGCGATCGTTAGAAGGGTACAAGAAGATATTAGGGGATAGTCACTCTGCGCTAGCATGCATTAGTGCACGGGCGCGGGCCGTGGACGAAGAGGGGAGGATAAAGTGGTAGAGGCGGTAAATCAACAAGCGCTGGACAAGAGAGTGCAGGACGATGGCTATCCCTTTGCGCGAACAAGTGATAATAACCTGGCGCTAATGCTACAGGGGAAGTATGAAGCGGTGGGGGAACAGGGGAAATGCCAGGGAAAGACCACCCCTCCACACTTACGAGCATAAGTAACCTGGCTTTGGTGCTGCAGTGCCAGGGAAGTACGAAATAGCAGAGGGATGATTCGACAAGTGTTAGAAGCGTTCAGCTTAGCAGGATTAAATCATTATCGGGGGTCTGGTTGCGAGAACCGATTACACTTAAAGATGTTTCATTTGCTTTTACCCAGATCTCCAGATTGAGCTAGCCCGACTTAAGGCTCTAGAACAACGGACGATTAGTCTGTGGGAAACCTCACTTAATTCTTGATATGAACCTATTAAACGACTCTTTTAACTCTGAGTATTACTCTTCGCTTCATTCTACGTATCATATCTGCCTCATATTTAAAGTTGCTTTTACAGAGATATAGTACATTGCTTTTCTTTACTTTTTAAGCAAGTGCTGCGAGGTTTCTGATACACTTACGGCTACGTCCATTTAACGCCGTACCATCGCCTCCTGTTTTATATATTGCTTTTTCAATGTCTTTTTCTGCTACGTAGCCTCTTATTTCTCACACATGTCTTACTTCTTTACTGTTTCTCGGTTATGTCTTTTCTTAACATTTAATTATATACCAGCTATTTCTTTTATAATCTTGCAGTTCACCTTTTCACATTATCCCAATTGCTATTTCTAGTGATTTTCGTCACGTGTTCGCCGAGGCTGACGCTGTTGTCTGTGCGCCATTCCTGGACATCCACCTTACACTTACAAAACTGCTTATTCTAACGCTTCTTGATTAAATCCATTACTCTGATCAATTTCGAAGGCTTCGTGTGAGCCGCAGGCTAGCACCATGTATCTTCTAACGATGCTTAACAGTACTGTACTTTTTAAAAGTCGGCACTTCTTGTCAGGTGCCAGGATGTCACGTGCTAAAGGGCAAGGAGCGGCTCGGTAAGAGCCATGAAGCTGGGCATGTATGGGCACGTGGGGAGCCGCCAGGGGTACGGAGGGTATACTTCGTACAGGCCCAAACAAATCAATGTGGCAAGGCCGTGCACCAATGGGCCCCACTTGTCGAAGATTCTGGATCAACCAATGACTATATAATGCTTCGAACGCTGCTTTTGCACTGTTTTTCAATCATTCAACATGGAGCAAACATACTACGTACCAACTCCCAAGACACCCTCTCGCAAAACCTGTACACGCGATGACCGTTTACGCATACACACTTTGTATCACGATGCTAAGTATACGCAAGCTCAAATTGCTTTGCAAACAGGCTATTCTCTTAATCAAATACAGTACGCTCTTGCTAATCGATTAACACCTCAAAAGCACAAAACCGGCCGGAAGCTTTTATTAAATACGCCACAACGCAAACGCTTAATCGAATGGGTTACAGCTTCTAAAACAAATAGACGAGCAGCTTGGTCTGATATACCAGCTTTATTACAATGGGATTGTGGAATTAAAGCAATTCGAAGTGCGTTCAAAAAAGAAGGCTACGTACGACGATGTGCAAGAAGCAAACCACCTTTAACAGACAAACACAAACAAGATCGATTATCTTGGGCCTGGGAACACCTTTTTTGGACCGATGAACAATGGAACAGTGTATTATGGACTGACGAAACTTGGGTTAATCCTGGAAAGCATACAAAAATATTTGTTACAAGGCTTGTTGGAGAGTCTGAAGTGTATCATCCTGACTGTGTCGAAGCTCGATATCAACGCAAAATAGGATGGATGTTTTGGGGTTCAATATCAGGAAAATACGGGCGTCATAAAGGGTTGTTTTGGGAAAAAGATTGGGAAACAATTAATGAAGGATCTTATTCTGGTATTGTAGTACCTCTTGTACAAGAGATATTACAGCAATATCCAGAATTGAGTTTTCAGCAAGATAACGCAAAAGGCCACGCTTCTAAGTTTACAACTTCTGTGTTAGAAGCTATAGGAATCAAGCCTATAGCGTGGCCTGCAAACTCTCCTGATTTGAACCCTATTGAGACTATTTGGGATGAAATGAAGGACTATATTCAAAAGAAATATCCGGAGGTTCATTCTTCATATAACAGGCTGAAAAAGGTGGTTCAAGAAGCTTGGGATTCTATTACACAGGCTACAATTCAGGACCTTATTAAAGGAATGGGCGATAGATGTATTGCAGTGATTCTAGCAGAAGGAGGCTATACAAAATACTAGAGATTTGCTTAGAGCGGCATCGAGCCCCATTTTACGTGCATGGGTAATCGACGAAAGCTCCACATTGATTTGTTTGGGCCTGTACGAAGTAAGTAGGGGACTCTGGACGTAGTAGAGAGGGTAGAGATTAGTCTTGTATCAGAATTGCAGTTGACTTGTGCCACACTACTCCAGCACCTTACATCAGGTATGGGAACGAGAAGTGCTCCACTTTTCTACGGCTTTGGTTGGTTCATCATTAGACGAGTGGGTCTCTAGGGCACGTGATCCTATTTTGTTTTAGCTATTGGCTCGCTTAAATACAAGGTTCCCCTGTTGCCAAGGCTCTAGCGCCGCGCTATTCGTGAACGTTTTAATCGATTCCCAATAACTCACCAACTTCGCCCTGTCGCCCGAGCCCTTATTTATGGAGGACGGCAACTCAGCTCACGGCCGCTCAGCTCACGGCCACAAGTCAACCCGTAACTGCTGTGCTAAATGGCGTACGACGCATGGTATTGTATTAATGCTCACCCCTCTACGTGTCACGGCACGTAGGATAAGAGCAACGGCTCAAAGTAATACGGGTAAGAATCGAGAATAATAGAACTACAGAACTATGGAGGCAGAGAGGGAAGCATATATACAGGAGTCTAGATCACGTGACGTTCCGCGTGATCCCTAATGTGGGTGCCTTACGGGCTGTTAGGCCATATAGGAGCCGCAGGCGCGCCAGCGCCGTGACACTACGAGCCCTGATATGAACCCTATTGAGAAGTGCTGGAGGAGAATCAAGCAGGCATTGCACAGACGTCGCCAACAGCCGACTACAGTGGCCGAGATGGAAGCTATGGTGTTGGAGGAATGGGACAGAATACCACAGGATTGGATCAATAAGCTGATTTTAAAGAAGGAGCATTGGGTTCATGTACTTGTAGAGCGCCATGGGTGGTCAACTCCTAATTAAATGCTGCTTTAATACCTAATTTTGATGCATTTGATGAAAAATGAGCCTGTGCGCACAGACTACCACGATTAGGCTCGTTAAAGCCTTAAGCCCAGTTCTTGCCTAGAGGTTTGATCGGTTTTTCTGTTGTGGAACGTTAGCAGGCGATACTAAGGGCTAGTAAAGGTACAAACTTTATTTGCACAGGTTTTCCGAGGTCAGATATTAGTATTAAGAACTTTTCGAGAGCTTTCTCTTCTCTCGGGCGTCGCCTGCAAGCACGATGATAGAGGGTAGAGAGAGGGACCTTTTTACATTATGATATAGCGTTATATGTTCGACGCTCTCCCGGCAGAAAGCCCTCTGCAAGAGCTTTACTAGCGCGGTCGCTCATGCTAACTTACTGCGAGGATGCAGGTGGAGCGAGAGGGGTGAGTGAATGGGGTGAGGCCTGCAGCAACGTGGCAAGGTTCGAGAAGAACGCTACAGTTTAAACGAATGCGGTGTAGCGTAAATCGAAAAGGTACAGAGGTACGGAAGGGGGTTCCAAGTGGGTCTCGTCCACCGATGTTGGGCGGTGAGGCTATGTTTCCATAGAACAGTGTCGAATATTGTGAAATACCCCAAAAATTTCCTGATCTGGCGAGGCAGAATACATGTCACGGTAGCTACGTGACCTATATATAGCGGAATAGGGAATTGACCTCTCGGTCAATTCAAGTGCCTTTTGGCCCGTTGGCGCAGCGGTAAAACCTATTCCCATTGCTGCCGTTACAATACAGGGCTGGACGAGACCCACTTGGAACCCCCTTCCGTACCTGCTTCAAGCACTCTCATACCGCTTTTCGCGGCAGAATCCGTATCCGGTGTAAGCGATGTAGAAATGGCATTATGTAAGCATAGAAGCTTGGCGTTTTGCAGGCGTGCTTTTTCATTGGTCGGTTTGACAGAGAGTACCAACCCGTGTGGCGATCTTGCATGAATTTGCACGCTGCACCCGCTATAAGGCTAATAGTGTTTCTCTAGCATTGTGGGAGACTTTTAGGGCTTAGGTAAAACAGTTTTAAGAGAATTAGAAGTGACAAGAGTGCAATGGTGGTGCTACAGTAAAGGAACTCTGTTATGCTATAAAGATAAACCCTTTGCAAGTTACGAGTGAGGGCGACGACGCAAACGTAAATTTTTAATAAGAGAGGTCTTGAGTATTTAGGAATAGCTATAGAATACGACTTATACAAAAAACATTAGAGACATTAATGTGTGTAAAAAGTTATAGATGTTTAAAGTCAAAGTACTTATCGTTTTTCTCGGCACGGCGGGTTTCTCGCTACACAGGGACGGACGTTATCACGGAATCAGTTTCGGGACTTGGGCGGCTTTAGATGGTACCGGATATCTCGTAGCGTGGACATGAACCAGGGTGGAATTAAAACCTGTCCATACGTCCTCTTTGTTCAATTACTGACTCTTCTGGAGGGGCAAAAAATGGACGAAGCCCAATTCGTGCTCTCAACTGTTCACTTTAGCGTATGATCCATAAGAGGCTATGATCTTAGGTGGTGCTAGCGGTTGAGCGGTCTAGAACTGGCTTATTAAAATGGCTGAGGAGTTTTACTGCTATTTTCTAGTTTTAGCAAGGATCTTCCTCTTCCTCTTCCTCTTCATTACTGTATCACTGCTCTCGTTATCGCTACTATTGTAGTCACTGCTGTCGTTTTCACTACTATTATAGTCAATGCTGTCATCACTGCTGCTGTCATCACTGTCGTCGTCCTCGGTCTCCTCGGTCTTCTCAGCTGTAGTTCGACCAAGAAGTGGACATCGAACTCCCATCAAAGGGCTAATCCTGCGTAGGTACATAACCTAGTGATTGTTGATTGATATGATATTTGAAGGTCTCTAGGACTTGTACATATATCTTTGCGTTGGTATTATCCGTGTTATGAATGATTTAGGGAAAGTCTTAGATATACTACGCTGACTGATAAGTTATCGATGCCGTGGATGGGAACATCGATGACATAACCAAGACTGCGATAATTTTCTATTGAAGATTGATTCTCATTCAAGAAATAACTAAGGAACAATGTCTAACTAACTGTAAACCCAAATATGTGCGTGGGAGATATTTAACACCCCTGAACAACGGATTTTTCTCGGCGCGTAGGGTTTCTCGCTACGTAGGGAGGGACGTTACCTGTTGCTCTTGTTCGACTTTTGATTCTAGTGAATGCACTGAAAGCATGGTTTGTCCTTCTAGTTAACTCGGGAGAAGCTTCGGCCTCCCAGCCTGAGAACGACCCTCAAACATGGACAATCGAAGAACCTCACGAAGACTGGGCAGCACTTTTGGCGTACAGTTATTCAAGTACGTACAATTAAGCAATTTGATAAGCACTGGCTAGAATTTCAGACTAAATACTCAACTCCTAAAACTTAGTAATGTGTGACGTGCTTCCACTATGTCTCCCCCATCTCTAGCATTACCTGGGTCTGCTCTTCTGATTGCCCATCATCAAAAGAATCCGGCCCCCTATATTGCATCTCCCCAGCTGGGAATATAGGACGCTCGAGCTCCTCAATTTGAGTAGCAGCTGACCCAACCGTCAATGATGGATCAAGGCAGCAGAGACATGCCCCGCTCTGGAGACCTCCGCCACAAAAGTAGCAAATACTCGGCTCCAGAGAAGCCGGGTAGGCCATTTTGTTATGCAGCACGTTATTTTCACTAATAGACAAGCTAAATAACCTGAACAGGATCGCAAGTGGCATCGCGGCAATTCCCGTTGGTGCATTTGGGCTGCCGTGGCTCAGTATCAGAGCGATCACCCTTTGAATTCTCCCAACCCCCTTTTTTGATCCCGACACCACGGCAATTCCTATGGAATCTTTCACATGGGAAGTTCTACTTTCGCTTCACATCTAGGGTATTCGGAAGTGATATGCTCTGTTCGCGAGTCGTTATCCGACACGTCACAGCTGTGGCGTCTCTTGGCCTCGCGGGTTTCCGTTCACCAGCAGCCGATAAACGCCACAAAAGCAGAAGTGGTCTCGCTGACCTCTTTAGGCCAGTGAAAAGTGACGGTGTAGAGAAAAGTACAACTGTAAGGGACTTGTGTAACGCCAAAATGGGCTTGTTGATCTCCCCGTAGTCCTGCGTTGGCTAAAACATTGTATATAGCAATTAATACTGATGGACAACATATGGATCTTACCGCTTAAACTTGACTCAGCGCCATGAGTGCGAAACTACATGGTATGGAAGTTTTTTTTTTGACGCACGACTGTGCGTGGAGCATACTAAATAGCTTGGACTATCAGCGCTTTACAGCCGGGACGCTTGGGCGGCGTTGTCTGGCTATAGTTATAGAAAGTACAATCCGCAGTCCCCCTCCTAAGTCTAAGGAATGAACATATGTAGATCACCGCCAGGGCTAATTCTCGCGCTGATACACCTGTTGCTCTTCTGTCTGAAAAATAAAACGGCAAATCTATTCTAAATTTCGCCTCGGTGTGAGAAACAATGGAGGCCCTTGCTGTCATCAGCCTTGTCGGGAACATCGTTCAGTTTGTGGAGTTCAGCAGCAAGCTGATCTCCGAGTCCGTCCAACTATATCAATCCAACGATGGCGCAATCGCAGGAAACGTCGACACTGAGACAGTGACTAACGACCTACTTCTGTTGAACAACAAACTTTGTGTTGACGCCAATATTGCTGGCGATGCAGCTCTCGAGAACCTCTGTAAATCATGCAACATTGTTGCGGTCGAGCTGCTAGGGGCACTAGACAAACTGAAGGTTCAAGGCAGACAAAACAAATGGAAGAGCATGAGGAAGGCATTACAAAGCGTGTGGAGTAAGGACGAAATCCAGGGGATAGAGAAACGGCTGGCTAGCTTCCGAGACGAGCTTAACTTGCATGTCGTCATGGACCTGAAGTGCGTATGCAGGACTATATCAGGAGCAACTATACCAGTACTTACATTTACAGGGAGCGAGTCAACAAATTAAGCGTTCAACAGTCAGAACAACTTGATGCAACAACACAAAAATTCTGCAATGCTATCAGAAGCATGCAGGGAGAGTTGCAGGGGACACTGCATGAACATATAAGTATAATAGAGACACTGTACCTTCGGCAAGGCAGGTGCCCCGTCTACTAAAGATCTGAAATCCTTAAATCTAACATTAATAGTTTCGGCAGAAAAATCACATACAACCCCCGATCCATCTTCCACAGTGCCATTTCGACGCGACCCCGACTTTGTCGATCGCCCGAATATCTTGGCTTGGATTCGTGAGAAATGCCTTACACAAGCCTCTAGCGCAGCCCTTGTAGGACTAGGAGGGGTTGGGTAAGCCGCTATTACATTCTATCTATAAGGATCAAGAGCTTATTCTTCGAAAGTAAATCTCAGCTTATCATCGAGTATGCATACCGGATTAGGGAAGAGTTTCCGCAAACTTGGGTCTTTTGGGTTCATGCGAGCAATCGAGCCAGATTCGAAGAAGGGTACAAGGCGATTGCAGATCGACTGGGGATTCCTGGCCGAGACGAACTCAAGCTAGATATTTTGCAGTTGGTGAGTAACTGGCTATATAGCGCGGGCAACTGCCATTGGATTATGATACTAGATAGTGCGGACGATGCCTCTATTTTCTTTGATCAACCACAAGAAAGGCTAGCCACTAGGTCTAGTGATTGGTCGGGGTTATCAGCACCCCTGACAAAATTTCTCCCTCAAACGCAAAATGGATCCATCCTCATCACGACTCGGAACAAGGATGTAGCTTTTCGACTAACGGGAAGCCACGAGAACATTATTCAAGTTGAACCGATGGACGAAGTCCATGCTCTGACTCTCTTCCAGAAGAAACTCGCAGGCGGGTTTAATGAACACAGTGCAATGGAATTGCTACACGCCCTCGACTACATGCCTCTTGCGATCACTCAAGCTGCCGCATTCATCAACCAAATGGCACCACGGATTACAGTCCAAAAGTATCTAAATAGCTTCCGCAAGAGCGACAAAAACAAAGAGAATTTCCTAAATAGAGACGCAGGAGACCTTCGAAGGGATGGCAGCGCGTCGAACTCTATTATCACTACTTGGCAGATGCCATTCGAGCATATCCATGAATCGAGGCCTTCCGCTGCTGGACTGCTGTCACTGATGAGTTTCTTCGATCAACAAGGCATCCCAGAGTTTCTGCTACATGGAAGTAAAGAGGATGTTAATGGAAATATGGACTTTGGTGACGACATTGACCTAGACTTCGAGGATGACGTGGCCACGCTGACACGATATTGTTTAATCTCTACGAGCGCGGACGGCAATTCATTCGAAATGCACCCGCTTGTACAATTTTCAACAAAGAAATGGCTGGAGTCTTATGGCGATCTGGAGAAATGGAGAAAGGAGTACATCGCCATATTATCCGGGTCTTTCCCAATAGGAGACTTCAAGAACTGGTCTATGTGTCGGACGTTATTTCCACATGCTGAAACAGCGTTATCACAACGGCCTGTCGGTGATGACTCTCTGCGGGACTGGGCTGTACTTCTCACAAATACTGCGTGGTATGCGTGGACTAAAGGAAGCTACCTGATGGCCGAAACAATGGTCGAAAAGGCGCTTGATGCGAGGGAGGCTGTGTTGGGAATGGACCATCCCGATACTTTAAGGAGCGTGAGCGTTATGGCACTGATCCTGCAGTTCCAGGGAAAGCATAGAGCAGCAGAGGAGATGATCCGACGGGTGCTAGAAGGGAGAGAGAAAGTGCTGGGGGAGGATCATCCCGAGACAATCACGATCGGAAGTATTCTAGCATTGGTACTAAGGCACCAGGGAAAGTACGAAGCAGCAGAGGAGATGAATCAGCGATCGTTAGAAGGGTACAAGAAGATATTAGGGGATAGTCACTCTGCGCTAGCATGCATTAGTGCACGGGCGCGGGCCGTGGACGAAGAGGGGGAGGATAAAGTGGTAGAGGCGGTAAATCAACAAGCGCTGGACAAGAGAGTGCAGGACGATGGCTATCCCTTTGCGCGAACAAGTGATAATAACCTGGCGCTAATGCTACAGTACCAGGGGAAGTATGAAGCGGTGGGGGGAACAGGGGAAATGCCAGGGAAAGACCACCCCTCCACACTTACGAGCATAAGTAACCTGGCTTTGGTGCTGCAGTGCCAGGGGAAGTACGAAATAGCAGAGGGGATGATTCGACAAGTGTTAGAAGGGAGAGAGAAAGTGCTGGGGAAGGACCACCCCGATACGCTCTCAAGTGTTAGCAACCTGGCATTGGTGCTACACTACCAAGGCAAGTACAAAACAGCAGAGGAGATGAGCCAGCAAGCGGTAGAAGGGAGAGAACGTGTGCTAGGAAAGAACCACCCCTCCACGCTAATAAGCATTAGCAACTTGGCAGGAGCCATGCAGTCTCAGGGGAAGTACAAAGAAGCAGAGGACATGATCCGACGAGTGCTGGAGGAAAGGGAGAGACTGTTGGGAAAGTACCACCATGATACTCTAACGAGCGTCTATTGCCTGGCTCACTTGCTCCAAAGCCAGAAGCAGTATGAGCCAGCATTGACTCTCTACAAGAGCGCCTGCGCGGGCTATGCCATGACGCTCGGAGCGAATCACCCCACCGCTTCGGCGTGCTCTGACCACTACTCTTCCCTATTAAAGGAGATGTAGTTCTATTGAATGCCACAAAAAGGAGTGAAAGGGTTAACTACGCCGCCGACAAGAGACGCAGGCGTGTTTGTGCTGCGTCGTTTTGCTGCGTCGGCCGCCAACCGTTTTTAAGTTTTGCGAGTCACTCACGTGAGTATAACGTCCTGAGTTCCCTTGAGCCCTATAGAGGATTTAGAGCACGTTAGTTAGGTAAGACAATTTTTACGGAATAGAAAACGCTTGTAAAGAACAGTTTAGCGAGTTTGTTTAGGTATTGCTGTTTTGGGCTTAGAACCGTATTTGGACGTAGCTAGAATAGGCTTAGCGGATCTTCGACTGTGCCTCTGGGACTTGCTTCCCCGGCGTTAATGAAATTACTTATCGATTCAGGAGGTTCACAAGTAATGCAATGAACGATTGATTGATCTCTGAAGTTTTCTACATACAGGAAGCAAGCTCTTCTTATATGCAAGAGGAGTGCGTAAGTCATTACGAATGATGACGACTCAGCCCTTAGGGGCCACGTAAGGAGAGTAAGTGGCAAACTATAGTTCCTGATTCGACATTACTACTACTACTACTACTACTACTACTACTAAGAAATTTCTCGTAGGAGCCACGCTCTCCCAAGAGCCCTAATGTCCCAATGTAACAACCGGTATGCCCAAGGTGCGACACGGAGGTCATGGTACGGGATCAGGAGGCTGACGATCAGGGTATGAGGGGTTTCAGAGCCGATACGGAGGAGAGTCAGAGTCGCCTATATAAAGGCCTGTTCCTACTCTCTACAGTTGTTCCTCATGTTTTTGTATCCTTCGTAGGTAGACCTATAAGGCAATCACTATCAGCCTATTGTACGCACTCCCATATGCCTCTATTCTAGCCCGTGATTCCTTGCGTCGTTACACCCAAGAAGCTTATCTCTAAAAGCAATTGCTAGTATTGATGGGACTTAAAACACGTAACCAGCTGCGACCCCGTGCCCTCAACTCTGGCTATTCTGTACGGCTTTCGTCGCAAGATTTCCGGGCGTATTGTCCATACAGCTTCGCAACATATTCATCAGCCATTGCAGATTCCCTTCGCAATTTTGCAGCATTATTAAGAGCAGTGATAAGGTTTTCATGCCCTGAGTCTATAGGATGAGCCCCGGTAATTTCAGTATTGTGTTGACCAGTTCGTTCGCAACCTTTTCGCCGTGAAAAACTTCTCTGCACCTCTGCATCCGGGCCGGGCTTGAGAAGATAGGACAAGGGGTGGTCTTCCGGACACGGGCATAGGAGATCATTCCCATGTCCGTGCTCGTCGTTCCTGACGATTGATGAGAATACATATACGGCAAAACAGAGAACAACCCGAGCAATATAAACAATAAAAACATCCCTGTTATCATTGGATCCAGCAGCCGTATCGAGATCCCTTCTCCAGACAAAGCCAAGGTATACTCCAAACCCAAGTAGCAATGCAATGCAGCGTTTCAGAATGCCCATCCTAGCCTTTGCCTCCCACCTGGGCAGGGTTAGGCAGTCTACCAGGGCTGGTCAGGCTGAGGAAGGCCGACAGCCAAAATTTCAAGGCACGGCAAGGATGGGCGAGGCTGACTGGTAGGGCAGGCAAAGGAAGGCAGTCATTAGTCATATGTCCCCCCCCCGGAAGTCGGCACCCCCCTGTAGTCGGCACCTCGCTTAATTCTTACCCACCCCCTTTGGCCATGAATAACTTTTTTATTCTCTAATAGTTATATGAGATAATATAGAGCTAAGTTCTATAGCTATATTTGATCCTTCATCCTCAATTTGGCGATCTCCAGCTGCCGTTTGCGCTCTTTTCATCTGCTGGATATCTACAAACCTAGAATTAGGACTAGCCACTACTTTCCTGCGTTTTCTAGGTTGCAATTGGACTACACGTTGCTCTAATTGCTTAATTTTCCTTTCTTGCTCTGCAATTACCCATTCCTTTTGCTCAATGCCCTTAGATATCTTCCTAAAAAGTACTCTCGTCGTTGGCGCAGAAGCGCTTTTTAACTGCGAAACCTCGTATGCAATATCTCGGATATCTTGACCCTTTTGAGGAGTTGTAATATCCAATTGAGCCTTATCTGCAATCCAATTAGGCATATCTTCATTTGCAACTCGGTTTTGCGGTATTGAATTGGAGTTATTGCTGTTTTCTAAGAGCAATCGGCTCATAAGAGGCTTAGCGCGATTAATCGGCCACAATCCAGTTGCCTTCCAATCGGCCTTTATATTATAGCTTGTTAAGCCGTCTTTCCTTGCTCTCTGATAGCATGTAAGGAAGTTTCGCTTTCCGAGAGGTGAAGAATCGGTTAATAGGCTATTAAATCCTACGTATTTGCGGTAGGCGGCCTTGAGAGGGGAGAAAACCGATAAATCCAAAGGTTGAAGCACATGTGAAGTGTGAGGGGGTAAAAATAGTAGCTGAATATTGTTTGAAAAGCACCTCTACATAATTTCAACTGTTTCGTGACTCCCATGGCCGTCTAGAATAAGCAATCGAGGCTCAGATGGGTCACGTGGTCTAGATTGAGGTATATATACCTTATCTAACCATTCAAGCGCTGTATCGTCTGTAGTCCACCCGTTTTCTGTTGCAGTAAACTTCCAATTCTTAAAGATATCCAAATCACTCCCAAACCATTGTTGTTGTACTGATTTCCCCTTGAAAATGACTAGAGGATTGAGGGCATTCCCGGTTGCCGAGATGCACTCAATAAACGAGGTCCAAGCTTTAGAACCGGGTGTTTTCTTCTGAATAAAGCGTTTTTCTTTGCTTCCTAGGACTAGTCCATTATCACCAAGTCCTTCCATAATACCAGCTTCATCCATATTCCAACGATTTTCCGGTTTTATAGCCTGAATGCAAGGAATAGCCAGTTTTTGGAACCACTTTGAAATAATTTCAGTCGTAGCACCATTCACACGTGCAGAATCAATATACCGTATAAATTGGAATATAGCGCCATGGCGATATAACTGTTTGGAAGTATATCGATAGATTTGGACCTGGCGCTGTATTCGAGAGTGGCGCTGTAGATCATAGTTTCCCCCTGAATCCGCACCTAAAATACTGCTTTCTGGATGTTCGCACCTGCCACTTGTAAATCTGTTCTAAATCTAATACAAGCAATGATGCAGAGGACGCTTTTGACTCAGATTTAGAGCTCGATTCGTCAGAAGAGGAGGATGAGGACATGGCAGATGTGAAGGAGGCATGACGGCTGTTGTAGATACAAGAATGGATACGCTTTAGACCTTTGTTTTGCTTACAAAATCTCGTGCTCGGAGCCTCCGAACCTACGAATATTTAAACCGCCATGGCGATATAACATACGCGAAGTCAGAACGATACGATTAGAGAGGGCGGTGTACGCAGGGTGGCGAGTTAATCAAGAGTGGCGCTGTATTCCAATTTATACGGTAGAAGTGCTTTTTGGTCTGTAGAATAGGATTACGACGTTTAAAGCCATCCATCCAACGTTTTCCTAGTGGTCTTTCATCTCCACGGGCATAAAGGATCCGGCCGGCTAGCTGTCTAATTTGCACGTGCGTAGGTGCAAGACCTAGAGCTTCCTGGGTAAGAATCCAATCCGTAAGACGCCTTTATTGGTTAGGGGAGAGCTTTTGCTCATGTGCATGAGCTTCTAATCTCGAGGTGCGGCCATTTAATCGATTTTGAAGTGTCCCTCGTGGTACACCGTAAGTTTTGGAAGCTTCCACTTGGGTCATGCCTTTTTCAATAGCAAATAATGCTAATTGCAAATCGTTTTCAGTATATCTGGGCTTCATCATGAGATCTAAAAGAGTACCAAGTTTGAGATAATTCTATTAAAAGATTAAAAAGTTATTTAGATTTAATAAGGTGGGTATTCAAATTGCGGTGTGCTAAGCGAGGTGCCGACTACCGGGGGGGGACTTATACAGGAGGCTGGCCAGGGGCCAGCGTAAGCGAGCCAAGCTCTAAGCGAGACAGGGCCAGGGCCGTGACAGAATCTGACGACCGTTTAACTCATACTCGGCGAGATCAGTAAGATAACATTCGATATCGGGCCAAAACAAACCTTATTGGAGTAGTCATGGCGAAGGTAAATACCTGTTTTTCCCCACGTCAAACCTGCAGGGAAAGAGGACCACAATAAGTCCCCCCGTGTAAGTTTAAGACATCGGTCATGATGTCGCACTCAAAACAACTTCCTTCATTTGCATAATATTTATCGCAATCGAATCATTATGCCATATACACACAAAACGACCTTACATATACAAGGCTTTACACTTCCCTAATTCGCTAGCGCGAGAAGACTATGAAGCGGCTGTCAAGTGCTTACGAGTAAGTTGCCCCAGTCCTTCCTATTACTTCCACTTATTCTTTTGATTTCTCTTCTAACCACCCTCGATAGAAGGAGTCTCATGTCCATCCACTATTTCAAAAAGAAATTCACACAGTTCTGTCCTTTGTGAAGAGAGGCACTCTCAAGGGTTTTTTTGTGTTGAGGACGGGAGTAAAGTACATGGCTTAAAGGACACCAAGAGCAATGGAGGACTCTGTAATGCTACAAGAGTAGATTGCCACATTAATACTCTTCTTGATTGGCCTCCATCCTCTTTTGATTTGAATCCCATCGAGAACGTGTAGAGGATCTTAAAGCAGAGACTTAGAAACAGGAATCCTCATGGGGGATGGACTCTTACAGAGCTAAAAGATGCTTTGCAAGATGTTTGGGATAATAAGATCACAGTAGAGGATTTTAATAAGTTCATTAATTCTACCCCTCAGAGAATTAGAAAGGTCATTGGTAGAAAAGGAGCTCAAACTCCATATTAAAGCAGCGTTAAGGACATACTGTAAATAGCTTAGTAAAGTGGCAGAATCTACCCTTGTCTGTTGCATGAGTTATGGCAACCCCCTTTCGTACGAATGCACATGCTGTAAGCGAACCATCAGAATAGCCGCCAGCCAGCCGCAGGCTTACAGCCACTACAGGAACGTATAGTCTAGACTATCGTGGGCTCCGACTGACAGAGTGCTTTTCGGGGATACCGAACCCTAGAGCTCGGTGGCTCCGTAAGTAAGGATACAGCACGGTTAAAGGATATAAGGAAAAGCTAGAATCTTCTGGAGAAGGGAAAGTTTGAGTTTTCTTTCCAGACTTACAAGCATACTTTTGATATCAATACATTACTATTGCAATTACATTGCTAGTCACGTGTTCTTACCTGTTATATTGCAATCCATCCTGCTGCCCTCTTCTTGTTACAGTGTCCTCCAAACGTACCGATACTGGCATCTAGAAATATTGTCCCACCAACCTCGATACTTTCTCGGATGATGTTGCTGGCACGCGAAAACGTCTCTTTGAGATTTTCGGATAGCAGGGTCTCCTGCAAGTCTGCTGTAGATGCTCTTAAATTCTGGTTGGAATTGGCTGAGCGCTGATCATCTCGCGTGCTTCCTATCGGAGACAGGTCCTGCTCGCGGGCGACTCTCGAAATCCTAGAGTTCTGTTTCAAGAACAATATTCTTTATGTCGTCTCCCTTCTCATACCTCCCACAAGCTCCAGCCTTGTGATGTAGCAGTGTTTTCCCCACTCAAGGCAGCTTACCGCGACCAGGTTGATCGACTCGAGCAAGGAGGTGTAAATACGATCGGCAAGGAGCACTTCACCTCTTTATATAGCCCCGCAAGAGAAAGAGCGTTCACGCCAAAGAATATCAAGGCCGGCTTCGCTGCAAGAGGTCTGTTCGCGTTTAATCCAGATAGGGTGCTCAGAAGTATGCCCGCCCCCCCGGCTGAACTAGCCATTCCAAGAGCCGATGAGGTGAAGGTAGGGTCTTGTCGGTAAGACGTAGAACTGCAAACGCCTGTGACGCCAGTGTCAGCAGAGGCTTTTATGTCGCTGCAGAACCTAATCATCCAACAGGATGCTCATGCGTTTGATGAAACGAGCAAACAGAACCTAGCAAGGCACCCGCAGAATTACTCGCAAATCTCAAGGAACTTGGCTTCCTGAATTTGCTTGAGATCCAATGCTTTTCGGGGATACCAACCTCTAGAGCTCGGTGGTTCCGTAAGTCAAGGATACAGCACACTCGAAGGATATAAGAAAAGGCTAGAGCATTCTAGAGAAAGGCAAGCTTGAGTGTTTTCCTTGGTAAAATACTGAGTTATCAGATGTAAAACTATTACCGTTCCAAATAAAAAAAGAATGCCTCCACGTCTGATTATGCTAACCGCTTGTTCAAATAGCATAATACCCCTCAGAGTCGATGGATATCAGGCTTATCGGCTCCTCAATTTGCATTTCGCTAGCAGCATACAGAGGCGGCTGCTAAGCAAATCACCCACAAACCCCTAATCAATTGCTGGTGCAACATGAGTGTTATTACGCACGCTTTGCTCTTAGCTCCTGGCTTAGGCCCACGTAGACCATGTATAGTATCATAGTAATATGAGCGGTACTTGTCGTCATCGCAATTGTCATGACTGCTTTGACAGTCCAGTGACCATCAAGAGTTGCATATAAATTGATAACTGCCGTAACAAAGCTAAGTATAGAGTTCAAAAGGGTAGATCTGCTTGTCAGTGATATGCCTAGTGTATAAAAATGGAGAAAAGACTCACAAGATTATGCGATCTGTCGGCCAAATATTATTGCCCCTTTCTTCCGAAGAGAATAAAGACAATGCAATCACCCCACAAAGACAAAACATCCCTCCTACTAATAGGAAAGGGGGGTTTTCGGCTACACCACACACAGTCTTCAAGTCTTCTCCAATGCCATTCAAGGTACGAGATTCACGAATGGCGTTGAATGTTACTGGAAGGAAAAGGAAGCTGGCAAGCAAAAGCCAAGTGAATACACCGGCAAGCATTTTTGCGTAGAATCTTTTTGATACTTCTCTTTTCATTTGAAACCACGCCATTACTGATCCACGCAAATGAAACTTGAGGTGAGTGTCTCTTGAGTGTTCGTGGTGGTTACCAATCGTCGAATTCGATTACGAAAAGAATGACAAGAGTTTTGAATCGGTGAAATGAGAGGTAGCTGCGAGAACTATCAGCAGTGGGACAAAGTGTTGCATTTATCACTTTCTTTTGAGATGCGAAAAACGGGTTAGCCTCAGAAATGGATGCCGCCAGAAGCTTGGGATACGAGACGGACGCCGTACCTGATTGTCACGACACGCGCTGTGGATCTACAGATACAGAGGGCAACGGTGGTATCATACGAGAATCTATAGCTGAGGAAGGAAGAAAGAGCTGGAGGAGAGCAGGCTAAATATAGTAGTAGTAGTAGTTTATTGCGCCCGGCTAAGCCTAAAGGGCCCTATTCTATATTACATAATACGCTTCCTTCGGTGTTTCTAATGCCTCCTGAAGCCCATACAGAACTGCTTCTATTTATATTTTCCGATTTCAGTAACACATATTCCACGTGGTCTCGTGCGTAGTTAGTGGCAAGTTAACTTGAAGTTCATTCCTCCAAGTGTTCAATGTCCTATTGTCGGCGACTGAAGCGAGACCTGCTGGGGACACGAGGTGATAAGGGGTTAGTCGGGATAAAAGAAAGAAATGGGATTTCCTATTGTAGGAAGTTAGTTGCCTACTCTACTTCCATGTCCAGTCGTCTTGTGGCTATGGCGAACTTGATCGTTGCTCGAACCGCGTCTATATTTGGTGTCCATGTCTCTGGGTCAGATGGAGCTTTCCCCCCAAGATGGAAGGAGAGGTTGCCTCTTCTAGTGTCTGTCTGTGCTAGCATTTGCGTTCGGTGTGCGTCCCATCTCGTGCATCGGAAAAGGAAGTGCTTGACAGTTTCTGTTGCCTGTCCGCAGGCACACTGGTCAGATTCCGCTGCTCCAATCCGGTGAAGATATCCGTTCAGTCGTGCCATTCCTGTACGGAGCTGTGCTAATACGCTCGCTTCTCTCCGCTTGAGACCGTCGTATAGGGTACGAGTATGTTTTCCTGGCAGTGCGGTGTCTATTTCTCTGGAATACTTTCCCACCTCGTCTGGTAGTGTCCTTATTGCCTTTTCTGCTTTTCCCCTGTTGATAGTTGTAGATTTGGCTTGGTAGCACTGCCCTTGTGGTGTTCGGTCTGGCTCGGTAGCCTGTCGTGCGGCTTCCTTTGCTCTCCTGCCGAGCTCGAAGCTCTCCTGAGACGGGATCCATATCATCGAGATAGAATTGCCTCCTTTTCTCAGCGCAGACGCTACCTCGTAAATCTCTTTAATGCTGGTTTGTCCTGATTGATGTCTTGGTTGGCTCGTTGCTAGCAGGGCTCCCTGGTTGTTTGAAATAATCGTGATCTGTCTTCCCACCAGATGTAGCGGTAGGCGCTTCATTGCCATCGCTATCGCGGCGAGTTCAGCCGTGTACGGGTTCTGCTCCGTTCTTGCTCCCAGCGTGACCGAGTATGCACTCGGTTCTCTACCTGTTACAATGCCGAGAGTGTCGTGGATGGCTCCTCCCATCCCCACTATCCTCTTTCTCGCGGACGAGCTTGTCGCAATCCGAATACCGCAGATAGTGTTCGCAATGTTGGTAATCTCCTCCGTTCCGAAGTCGATTGTAGCGGGGAGCCGTTCCTCCCACGGAGCGATTACATAAGGCTGAATAACCTCCATCTTATTTGTTGGCATGTTTTGATGCGCACAAGCTATCTTTTGCAATGGTGACGTGAATCTCCGGAGTGCTCTGGTGTTTAGCTTCGATATTGGATTCGTTTCGGGCAGCGTGCGGATGTTGACCCACACTTTCGTAGCCCTCTCTGCAAACCGCTCGCTCACTGTACGTATGCTGGCCTCGGCTTCTGCAACTGCGGTGGCGACGGTTCGGAAAGCTCCTGTGACGGCCTGTGCTCCGATTCTTTGTATTCGGTTCATTAAGGCCATGCCCTTGTGCCCGCAAGCATGCATCCACACATTTGAAGCGTAGTCCACGACTGGCGCTACCGTCGCTCCAAACAACTGCCTTGCAGTTGAGGGAGAGACCAGCCGTAGTCGTTTTAATGCCATCGCGGCAAGAAGGCCCTTGGTTGTTGCTTTCCCGATGTGCTGTACATACCGGAGTCCGGAGTCCATAACGACTCCTAAGATCTTGGTCGCCTCCTTTGGTGCGATTGCCTCACCTTTGATAGTGAACGGTCTGGTACTGATTCGGTCATGCCGTCTAGTGAAATGAATGATTGCTGTCTTCTTGCCTTCGAACGTGGCTCCGCTCCGCCTTTCCCAGTCCATTGCTTTGTCGATGATAGCTTGAATCCCTTCTCGGTTCACATCCGCTGATGACCCTGTAACCCACGCGTTATAGTCGTCCACAAATGCTATTGATCCCCCATTTGCATTCAGTTTGTGTTGAACTAGGTCGGCATTGAAGAAGAGGAACAGGATTGGCGACAGTGGTGACCCTTGCGGTAGGCCTGCTTGTGGCAGTGGCTGCTGTTGAGACGTGTGGCCATTGACTAGTATGGTTGCGGTGCGTTCTGAGCAAAAAGCATCAATCCACCGTACTAGGGCCGGTGGGATGCCTCTCGCTGCGAGTCTCTGCAACAGCCTGTCCTTGTACACTCCATTGTATGCGCCCTTCACGTCGAAGCTAACCAAGCTCAGGACCTTCTTTGATCTCCATGCATTATAGATGTGTTCTTGCAACAGCAAAAGTGCCTGTTCAGCAGAGCGCTTCTTTCTGGCCCCGAAGTGATTCGTGGGGAGCAGACCAAAGGTCTCTACTGCGTGCGATATTCTCTCAGCAATCACCGATTCTAGTGTTTTCCCCAGTGTGGAGAGCAGCGAGATCGGCCTCCATGATTCTGCAACCGTGTAATCACCTTTGTTTGGCTTCTTCAGCGGTATGATCTTGGCATTTCTCCATTGTGTAGGGAGTTCCCCTTCGTCCAACGACGTCTGAAAGAGGAGCAACACCCTGTCCTTGACCACTGGCCATACCTGCTTCCATACCATGGCTGGTAACCCATCCTCTCCTGGCGCCTTCCGTGGCTTCGCCGCGAACATCCTCCGTTCGACTTCTTCCATGGTCAGGGGAGGCATCGACACTGCGGTTCGCTGTGGTCGTGGTCCTTCATCTTCTATCCTCTCCGGCAGTGGGGGAAAGAACACCGACAGCAGTTCCTCTGCTTGTTCAGTTTTGTTTTTCGTGGTGGATCCGTCTCTTCTCGTTAGCGGCGGTATCTTGTCAAATGCTGAACTGCCACGAGGATCTAGGTATTTTGCCGCTTGCCAGATGTTTGTGTCATCTGCGAGGAAGTCCTCCCAGTGCGCCTTTTTCTGTCTCCGGACAGCATCATGGTATTCCTTAGCAGCTTCATTTGCTTGCTGTTCTAGTTCAGGAAACATGCGACCCAACCGTCGTTGCGTTCTAGCCTGGTTCCTCCAGTACGTATAGACTCGCCGCAGCTGTGTGAGATCTGTTGTCCACCATCTCTTCGCGTATGGTGAAGGTTTAGCCTTTGGGGTGAGTGCATGGACTGCCTCCAGCACCGCGGTCATCAACCCATCTGCCTGTTGCTGTACACTGCCACCAAATGGAACGAAGCGAAGATTGGTAGTAATCCTGCCTTTTATGTCGGTCCACGGCGCATTTTTGAAAAGTAGCCTTGTTTCAACAGCTCGTTCCGGCGTCGCGACGTCGAACGTTGTCTGAATTGCTCTGTGATCGGATCCATGCTCGGTCGTGTGGACTGTACACTTCACCACTGATGTTGCCAATTCCTCGGAAGCCAGTACCAGATCAATTGTTGACTCATGATTCCCCCGTTGCCACGTCTTCGTTCCTCTCGAGAGCAAGCTGTGTAGGGCATGCTCACTCATGAGGTTGATGATCGGGTCGGCCTCTCCTTGCCTTTCCCCTGAGACGTCCTCTCCTCCCCATAATTGATCGTGCCGGTTGAAATCCCCGGCAAGTACCACATCCACGCGGGTGCCAATCTTGCTGCGTGTATCTCTTATTACCTGGTGTAATTCGCATATCGCAACCCTCAGTGCCTCTGCATCCTGCGGTTCAACGTAGACTGACACTACCAGTATCGACCGGTCTGGGAGTCGCAATACCGCTGCCGTGAGGTCCGATGATTGTATTGGCACCTGTTCTGCTTCGATATCCTTCCGAATCCAGAGCATGCTTCGAACCGCCCACCTTTCCACACGTTGGACTGTGGGTACTATTTTGATCCAGTTTGGGTGTCCCATAGCGGCTGTCACCAAAGTGCCGTCGATGATCCTCGCATATGGTTCAGATATCGCCAACACTCCACAATCCTTCAATTGCTCATCACTCATTAAACTGTGTTGCACCTCTCGCTGCTTCCGGACATTCAATTGGAGTATTTGAAAGGTTTTACGCATCCCGGGAGCGGTGGCGTGTTCCGCAGTTCCCGCTGAGCGATTCGTGTGGCCCTCCGCATGTAACACACTTTGGTATTACTGCTTGACATTCACTGTGGTGGTGTCCTACTTGAGCACACTTGGCACAGACTTGCGGTTGCGTGCATGAGTACGCTTTGTGCCCGATTTCCTGACATCGATAGCATTTCTGTGGACCATATCGCGGCTCGAAAACCCTGGTGTAGGCTGACTCTCCTGCGGCATGGAAGTATTGGTCTTGTAACAGACGTGCTGCTTCGCTGCCTTTGGTGACATAGACCACCATTGAACCATAAGCTTTACCCGCGTCTTTCCTGCTGAGCCACCCAATCTTGGCTATGTGGACCCCGTTTTCCTCCCCAAGGACTTCGGCGGCGCCCGGTAAAATATTTCCGTCGTGATCGAGTATAGTTGTTCGATTGACATTGTCCACCTTGACCGGGTACAGTTGGTCTCGCAGCACTCGGACTCCCTCGGCCGCAGTTTTCTGGGCCGCTTCCTTGACCCGTTGGAGTTCAGCTTCGTCTCTGCATACAATCTTGATGCGTTCCGTGTTCCTGGCGTCTCTGATCACCGCAGCGCAGCGCCAATTTGCTTGTCCTTCCACGGTGCGAATCTCCTCCTCAATTGCCTTCCGAACTGCCCCAGGTTGTGCCTTTGCTTCTCTCTCCCTCCCCAACTCTAGACGTGTCAACCGTACAGTACAGCGTATCGGTCATTGTTGACGGCGTGGTGCGCAGGGAGGAGAGGGTTCGTACATTGCTGGGTAAGCTGTCTGGTGGCGTTCGGGCGACTTCTGCATACGATGGGGATGGGCTTGACGGTGCCTGGGCATTGGACAGCTGGGTCTGAATCTTTTCCGTCATATCTGTAACCTCTGCCTTAAGCTCTGCCTTAAGCTCTGCCTTAAGTGTTTCTATCTGCTCCGTGAAGGTCCGCGTTATGGTTTTGATCTGGGTCACGTGCTCCTTCTTCTGTTCCTCCACTGCTTTCAACAGCGACTTGACCAAGTCAGTGAGCACTTTGATCTGCATATTTACGCTTGCATTCGCTTTTTCGTGCACCGGCTGGTTCGGGGTCGCTGCCGCTGCTGCAGGACGTTCTCCTGCCTTCGCGGCGAGGGCCTTAACCTTCGTCGCTACACTTTGTTCCTTGGGATGCGCGCCGATCCCCGTTCGTCTAGTTTGCAATGGAATGGGACCTTCCTCAATTACTTCAATCGTGTCCTCTATATCGCTTGACACCGCTCTAGATCTTCTCTTGCTCCATTCTGATGCCTTCGACGTCTGGACGCGTTCCCGGCTCGACTGACGCGTCACGGCCTCCATGTTCTCCTTCCTCCACACAACTACCGATTCTCACTAATATGATTGCTGGCTGACTGGATTGCTGGCTGCCCTCAAAGGCCTTCTCCGCACCGATTACCGAACGAATTGGACAATGAAATTGAGATCGTCTGTATTCAGGCTAAATATACATGGGGAGCCCTAGGGGCTCGGCTACGACATGTCACGTGCTCGACAAGGGTCGGTATGTGACACCGATAAGTTAATCCAAACTGATTAGCAAGCCGTTTTGGCTCGCATCCATTTTTGGCGGCCTTTGGTAGCAATTTAGACTGGTCGCTTCCACTTTTGGCTCTGGCCAAAGGAGAGAGAATGTTGGGGAACGGCATACGGTAAGAGAGTACGCCGGAAATGGATTCTATGGGGCTTCGAACTTCCAGGACGGGATATTCCAAATAGTTTAATGCCAAAACGGGCTGTGGAGGTCACCGATACGGCTCTTATTGATGTGGTCACGTGCCAAGGCACTTGTGGTGCACTACTTCGTACGTGTACCACTGTACGAAGTACCTTCGTATCTCTGCCTTACCTTGCCACCAGCTTAACCCGAAACAACGAAGGAGCACTATCTGGGAAAGTCTTCCAGAGGCAAAGTCGGCATTGATGGCAGCAAGAAGCAACAGAGTCACTCTAGCTGGGCTGGTCCTGTCAACAATTACATTCTGCATTCACGGAAATGCCTGATCCGCTTATAACAACGACTTTCTGATTTGATTTCAAGAGCTTCTGTAACAGCCAAAGTCGGTTAGGGACGCGTTTGCTAGGTCAGAAATAACTATTATGGCTTTTTGAGCCGCAATTGGCAAATACTCCAACGCCAATACATACTCTCTGGCTGTCAGGGTCCAACAGGGGTCGAGGCCGACTGTCAGGTGCCAGAACACAGGTAGAGTGACTAGTCTAGTACGTGCGGAATGATCTATGGTATCGATTCTAGTATTATGACGTATATAGAAGAAAACCTATTCTCTGCTGTACCACTCTGTTTTACCCCTCCTTATAGCCTTCGGTACGCCATCGGCTCCTTACGGGGCGTGTCGCATGTGCGTAGCATATAAGTGGGTCGGGCCCGACCCCGCAAGGTCTGCCATGACTCCGTATGCTCTACGAAGGTACAGCATAACCCTAACCCTCACCCTACGTCTCACGACAATTGTGTCGGGGGCAATTAATCCTAGAAGGACCAATAGGTTGTTGGTACTTACCCTGGATAGCGTACAAGCACAGACGCCCAACGTTGAAATATTTGGGCACGTACGAAGTAGTTGCATACCTGCCCCACAATTGTTGGTGCTGGGTCAAATCGGGGAGACTACCTTCAAGGACATGACTCGTGGGGATACCACTTTCCGTTTCCAGCATGTTTACCGCCGATCTTTGTTCCGACAGTTTGGTTCAGCTCACTATAAAATACCCTGTCCATGCATTTTCCAAATGGAATTACAATCTATTGGTTGACCCAACTATTGCATATGACCTGCGTATATATTAATCATGCAATAGAGCCGAGGTACGCGCCATTGGTAAGGGGAAACACTGAAATCCGCTGTGGCGGTCTATTTAGCTATTGAATCTACTATCGGGTCTCTGTCATTCCAAGATCTTAAATCGAGTCCACTATTTACAGTCCTTATTCATTGGACGCTGGAGGAGAGTACATATAATGTGACTGATAACAAGTATAATATTAAGCGTATCGGAAACGGTGATGCGCGACTAGCCGACTACCGAGTTTCTCGTTCAAGCAGGGGCAGTCGCGTACGCTCTACGGTGCTTGTCAAATAAGCAAAAACGAGAATTGTACTCAAGTTGATACTACCAACCGATAAGATTACTTCTCGTTCACCTTCGGTAGATTTCAAACAGGAGATAGAGATTCAGAAATGGCTCGTTGGAAATATGTTGTCTCAAGAATGAGACACCCATCAACCATCTCCACGCCGGTAGCCGTTAATCTAGCCCTACAATTTGGATAACTTGCTTACGATATATAGAGGACGGTAGGTAAGGAGCTTTGAGGTGTAACGGAAATGACAGCAAACAGCAACCTGCTGAGGTTGCCGAGGAAATTGGAGATTTCATCATTGTAGATTCAGGAATGCCTACCGCGGTACATCATGCACACGAAAATGGGAACGCAGATCCAGCTGGAGATGAATTCAATATAGTGGATGAGATAGCCATTAATAGGCGAGAGGCGCCACATGTTGTTGACGGTATGCGGGTAGCGCAGCTTGTTCTGTCTTTGCTCGACACAACATCTAACGACCCTTTGGAAATACCGGAGGGTTCAAAGAGGACTTCTGTTTCTCATGCGTCAGATAAAGATGATATGGCTCAAAGACTGCCGCAAACGCTGTCATCGAGCACTGCAAGCTTGCAACTACCAAGCACACAGCTACTAAACAAGCTGCCAAGCTTTCAAGAGTTGTCAAATAGTTTGCTACGCGGACCTCCAGCTCCTCTGATTACTGTCAGGCTCCAGATAGATAGCAGAGGGCAATTCGGCATGCGCTATACTCCGTTTTATTTTGGTCCCGAGGTCGACGTTGCGCAGTTTTTTGCATGGTTTAAAAGTCAAACGGGCCATGGTTGTGACGGCACGTAGGATAGGAGCAACAGCTCAAAGTAATACGGGTAAAAATCGAGAATAATAGAACTACAGAACTATGGAGGCAAGAAGGGAAGCCTATATACAGGAGCCTTGATCACGTGCCGTGTCTCTACGGGTGCCTGACGTATGCCTTACAGTCGTAGGCGCGCCAGCGCCGTGACAATGGTGGTGTTGCAGGACCCCTACTCTGCTTGTCTCTCTCCAGAGGCGCTTTGAGAATTTGCGATCCGGATTCGAAAAGTTATTCGGTATGGTTTAGAATCTATTGGAAAACCGTAGAAGCTTCGCCCATTCTGCCATCTTTTACAGATCTTACGGTAGGGTCATATTTCGGACATAACGTCACCGTGAAGCTATTCCTCAAAAAGGCGCCGATATTGAGGCGAAGGACGATTCTAGCCGAACGCCACTATCGTGGGCCGTCGAAGAAGGGCACAAAGCTATTGTCGAGCTGCTTCTCGAAAAAGGCGCCGACGTCGAGGTGAAGTACAGGTCTGGTTGGACACCGCTATTGTGGGCCGTCAAAGAAGGGGACGAGGCTATTGTCGAGCTACTTCTCCAAAAGGTGCCAATTTTGAGGCGAGGGACAATTTTGGTCGAACGCCCTATTGTGGGCCGTTGAAGAAGGGCACAAGGCTATCGTCGAGCTACTTCTCAGAAAAGGCGCCGACGTCAAGGCGCAGTACAAGTTTGGTTGGACACCGCTATTTTAGGCCGTCATAACAGGGGACAAAGCTATTGTCGAGCTACTTCTCAGAAAAGGCGCCGACGTCGAGGCGAAGTACAGGTCTGGTTGGACACCGCTATTTTGGGCCGTCAATGAAGGGCACAAGGCTATTGTCGACCTGCTTCTCGAAAAAGGCGCCGACGTTAAAGCAAAAGACAAGTCTGGTTGGACGCCGCTATTACTAGCCGCCTACAAAAGGCACAAAGCTATCGTCGAGCTACTTCTCCAAAAGACGCTTCAGTGGAGTCACTGGATTAATACAGCCAGACACCGCTGCAGCTGCAGCATTTTAGAAACAGATTAGGATTGTCAAGTTCCTAGTCTAGAATAGCGCAGATGTGAACATGCCCTTTCGAAATGAGGCTTTTGGCAACTACAATCGCTTCTGTTCCGGCCAGTGTTGTCAGTAGTGTTGTGGTGTGATATTAATATTCCTAATATTGTGATATGATATTAGGTTTTCTGATATTAGGAATATCTTATATGATATAATATCGACTAGGCTAATATCATTGAAAAGCTTGTCTTTTCTCTGCTGTAAATTTGTTGGGCGTCGAAAAAGTATCACGTGAACGACCGGGGTTGTGATTGGTTGGAGGATCGAGCTGTGATTGGCTGGAGGATCAGGCTGTGATTGGCTGGAGGATTAGACCATGATTGGCTACAAAAAGTCATGTCACGTGTCGGAGAAACTTGTCGGTCCGAATCCGACTGGGGGAGCTTTAAGCTGTAGATTTCTTGAATTTTTCTTTCTTTTTTTAAGGCTCTACAGCTATTACAACCATGAGCGACGTATTTTGTGCTGCGTGCTGGCGCAAGTTACCGCTAATTGAATTCCTTAAAAATGGGATTACAGACGAAAACAACAAAGGCTATCGAAAGCTCGCGTCATGCAATAAATGCCGTGAGCAGGCCGCGGCCAGGAGGAAAAAACTAAGTCTAAAAGAGCTTTACAGGATATTGATGCTAATCCTCGAAATAAAAGGGCGCGTTTACAGCCCCGAAATCCTACCGCTTAAGATCAAGCTTCCGGATATCCTCCCGCCCAAAAGCAAGCTCCTTAAATACAAGCTTCTCGAATACAAGCTATTGATGCTAATCCTCGAGATCAAAGAGCGCGTTTACAACCCCGAAATCCTCCTGCCCAAGAACAAGCTCCTCAAGTACAAGCTCCTCGAATACAAGCTATTGATGCCAATCCTCGAGATCAAAGAGCGCGTTTACTACCTCGAAATCTTTCTGCCCAAGAACAAGCTCCTCAAATACAAGCTATTGATGTTACCTCTCGAGATCAAAAAGCGCGTTTACAGCCCCGAAATCCTACCGTTCAAGATCAAACTTCCGGAAATCCTTCTGCCCAAAAACAAGCTCTTCAAATACAAGCTATTGATGCTAATTCTCGAGATGAAAGGGCGCGTATACAACCCCGAAATCCTACTGCTCAAAGCCAAGCTCCTCGAAATTCAACCGCTTAAGAACAGGCTCTTCAAAATAGGCTTACTTTTTCTTTCTCTGGCTTTTTGCCCGAAAACGAATGGCAAATGATACAGAACTTTAATTCGGCTTTGGCCGACATACATATGGAAACGTGTACTCGCTGTAAAGAGCATTGGTTTGAGATGGAGTTACGGGCCGGAATTTGTCACAGGTGCTTAAAACATGACAAAGGTGCAAAAACGCTATACCTTCTATCTGTAAATAACGAAATGGATCCGGGAGAAGTTCCTGATTACTTGCCTGAGCTAAGCCAGCTTGAGGAAATGATTATAGCTCGGTGCCATGTTCAAATGATTGTATTTCGGTATCGGGTTCATCAATATCACTACTCAGGCCATTGCGTAAGCTTTATGCAGAATATCGTTAAAACTGTCGACGTTCTTCCTAATTTGCCGACTGAGCTGGAAATCGTTCTATTACGCCCAAGCACTGCTGATTCTTCTCGATATCAACGTCAATTCCGCGCCGATTTCCGTGTTCGGAAATCCAATGTTTTAGCTTGGCTTCAATATCTGAAAGCTTACAACCCCGACTATCGGTATATCAATATTTCTATGGAGCGAGTGAATGCTTTGCCAGAAGACGCCGATATATCTTCTTCTTTACAGGTTATTAACGAGCCAGCTACCGAGCCTGAAAATATTGAATCAGACCCGGAAGATGAAACTACTTTGCTTTCTATACCTGCTGTATCAATGGTGCCGAATTTCGAAGCTACTGAAACTGTTACAGAGCAAATTTTGCGCGATTTTACCGCTCAGCGCCCGGTTTCGCAGATTCCAGCTCCGTCGGTACGAATGACACCTATCGATGAGGCAGCTGGAAAGAGCGTATTCTTAGTATGGCATTTCCTACGTTGTATCCTACGGGTCGAGGTGACTTTAATGCTCCACGGTTACGAGAAGTTAGCTTAAAAGAGTACGCTCGTCATCTAATGTGCTTTCATGATGGAAGATTTGGCCGGCACCCGAGATGGCGCTTTTTCGTTTTCAATTTACTTATGCGCCGAAAAGCAGGTATGCAAGCCCGGTATTACGTTTCCAAAGGGTCGAACTTTGCAAATATGACTCGTGAAGAGCTAAGTGATGCGCTACAGGCCGACGATTCTCTTTTGTCTGATATTGTTCGTGTCGGTACGCCTTTAGTAGGCACTCGACCGTTTTGGAGAAACCATTCG
>CAKJVC010000100.1:0-106820 GCA_918026815.1 Chalara sp. BL73
CCTTGAGGCGCAAGAGTACGAGTCGAAGCATTCCACGAAGCTCTCCATCAACCACGATATCCTCCTTTTGGGGTTCATTTTTCTTCAACTAAATGAAGTCAGCAGCCTATTCAATTACTTAGTATTGGCACTCCTATGGAATCTCATTTCAAGCCACCAACCTACTTTCATAAAGATTTTACATTCATATTTGTGGTGATGCTCCCAGGCCTCGCTCTGGCATATCTGCTTCTGTCAGCTATGCTCCACAACCCGTCGACCCGCAGCAGAGGTCGAACCTGAAGGTCTTATGAATTATTTATTGTGCAGTTCTAGGGTATGGGACAACACCTGCAAATCCAGACCAGACCTCCAGGAGGACAAGAATAAACGAATTTGCATACCTTGTTGCAGTAATAGTAGACGTAGCAGCGAGTACACGCGTACTTCTTTTTTTCTTTGCAGGGTGAGTATGATACAATTTCCCATTACTCTCAAGTACCGTATCGAAACAGTTATCGCAAGTCACCCAGGTGCCATGATCGGCTGCATTAACCTATTTCACGTCAGCCGGCGCTGAAGCACGGTTGGATATCTCCAAGCCGATGGGGAATCGTGCCACAGTCAGAGTTGGACGATCAATGGCGAAGATCAAGTCGCCGTCCTTAATTGGCTTTCCAATAAACAAGCCTCGTCCCGCTATCTGGAATCCTAGATTTATCAATCTTCAAGTCAAAATCAGACTGCACCCTCGCAGGAATGACTGCCATCTCGGATACCCTTTCGTTGCTGTTTTATCGAATTTGGGATACTTTTGCTGGCGCTTTGTGGTTTCCACTGTTTTTTTACTTATTCGAAGATGAGAAAGTTAGGCTACTTAGTTTGGCGATGATGGTGCGGATTTGAACAATTTTCAAGCCCCGTGGATTCTGAATTCCCCAAGGTAGGCCGGTAGGTGAAACAAGGCAAACGCATATTTTGTGTGCAAACAAATGTATTCAGTCCAGAGCTTCAATGGCAATCAAATATATTACAGTTCCAGCCAGCATTTCACCCCGACCAATCGACTCGCAAGAAAGCTTCAAGCCAAAGTCTGTGGTTGATGCCATCCCAAATCACATCCAGCACCACTCCCAGGATCTAGTATCCTACTAGTCTTATAGATTCAATGTATCTTCGGCTCTATCAGCCAGCAGTAATAAGCCCTTACGTCGAACACTCAATCAATATCAGCTCGAGTGGTCGAAAGCACTACAAGAAAACCTTTCAAAGAATGCATGAAGATGAAGACGGGTCCAATTCCTCATCCATATTCAATTTCCACCATCATATGAAGGCAGCTCATACCAGTATGCGTCGTCTCTAGCTCAAGGCTTCGTCACGCTTGTCTGTAGCGCAAACTTCTTTCGGAGTTTTCTCTTGCGGCCATTTATCTGAAGCCCGCATATACTGCATATGCGCCGATATATGTCACGATTGCTCGGTATGTTAATATCTTTCATCACAAGAAAGAGGGTGGTGAATTGCAACTTGAAACCAGTAGCGGACCGTTGTTTTTAACATCAGGAACCATCTCAAACTGCCCGTCTGGTTATTGTCCCATTGGAGTAGCATAGAGTGTTCATAACACTGCCCAGGCGTCATTTAAGGACGCAACCCCTGTGCCGACTTAACGATAAATACGACTACCATCTAGTCTCGGTCCTCTTTCAAAGATGTTCCGTGATCGCCGGGTTGACGAGGACCTAGGCGTCCTTCAGTTGAAAGGATTCCCGAAATTGTGGCTTGTCAGGATCCTTCATGTCCTAATGTTTGTCCAACTCTGGACTTGTGGGAATGATCTGCCCAATCTCGGGGAAGCTTGTTTGGGAAATGACAGCGATGCACTGAATGGCAACATAACCATACTTATCATCTCTTGGTGTTTTTCTTCCTGCTAACAAACGTAGTCGATTTCCCTGTCAATTGCAAGTTGTTAGTTTGAGGCAATTTATGAAAATTCGCAAAATATTTATTTTTAATTTCACTTCTTGCTGAAGAGCTTTGCCTTGAGGAGCTTTCTGATGCAGAGCAGCCACAAAGCAAATGGTCTTCCCTCTTGTACTGTTTATTCCGGGAAGATCAAAAGTTAATTCCATTCAACATTGAAAATTCTGGAGAATCCAGAACACTTTTAGCGCGCATCCTCTTCCTATATACGCCATTTTTAAGTGGGTACTCAGGGTATAAATACAGATATACTACCCAACCTTGAGGTCAGGCTATAAGCAAGAATGTTAGGCGAACGAGAAAGGACTGCGGGATGGATAAGACATGAATAAAAAGCCGAAGGTTACTTCTGCTGAGAGGGAAGTGTGCTTCCTTTGTCGGAGGGCATAAGAATCTTCATATGCATCTCAATACACTGGAGTTATCCCTTCTTAAAATATTAGCTAAAGTTGGGGTTTAAAGCAGAACTTCTGTTAATTTCAACAAACAACAAGATGGCAACATGTTTTCTATTACAAATTTGGCTTATGTAGTATCAAGCTGGGAAATTCATTGATCATTTCTTACAAAAAAGAGTCATAGTCAGACTGTAGGAAGACGGGTGGATATCTTGGAGTAGAAAGCATAATATTCCGTAGGTCTCCTACAGTATTAATATAGGCGCAAGCGTGTTCAGCGCTCTTGCACAGACTCCTTTGTACGCTTTAATGTAGAAACATCGCCTATTAGCATTCTTTCCTAGGCCTGATCATTTTTGCTTCCACCTAGCCTAGCTAACTGTAAAGACTGCCCTTACCTCTTTTATATTTTTGAGAAGGTTAAATTCCTCGCTACAATTATGCTCTCAGCTACTTTCCTCAGTTTGTATCTGTCCGAAAATGAGCTGCTTTGGTTCATATCTCCCAGAAATGCTGAGCATGCCACTCTGTCTGTATCGTCTAAGTCTTTTTTTTTCTTAAAAATTTATACTGATAATACTCCTCTAAGCGTACAACATGGAAGTCTGCGAAGGATACCTATAAGTACACTTCCTACTAAGGTTATCTCACTTCAACAGAAAGATGTGAGCGCCGCATCTTTGAAAGGAACTCAGTGTTGAACTAGACCAATGACTATGAGACAGGACTGTCAATGACATCTTGCCTAGATTCAAATATTTTGAACCATGTACTCCGCTCGTACGCTATTATTATAAATCTTTGCGGAATTCTGGACTGTTGGTACACGTTGTGTCAATCAATAACGGTGATAGACAATCCGACAGCATTTAATTCTGGGTATTCTCATTTTATATGTCTAGACATCCTTATATGACTTGTGGCATGGTTAGAGACATTCCCAATAAGGTAGAATAATGTCGTATGGCAACAAAATTATGACTGGTAAGGTATACCAGTAGCGGGTATCATCTTGAGTTGAAACCAATAATCCCACTCGTAAAGACCAATCTTACTCTTATCAACTCTCTGGTTGAAACTACCGTTTCTAGCACAAGGTAACTTTAACATGTCGGCTTGTGGTGTCCAGTGGATGGTAGCGTTTAATTGATCTTGAAGCCTGATAGAGAGGTAGTTCTCGCTTTTATAGCCTGGTTTCCCTTCGGGGTAGAATGCTCACCATTTATCTCTGGATATGCCCGGAAACGTTTGGCTCTTAATTTTATAATTGCGCTGTTCAAATCCAAGGACACTCACAAACGGAGGAAAGTAATCTCAATAGAGGCACCCTGTAAATACATGGTCTTTCGTGCTTGCTTCCTAGGCTACCAATGTCCTGAAGCCATACCCTTTCTACGTTAAGAGGAGATGTTTAGAAAAACAATGAAATTTCTACTGATACCATTCTAGTTGGTCTAGCAGCCAGGTTTTGAAGTCAGCCAATGACCTTGGTGCCCTGGGTTCGAGTGTTGACTTCGGAGTCGGTAGCTTTAGACAGTACATGCTTAAAGCTGAAGTATCTTTCACGGTTTGGATAGAAACGAAGCTGGGACAGGCAACAATCACGCGGTTGACAGCATTGAACTCCTAGGCCACAAATTTCTTGTGGCCCTTTACCCTCTCACCAAGGTCTTGACACTTGACTTGTAGATTAATCTCGGTTCTAATTATAGGAAAATGCTTGTTGATCCTTGTGGTTGGATTCTCCATCAGGATACATCTCCTTCGTCATATCTCTGATTAGCATAGAACTTGAGTTACGTCTCGCATAGAATCCGGAGGTCTTATCTTTATGCTTTTCTATTTTTCTTTAAATACAGGGCCATTCCACGAAGATTTCAATAACTAAATCCATTCAGTTCAGCACAAAGCGCACTTTTCATGTATTTTATTCACCTGCCAACATAACCTATCTTACGTCGCCATCACTCAAAATATAAATGTGCCTCCCCATTCTTTCACGTAGAATCAGGATCAAAAAATCCTGGAGGAGACCAAATAAGGTCCAGCCTACTGAAAGCTTTTAGAAGCGATCCTCAATTTCTCTGAGCGTTTTGCTCGTCGCCACAGAGGTGTTTTAGGTGTTGGCCATCACTTCGACCACGATATTTTGATTTCTATATGCTGAATATCTAGTTTCCTTTCTTCAATATGATAACAAACCATTACCCGACAACAATTCTTCAATAACAGCAGTCATTTCTCGGAGTTCAATATCCCGCCTTATACTTTGTGGAGCTTATATCACCTAAGCCTACAGCCTACAGCATGTTGGTTGCGGCCTGCAAATTTTCGATTCAAGATGCGAACCACGAGTCGAGTATCTGTTCCACGCTTTGAGATGTAATCGATGCTGGTCAGGCACATCTTCCCGCCACGTGTCTCTCCTACTGCGGGGTTTAAGATGTAATCTATAAATGAGGCAGTAGGTGATCTTATATATAGTTTTCTGCCCAATAAAAGAACTAAGGACAACTCTAGATTTAACGCTTACAAACTTTCAGACAGGGAAAGCAGGCTCAGCTCATAATTCTTGTGAGTAATTTTCTATCGTTAATTCTTATAAATATCCTTCTACTAATCTATAGAAACCAGGGATTCAGAGAATGAACTTGAAAAAAAACGAGATAAGGAATACTTACACGTATTTTGCTACAAGAGGCTTCGCAGTAAGGGACCTTGTGCTTAAGTTACACTCCATTTCAAGATCCCCCAGCGAAACCCATGGCCAAAACTCAGCTGAGCCTGTTATGGCTATGCTCGCAATCAACAGCAATACAGTACCTAATAACAGCACGCCAATAACCCACGATCTCAAACTCTCCATACCACTTCCTCCTTAACCCCAACAGCCTCCCCTCCGCATCTCATCTCAGAACGGGAAAAATGATCAATACACTCACCGCGCCAACGTAGTACCCATGCGCTGTCCTCGCACTACGTTCTGCACCACAACATCCACAGCCCATCACCAGCTCCACATCCAAACAGAGCCAAATCCCTTACCCATCGTACCCAACCTAAAAAATCCAATACAGAGAAGAAGAAAACGCCCCAGAACACCCAACCCGCAACCCAGCTCTCTCAAGCAGCCCCAAACAAACCCCGTACCCCCAACCAGAACGGCAAAAACCCCAACAATCTACCAAAGGCGCAAACCGATTTGGCTCCAAAAGCGAGGGTTATCGTTACACCACGCACATTGCCTGGCGCCCGGTCGCAATCACAAGGGTCTCGCTTCCCGCGCCCAATCAGGACAGTTACACGACGTGTGCGGGTCTACAATTGGGCCCAGACGCTGATGGGGCGCGTGTTCCCCGATTACTTACCGGAAATGGGGGGGTTCAAGACGGAGAGACGCGGGTACGGGGCGATTTTGTTTGGAAGCGAAAAAAAAAGGACGGGGGAAGGACAATCGCCCCGGCGGTGAAATGAAAGAAAGAAAAAAAAAAAAAAAAGGGAGGTATGCCGAAGAAGGAAATACCTGCTGCGCGGGACAATGTCATGCATGGCGTTGGGACTGACGAGGGAGGAAGGGAGTAAGGATGCGCGGGATGGAGCGAAGGGAATACCCTGGAAGGAAGAGGGATGGTGCTGTGCAGGGGTGGAAACGAAGGGGATGATAATCTTCCTTTTTAGGAAGTGTACGCGCTGCTGATGTCGAGCTTGGTGGTTTTCGTTGGGGATTTTCACTCCGGGCTGAGGATTACTTGTTGCATGGATTGCGTGTTTACGAAAATAGAGCTGCCGGGCAGGTGGTGGTTGCAAAATTTAAAGTGCAGGCGGCATATAGATGACGGTGGATATATTGATATTCAATTTTGTGTAATGTAGGTGAATCATCAATCTGTTGCCTCCCGGCATCGGTAAATTGATAGGTTTTGATAGAATGAATTTCCTCACTGCCATCCAGTGTATAATTTCGGGATCCCAAGGGTATACCAACGCCTCCTCAGAAATGAAACTCCCATCCTCGTTTCCGTTGTACCAAACGCCTGTAAATGAATCGGTATCCACTGAAGGACCTGCATCCCAAAAAAAGGAATTTAGTACCTTGCTTCCCTTCTCCTAGAGTACTCTGTTTGGTCATCTTGATAAGCAATCGAATGCCTCCAATCATACTTCTCATCGTGATAAGCAGGCCGTGGAGACTCGTATCTCTCATAGCGGTGATGGTCTTTTGGAGTCTCATCTCTCCTATAACTCCTGGGCTCCTCTTCCATAAACACCCTACGACCTTCATCTTTGACCTGCTTAGCCTTTTTCACGGGGTCCTCCGTGAGCCGTCGGTGACGATATGATTTCTCCCAGTCCTCCTTTTCGCCGTAAATGACGCCCTTTGGCCAGAACTTGTGGGCGGCAATGACGAGCCCAACTATGGACACGGCATGCAGAACTGTGCTTTTATCGGGAGAAACCATGATGACAACTATAACCAGAAGGTTGATTATATTTGGGATAATTAGAAAAGTTGCTTGGTTGAGGCTGTGTCTGTTGTGATTATCGAGCGGCGATGAACCTCGACTTGTGTGGGGTTTCTCCCGAAAAGATCGATATAATTGCCAGGTCAAACTCTTATATTTGTTAAGAATGCCTTGAGATTTTTGGATGGCAGTGACAATCGTGCTTATAAGGCGATGTAGTCACACAGGATCATGGAGGAAGAGGCGCCAAGACTGCGCCATTACATCCCTCGTGCTCGGTGAGCAACCCACGGTCCAATGGCAAAATTTTTTCGAGAGCATGACAATATTCCTATGATTTGAGATCAAGCCCGCCAGGTAATGAAGGAACATCTATTATTATTGGTTGTTGTGAAGTCCGAGGCCGGAGATACTGGGCGAGTTGGACACACTTCGCTTGTGTGACCGATTTCCAACGCTACGCTCCAGATGATTAATGTATAAAATCGCAGAACAATCCAACCGATGTCATGAGTTCGGTTGAAAACAGCTTGAAGTTGATCTGATGGAGAATATTCGGATAAATATTGTGAGATGGTAGAGAACAAAGTGGCAACGACGCAACTGGAATGCTCTCCTCTGTATTAAAGTCGCCGTCGTCATAGGTACGGCGAGGTCGGTGGACTGCTTGGAGCTGTAGCCCATTTTATAAATCTGATCTTAGGAATACTCCAATCTGGGTTGGCCTTCTTCAATGCCACGAACTTCTCCCGAATGTCCTTCGCACATATATTCACATGGGTCCCTGGAAAGGCGATATCGTGAGGCACCCCAGATCGTCGAAGGTAAACAGTCATACCACCCGGTACCCATATATCGACCAAAGTTGTACTGCAATATTTTCCTTTCCTCCTCGGGTTCAGAACCCTCCATACGATATTCAACTCCTCCAGATGTTTAAACCTTAACAGTCCATTTTTGCCTAGAAATTTTGCACGCTGCGATCGGGAGGAATTCCACCTCTGGCTCCAACCATTGCAAGAAATGCTCAATCGTCTAGTCTCAAATAGAGCGGCTGGTTTGCTGTACTGGCCACGGGCCCACGGCCATATGTCCTCAATGAAAATACTGTCCACCAGCGGGTCGAAGTAATGAAGAGGAAAGAAGGAGGATTTGGGCATTCTTGGAATGAATATAGGCTTGTAACGGCATAGAGTCTCCAATCGACTCTCGCGGCATGCACCAAGAAGGGCCATAAGATCAGACGGGCAGTTGATGGTAGACGTACAATAACTCTCTTGTAATGAAATGCAGTTCTTCTGAGGCAGCGAGTTGTCATACCAAATGACAGCACCGGTACCAGATGGAAAGGAATGATCATTGTCTGGAGAAAGCGGGCTCAACGCTAATGCTACATTCCTGACCCGAACGATTTGTCTCTTGACGATCTGTATAGTTCGAGGATCAGGCAAAGCTTCTCGCCATACCATTAACCTCAACTCGGCAGGGAGCTGTTTGAAGCGCGGAAAGTCGGCTGGCGTGGTCCAGCAGCAAGGGAGATAGTCTGCAAGTAACATGGCGACAGCGAAAGGTGCGCGTAAGAAAGAGAGAGCGCGAGCGAAGGGGTGAAGATCACACTACTAAGAGCAACATGTTATAGATCAGAGGAAACGTAATCAAGAAAGTAAAAGGGAAGCAAAGGCTTGGGGGGCATGACGACAATTATATAAAGAAACAAAAAGTGTAAGTGCGGTTGTAACACATGGACTTACCTCATGCCGGGGCTTGCCACGCTTTATTACTGTTGGGTAGCGGATCCGAAAGGCTACATACCTTGAGAATGTTTTGGATTCGTGGGGTGGAACAGCGATCAGAAGAAACGGACCTGCATGCACCGGATATGAGGCTGGCTTGCAGGCTCGTTTTATGATATCTGATGAGGAGCGAGATGTTGATATGCCGCCTGGCCGTAGAGTACTTTCTTGTGGATGCGGGTGGGGTACTGTAATGTAGCTATAGCTTGGACGGGATGTTGCACACGCATCCAGTCGCCTACTTCGGACTTGAGGTCCTGTCCAGGCAGCAGAAGCGATTGGACAGACCGGTTGCAATTGGATGCCTCGGACCTGGCGCCGTAAAAGAAAAGGGAGGGACAAAAAAGAAGAGCACACTGGGATGGTATCGGTAGTTTTGCGTTTGATATATTCGATCCGCGCATATCATATATGCGCTGCACATCCAGTCTAGTCTTACACACAATATACGAGGATGGGCAATGCAATCTAATAACTCCGCAGCAAAAGGATCGCTGACTTGAGGGTATTATTGGTGGTAGCTTATCATGGCACCAAAGCGAGGCGGTTTTTAGCACTTTCAGGCAATCCAACAACCAACAAGCGTGAAGTTACGAATGCGAACAGTGATGCGTATACTTTGCCCAAAAACGCTCTCTCTTTGGTCGCTAATACGATGTGGATAAGTAACCCTTAAAGGATTAGCTTGTTTGCTCTGCTCTGCTCTGCTTGCTTAGCCTTTTAGTGTTCCCAGTCTGCTGGATGCCCCGCTGCTGCCTCCGTACGGTACTGTAATGGTACAGGACTGGAATGGCCTGTATGTACAAGTACAGTAGGTGTAAGCCTCTACTGGCCTAATATAAACCCTGTAAGCGAACCTGAGTGATTCAATTAAGCGGCCGCTGCCAGTGCCAAATGCCAATCCTTACCGCCGGGCCCACGACAGCTCAGTAAGTACAGTACACACTCACTATACGAAGCACAGTATGACATTCGTACACTGCCAGCCATAGTGTCTGTGCACCCACCAAAGATCCAGCCCCGGAACCACCCTTCAAGAATCCTTGTTGAATTATTGCTTGCACACACACTATTAAGTAAGCCCCTTGCGAATCCGATCGAATCTTTTTTTCACCTTTTCCAATTTTTTTCAATGCCACCTGCTGCTGCTGTACTCCGCTCCCTCAACTTAACTCCCTCTCTCACCGACTACTCAGCTTAGTCATCCTATTGGCTACGAATTGATTGCTCAATAGAGTCGATACCCAACACAGCCAGCCAGCCAGCCAGCCAGCCAAACTAGCTGTACAAGTCAAGTACAACACAACCCACCTGCCGCTGTCACCAGTCACATTCACCACCCACTGGCAACACCACCACCACCACCAACATGGCCATGCCTATCTCCCCTTCCGATGGGCTCCGCAGACCCGGCACCAAGCCACTGCGGTCCAGCTCGCCAAAGACGCAGTACCTCATCCTCTACAACTTCGTTTCGGCCGTCTTATGGGCAACTGTGCTCGGCCGAGTCTTGATGCTGGTGCCACTCGTGGGTTTTGGCCGCACGTACGCTGGTGTCGGTACCTTCGCCAAATGGACCCAGACCCTCGCCATGTTAGAGATCGTACATGCGGCTATCGGTAAGCAACCGATCCCCTCCCTGATATTCCTCCGACACCTTTTTGTTTCTTACTCTCCCCCCTAACGATGCTGACCCGCGCAATGTGGGGAGTCGCATCCGCTCGCGGGAAATGCACAATCGAGGAGTAAGATGCGATGGACTTATACTAATTGGGTAATTGGAACAGGCTTAGTGAGAGCACCAATCAGCACCACTGGCATGCAGGTTGCGAGCCGGCTATTGCTGGTTTGGGGAATCGTCAACAACTTCCCCTCGTTGGCTAAGAGCGCCGGGTATTCGAGCATGTTGGTTGCGTGGAGCGTCACGGAGGTAATTCGGTACTCCTATTTTGTGCTCTCCTTGAGCGGCTACTCTCCAGGCTTCATTACCTGGCTGCGATACAACACTTTCTATGTGCTGTACCCCATGGGTATCAGCAGCGAGTGCTGGTTGATATATAAAGCTATTGGTCCGGCAAGTAAGCTAAGGCAGGAGTATGCATGGTTTCTGCAGTTGATCCTGCTGATTTATATCCCGGGTACGGAACACCCCAAGACTGGAAATGTACTGGTAAAGGCTAATGATGCGTAGGCTCATATATTCTGTTTACACATATGATGTCACAACGGCGAAAGGTCATGAAGGGCAAGGGAAAGCAGTCCTGAAGACGATTACAACGATCAATAATTATATAAAGCTTAACAACGACCGAAGAGGGTGTATTTGTAACGCCATCAGCACAGCACTTGAAGTCAACGAGAGGGCGGCTCTGAACATGCATCAGCCCGGCGACTCTATTCATTGGAGGAGGATAGAACACATTATAAGTAATGTCATCACCGACTAGTGGAGACTGATCATCATAACCAATGAAAGATATGTCTCCGTATGTTTTCACTGTTTCGTTTCTGTATGTTTGAATAGTAATCTCAATTTGCGGTGCCGTCAGTCTAAGCTTTGCTGCATACCCATCCAACTATCAGAACTTGAGCATAGCTACGGGTCCGCCTCCACATCGGGTATTTTCCGTACCTCCCATGCCCTCACTTAGTCCCCAATCTTTCACCCTTTGTGGATCAACGTCCTTCCCACCTGACTGCTTCCCTCTTCGCGATCGCAGTGCTTGCTGAAGTTCGGGCAAGCACCCCCTCATTATCCACCTGATTGCAGGCAGCAACGCTAAAATCAACACTTAAACATATGGCTTCAAGAACTTGGTCCCATGTCCATTTGAGCACCAAGTTGGCACCCGCCTGATTTCTCGGACTACTGAAGATTACGTCAATATATCCCACTACTTTCACATCATTCATGAATCGGCATGCCGCCAGCTTTTCTCCACGATACCATTCTGCTTTGGCCGTGTTGATGGTTCACGTTATGAGAAAGAACAAAGGCATGAGGAATAAGCTGTCCGCGTTTAATCCTTTCAAAGGCCAGCCAAAAGAGCCCATGCACATGTACAAATGAGTCATATCCATCATACAACATCTTGCTCTCATACCTTGGTATCTTTAGAATGGATTCTCTGCCTGACTTAGTAGATGTCTTGCGTATAAAAGCGATGAATGGCACAGCAGGCAAGGGTATGTGAAACGTGGTCATCTAAATCTAGGTACTACTTTTGCTGGAGTAGTAGCACTAGGATTTCCTTCTGAAAGCTGATGTTTCCAAACCCGTCCTGAAACCTTTCTGCACCGATGCGGCCTGAAAAGCCTGCTCGTTTTGTCCAAAATCTTTACTAGTGACAGAAGAAAAACACAAAGTGCCTCCAGCGGTGGGGAAAGAGCTAATCACCCTAGCTGGATTGCTTGACAGTACATTTTCGCTTTCGACGATCGAAGTTTTATGTTCTTTTCGATAAGCCAGAATTCGATCAGGGAGTTTCTTCGTATCAAAATTAACCCCTGCGACTGCCTCAGGTTCTTTCTCACTATCCTCACTCGAGCTTATTGAATTTCTGTGTTCGTTCCAGTAATGGGAACCTTCAATATTTTCTTCATCCCATAAGTCGCTACTGCCTCTGTCTAGATTGAAATGGTCTAGAACGTCTTGTAGAGAGCAACGACCGTAGACGACATTATCCTCGTCATCGAAGAAGTAATAACGTGTGTTTCCTTGTTCAGAGAAGCTTGCGGCCTCCTGGGTAAGAATAGCCTTGGGGCCATCAATGTCAAGTGTCCGATCTTTCAAAAAACTGTCTACGACCCCTTTCTTCCGCGACATCTCCTGGTGCTCCTTCCAGAACGACGGGTGATCTTTGATCCAAATGTTGAAAAGCAGGTTTCCTGGGTTACATAGATAGTCAAAATACCCACCAACATCTTCTCTTACACTTTGATAATGGCTCACCCAGTAACGAGTTGCATAGTCAATAAACTTGCCTGACGCCTTTTCCTGTATATTGCGACACCATTCCCAAGGATGATACCACTTACCAGCATCTGTTTTCGAAATATGTCTAAGCGCATCCTCGGTATGAATGTAACTTTCTGCGACTGTGCGACCAAATCGGGCGTCACTCTCACGTCGAATGATTTCTCTGTTGGCCAGAATAGTTAGATAATCGATGCATACCTGCAACAAATATCTATTGGAAACATCTTCTCGAATAGATTGCCGCCAAATCTGTTTTGGCATAATTTTTGGCTCAACCTCAGGGAACCCCGGGATACCATGATGTTCCATGTGCCGTAGGTCTTTAGCTGTTGGGCACGATATATTCCACTGAAATTCTCTTAGGCAATGTCCCACAGAGAGGTCATGTTTCGAGCTTTGCATCAGAAGAAATCGGCGGGCCGTTTGGTGAACCAGGTAGACTTTCTTGCCTCGAATCCTTAGGAAGTGGCCGCATAGTAACCGTACATGATTTGAAAATGGGTATTTTAGACATCCTTCCAAATCATCTAATGTTTTTATGGTACGGTATGCTTTCGATGGATCGGCGTTATTCATTCTCCAAGTATGTGCCATTTTGAGTCAGTCAAGTTTGTCTCCAGGAGGGAGCGATATTTTCTTGACTCCATTGTAATCTTGATGGAGTTCCATCGCGATACTCAGCTCCTCTAGAGTCAAAGGTCTAGCTGCGGCGACTACAATTTGAAGCATCTTTTTGGTTTTCAGGGGGTTAGGTCTGCCGTGTAGAAGTTGCTCGTATATGTCATCCAGGTTTCGAGTCCGTAATATACCTTCGAGATCGGCTCGCGACATGCCGCCAAGGGACTTCTCTTTGAGAAGCTGTATCACCAACGATGTCCAAAGAAAGGTGAAGTCGGCGCCTTTAATCAACGCTTCCTGAAGGTCCGTCAGTAGATCCGAGGGAAGTTCCGACTGAGTTGCAATTTCATTGATGCTCGTCTGTACATAAAGCTGTATATCATTACTCAACCCTGTGATTTCGTCCTCTGCGCGGAGCCTTATGTTGGGGATCGTTTGAAAAGCGGTTTTAATTGTGTTGTCTGGTCTGCTCGTGATAATCATTTTCAATGGAAAGCGCTTCGGGCGAGTCGTTGCAAAAAGGAGAGCAAGTTGCTCCACCAGCAATGCTCGAGTTAACTCTTCGCACTCATCTAAGGCGTCAATAATACATAAGGTGTCTTTGAATCTTTTGTCGTGGATGCAATCCCGAAAGACCTCCCATAATGCATTGAATGCCTTTGTTAGATTAGGTCCCCGGACAAAATGATTCTGCTTAAGAATGGCATGTTCCATCAATTCTGGTTGGGAAGAAAGAATCTGATGGAGTATAGCAGACAGCGCATGGACAGAATCTTCCTGTTCCTGGTTTCCATCCTGGAAAATGAAGAAACAAACCTTGGTATTGGGCCGAGTCACTCTATTATACTGAATAAGATACTTTGCAAGAACCGATTTCCCGCAACATGCGTCAGCGGAGATCCACAGGAGCCGCGCCCCTCGTGCTTCGCTCCAGTCACGATATCTCTCTGTCCCGAAAATCCACCGACATGTTCCCCTCACGGGAAGAACAATTTGCGTGAAGTGTGATTCGTAGTCTGAGGTTTCCAATTTGGTTAAGCAATTTCTTTCTGCCGTAGATAACGCTGCCCATCTCACTCAGTACAGGGGTATTACATTAGGCCGTTCCATCACTCACGTTTCCTACCCTCTGGTCTGAATTTCTGAGTGCCATTCTCTACCATATCTCTAAGCCTAGTAATTATTTTGCGATAATCTGGTTCTCCACGACCTGAAAACGTGCATATCGTTGAGTGATTCGCAGCCATAGGGACTGCCGTCTCGTTCGGCCACTTTAGTAGTGCTGAATCTTTCTCTACGACCTAACACATCTAGTTATTATACTTCTGCATCCTCTGACTTAAAGTTCATTACTTACAATGGTGCCGTACATAGATATTGTCTCCCAACAGCTGACGATCTCTAAATTCTTTCCTCGGTGGGTCCACGATCCAGCGATGCTGGTCAATAAGTCTGACCGTAGCTTTAGATCTTTGGATATAGTGTTTGTACTCGTATATAGACTCGCAGCTCTCACTATGTTCGTTGCTATGTTATTCCAGCTAGCTAAGCTTGACCCTGCGTGTGGTGTAGCGAAGAATATGACTCCATGAACATGCCCAAGTACATTCAGGTATTCTGGGTCCTCGTTGACATAAATGAGCATCTATGTTTGAAGTATTAGTTCGTGCTTTCTGAGTGAGACTTAGACAAAGACTGCTCACCTGTTTGAAAACTATGCCGCCCAAACTATGACAGGAATATGACGGGGCGTGATTTCTCAGCAACGCTCGTCCGGTAGGATTTGTAGTCAACCAAAAGATCCAATGCGAAGTCTTGAATATTGGAAATTGACTTGCTAAAGTACTCTTTCGAGTTATAACTATAAGAAAATATTCTTGCGTTAGGAATGTCATCGTGCAACAAGGACCTTAGCCAGTTCACTTCAGTCTTGGCCGCTGTCCACGTCCCCTCCTAATGTCCGCCAAGTCCATGAACTGCAATAATGTCTACAGCATCAACTCTTCCTGGTGGCTACTTTTTAATGACTTTCAGTCCCCATTTGGTTGTATCTGTTTCTTCGGCATTCTGGTCATCAGCAAGCCATTGCGTATCTTTGCTGATATAGTCCACATCTCTTGCAACCACCAACTGGGAGATCAGGCCCACCATTTGGTGATCTTTATCGACAGCCATCCCCTGTGTTCTAGTACCTTCAACATCAGCGCCATGTGGGTCTGCTAAATCCTGAAATGTTGATTCCTTTAAGCTATGTCTGCCAGCAGCATTCACATTTGGAGCAGATGCAGTAGTCTGGTCGTTGATTGAAGTATTTAGCGCCTTTTTTTTGAGGAAGGGAAATTTATGGCTGACTCTGGGCATGTTCGCGATCGAATCAACAAACGGTATACGAACGCGCAAATATCAATATGTGTATAGAAAACAATAGAGGATACATTCGAGCAGAGCGTCCGCAATATGTGACGACTAAAATTGATTGAAAAGCTGATATAGGTTGCGTAGCCTTGTGGCAGGGCAGCACAACATGGGTTGTATAAACGCGGGGCACCCTCCACACCGAATCAAATTGAAGGATAGAATGCTCTGTTTGTCTTTTCCAGGCACAGCAATAACTGGGCACCCGGCTTTCAAATAACAAAACCGGGATATAACGAAAGTATGCCACAGCTTGGGAGAAGCTGTGATGTCATAATTTATGTCAATTGACATTTTATTGCCATTGAGGCTAACACCTTTTAGCTTTTTATTTGTCCTTTATTTATTTCGCAGTCTTTGTTTTATTTTACATAACAATAATTATTGTATATAGCATAATTTCATAATTAAGCAATACATGCTTATTCATACTTTTCAGTACGCACTTAAAAATTATACATATGTAATAAAAAGGGGGATAAAAAGTGTTTCAGCTTCTTCTATATAGAATTTTCAATGTTGAATAAAATCAATTTTTGATGTTACTGTATATCCTAGACAATTATATGCTTAAGTTGAAAGATCGATGATATGATGCTCACGTCCAGTTCAAAGAGCCAGATCCCCATATGTGATAATTTGGCATCAGCAAAGATAATGCTTTGACAGACGACAATATTAACAATAGAGGTGTGGAAAGCGTGAGTTGGACGACAGGGACTAGGTAATGGTAGCGTTCGTAAGTGTCTATTTTTATCTGATGAAGTATAGTCACCAAATGATACACTCAAAAATGCATGGTCATCCTGATTAGACAGCAGCAACAGCAAAATTTCCCTTGGTAAATATCAAGGCTCTCCTTCCAGGGCAATACCTTGGGCCACAGAACCATTCAGTTTAATTCCATGGAACTTAAGGGAGATCAGAAGCTGTCTTCATAATGTCATGAAGCACCAAGTTGAATGAATATTTCCCGTACATTTGGTGATATTTCGAACGATAAAAAGAGATAAGTATTGTGCAGTGTCACTTAGAAACTCTTACTGAAACCTTGAACCCACAGGTATAATCTTTGATCTTGCACCCATATATACCGTATCAAATTACGAGAGCTTAAGCAGCTTTGTATTGAAAAGTGGGCGACTGAGTTTGCTGACTTGATTTTGTGGCCAGAATATTTACCAGGTCGCTGGTATGAAGATACATTAGGCTTTTGATACAATGATAAAATATAGTAAATATAGAGTGGCAGAAGAAAGAGAGCTGCTAGCAACTCCCCATGTCCAATATCCCATTTACGCAAACTGCGAGAACTCTAAATTAAATCATTCACATAGTTGCCTACAGCCACAGCACTGGACATAAATGCAAATCGATGAGTATTAGCTACTAACTGCAGACCTGGTCTCCATCTGACCTTTGTTATAGTTACTTTTCCAATTTACAAACACGGATAATCAAAGCAAGAGAACTAGTCTTTTAATGTCTCTGCAAACATACATGTATTCATCATAGATTTCACCTTGATATGGTGCGTTGCAGATGTGAAGCACGGAACGATGACGAAGCTCCTAACTGTTTTGAGAGATATGTGCAGTTAAACATGATGCCATACCCAGGTTGCGACTTTGATATTGTTGGATTTTTCAACTTTTATAGTGTCTTCATTATATCAGTTACTGCTTTAGCTGCAAACTTCTTTCTCTCCGCCTCTGGCATCTCAGCTCCTTTATCTAGTTCAGTCAGTATCTTTTACCTCCATCAATCCGAGGCAAGACTTACCCCTCACCGCCTGTAACTTCAGCATCATAACTTGCAACTGCTCAACATCTTTCTCTCCATCGCCGTCATTTGGTCCATCATCCACATTCGAACCTCCCCCATATATGGCTTGCTTCATACCCAACATGTCCTCCTTCAGCTCTGCGGCATCAATGCCGAAATCAAGACTTCCTTCGCCTTCATCGGAGAGATTATCCTCCAAATCTGCTGGTGTAAGGTCATCGCCGAGGTCGTCTCCTCCGTCCCAGTCATTGGCTTCTAGTGCTTCTTTTACCCTTTCCATGCCTATAGATTCTACTTAATAGGTTAGCATATCTGTAGCTTAGGGAGCACAAAAAGTCACTCCGCTACCGCGGGCCCGTCAGCAGATAAACCGTTTCACACAAAGCTCTAAGAGCTCCAAAAGCTTAAAGCACTTTAAGCACTCGGTGTCTTAGCGAAGCTCCTCGTCTTGTATGCCGTAATTCGAACCAGAACACCTCTTCTAGAATCTCGATTCCACTCACCAGAATATTCATTCTTCCCCTTTCCCTCAAATTCCACGTACTCAAACCCGCTCTCCTGACAAATATCCTCCCACTCCTCCGTCTTGATTTCCAAATACGGCGTCCTGCTCTGCGGCATCGCTACCGCCATACACACACCATCCCATCCATATCCGCATCCCTCCCTCACCACCTCTCCTACCTTCCCCAATAAGTCCTTCACCTCTTCCAATTCATTTTTATTGACTGGCTTCCGGAATGCGACGATGAAGGCTCCGAGGACCGAGAGGACTTCTTCGGCTTCTGGGCCGAGGAAGTCGGCGGCCCAAAGAGTGGGTGTTGATGGAAGGGCGATCTCGTCGAGCCAGATAGGGATTGATGCGGTATAGTAGCGGGTTTTGAGGGGGAGAGTGTGGGAAGAGCCGGCGATGGCGGAACTTGGGAGGGAGGGCAGAGTACCGGTGAGTTCTGCAAATTGTTAGTGGGCTTCGGAAAGGTAGTGGGGGATATCTACCTTTTATGAAATCCAACAGTCCAGCATCTGGTCTGCTAACTGCGAGGATGCGGCGGGGATGTGTTATTTCCATTTTCTCAAAATACTGATGGCAGTGATAGAGGGGCGAGGCTGAAATGAAGCCTGGTGAAGCCGGCCTGCACGTGATGGGTATTTAGATATTCCTGAAATTGCAATATCACTGGTACAGAAGATTCCCACCAAACTGATGAAAATGGTCACAAACTCAGTGAAAGTCTGGAGTGCTTGGGCTTGGGCTTGACATTCTTTATTTCTCTCTACTTACTATGAGCAGGATTATATCCTTTGCCTTCAATCGTCTTTCACCAGCATGACTTTTCCCAGAACGCCATCATAACCCAAAGCCAGTATCTGTGTCCTCTCTATGTGCATTCCGCTCAGCCTCTTGGTGCTCCTCGTCCCCCACTGGCGCGTGCCCTGCTGACCGTGGCCCTTCCTCTTGCCAAACCGACACCTCTGCCCTTGACACCTCTACTTCTGAACATCGGCGCATTCCTGCAGATCATATGTTAGCATAAATTTAATACTGGTGTAGATTTCGGTTGAAAGCTAGGAGACGAGCCCACAAACCTTAGCATATCTGGTACGATGAAGAACCGTACGTGCGAGCCGCGAATATAGACTTGATCGAGATGCGTAACCCGTCCATCGCGCGCTGTGACTGTGATATCCTTGAGCTGTACGTTCATGTTGTCCTCAGCTATAACCCAATATTAGCAGATATCCCATGCAAGTCGTGGAAGAGAATGGACAGGCTGCTACTGACCTTCGATAAGCTTGCCCCGGTAGACTACGCCTGAAGTGATTTCGAGGGTGACCACATGGCCCTACACAAATGTTAGTAAGGTTCTTCGTAGATGTGGCGCCTCGATATAGGCTGAGGAATAAAACCGTACTTGCGCCTCGTTCAACAGCTTGATAGGTATGCCGATTGTGCTCGTCATGATGCCTGTATAGAGGAGTATGCGCTAGCGCAAATAAATCAAAAGAGTGGCAGATCTGGTAAATGGAGCTGGGCTAGGTCGTGAGGTTGATATCCAGGTTGTCGTCTGCAGAAGCTCAGAAGTCGCGCTAAGAATTTTGAAGCTTCTCGCTAGCGCCAAGTGTCAACTCCAACCTCATCAACATGTGAGCGGATTTTCAAAGATATGGACATGAACACCCTTAATATCTCAGCTACTTTGAATGTGTTTAAGCTTATAACAAGACCGGCTTTATGTTTGCCACACGTTACGATTTCAACGTTCAATCAACTCCCCATCCCATTAAACACGGGGCTTGAGAGATACAAAGATGTCGATATCAAGGCTATAGTCCTAGATAAGGACAATTGTTTTGCTTATCCGAAGTCTAATGATATCCACAAGCCATACGAGGTAGGTCATTGCTTCGAGACCTAGGTGTCACTATCCAGAGCCTATGATTTTCTACTCTATGTGTTGCTGATACTCTTGGCGGACATGTTTAAACCCATATCATGTTGTCCTTTTCTATATCTGTTTATATGCCACATTAATTGTTCTGACATAGCCACAGGAGCACTTTCAACGTCTCAAAGACGCCTACCCAGGTCGTCGTCTCTTAGTAGTTTCTAACACAGCTGGAGCTCTCTCACTTGACACCTCAGGTGACCTCGCCTCTGCCGTTGAAAAATCTACAGGTATACACGTCCTCCCTCACAGCTCCAAGAAACCCGGTTGCGGTCCAGACATAATGTCCTACTTTCTCTCCCATCCAGAAACCGGTGTCACGAAACCGCAGCAGATTGCTATTGTAGGTGATAGGTTGACGACGGATGTCATGATGGCAAATCTAATGGGGAGCTATGCCGTTTGGGTGAAAGATGGAGTTGTCCCGGTTGAAGAGACTAGCGTTGTAAGTGGCCCTTCGACCATGGGTGCAATAATGAGTGGCTGATTTTATCAGTTCGCACGTTTGGAGCAGAGATTCGCAGGCTTTTTGCAGAGAAGGGGATATGAAGCCCCTAACCCTATCAGTTCTTTCGAGGAGTGAACGAACGCCAAGCTAAGGTTTCACATTCAACGTCCTTCAGACGCAAAGATCTGTATAGCTCAAACGCTGCCATTAGGTAGTCCTTTGGTCGAGAGGTCTCGCATTAGACGGGTCGCCATAACGAGTATAGGGTTGTTGTTGGCTCGTAGAGAGTCAATATGGCTGCAGAATGGTGTCTTAAACTTGAAAGTCATAAGATGGCCGAGAAAGCTCAGCCTACACGGGGTCAGAAGAAGAAAACCAGTGGCTGGAGCTCAAGCAGACCTCCTTTGTAATCTGATATTTATATTCCGGCGTGAGCCTTCTCGGCTTTCTCAGTTCATATCCCAAATGAAATGACTCATCTATCAAGATTTTAAAGCTCAAAGATATATTTTTGTCCTTCAGCTACTATGAAACTCTTGACTCACTGCTTTTGTAGTATTCAGTATTCGAGCTTAATGAAATTTCCTTGCTCCACGTAAAGGCGTTTCCCTATTTCTATAAATATTCATAATTACAATAAGATGTAATCTACTTCAGGCTAACTCACAAGTGTCGATATAAGCCTAGGAAGGTTCGCACCCGTATTATTGTCTTTTGTGAATGATCCGAGACTTGGCATTCTTATGCCTTGATGTTTATCCAATGGCAATATCAATCCACAAAGCAAGCAGCCACCCTGATCTCCCTGGATACATATAGCCGGGCACTGTGACTTAGCAATTCCACTTAAGTATGGCATTTTGGACAATTGAGCTTGATCCACCCGAGCTTCAATCAAGTTTAGGAACCGGATTACTTATATCATATTTACCAGCCGTATTTCACTCTCTACTTCCACTACATGCTTTTACGACTATATATAAACCTTTGCAGCAGAGCCTCTGGATGCAGGGTATCAATGGATCGCTTAGTCGTAGTTAGCATAGCACTTAGCGCAGGCAGAAGCCTCCTGAAATGGACGTCTTTTTCCTCTCTGAAGTATGCACTCCCAACACAGGGATACCCGAGTAATCTCAGCCACGCTCCTGTAGAATGCTGCGTATTCTAAATCAGAATGATGCTTTCCGGTATATTGAGACAACAGACTCAGTGTTTTCTTTCCTTGCTTTTTGTTGCCATAGACTGAATTATTGCCTCTAATTTCAGCTGTAATCAAAATTTTATCAGACTGTGACTTTGTAGGAAGCTGAGATCAGGATCAGGATGAAAAGGCATAGATTCTCCTACGTTCTCTAGGCGGGTGGACAAACTATGTACACTTATGATAACGAGAGGCAAGAGTGTCCCTGCATGCTGGCTCCCTTCAAGCCTCGTCTTGGCTCGCAATAATATATGTCTTATGAGTTTTATAATGGTTTCTTCCCTGTATTTATCCGTTTCTTCATTCTTCTTTCCTCTTTTAGCGTTCTTTTTGAGTGCTCTCTTGGCTTTCTTGAGCTTGGGGGTTGGCTCTGGCGAGCATGATATGTCATCATCGGCTTCGTCAATGATTGCCTGTAGTAGAAAAGACTAGTCTTTGTCGGTTTCGCCGTGATGTGTTAGCGCGCCTGCTTCTTCTTCCGTCCTCGCACCGAGCAGTTCTCCCTCTCCTACCCACGAAGTGTTTTCTAAACCATGAAAGTTTACGTATGCTGACATCATGATCAAAGCAAGTGCCATGTTTGATGGCTGACCCAGATTCTGGCCGTCCAGTTGGTCGATTAACATTCCTTAAAGAGTACGAGTCTTGCACTATTCACCCGCATGGAGGAGATCGTTGATATATATGTAAGAGAGCTCCATGCGCGGGGTGTTGGAGATTGAGTTATAATAACAAACCTGGATAATAAAACGTACCTTGGTGTATAGTCACTAGCCAAAGTCCGTGCCTTCTTGACTTCAACGTAGGGAACACATTTTTGAATAATTTATATGCATTTGTACAAGAAAATCAGAGTACAATATAACTGAACACGATACAAATATATTGTGTTACTGAGCTCTATTTCCACTTAGATGCCTGCCTTTCTCTATCGCCTTTTATGATGAAGGATTCATGTCAAAAAGTATATATAACAAAAACAATCACAACAATAGAGATTCGCTGGTGTCATTTCACTGACCTCGTCACAGCTGAAACCTTCAGGCACAGCTAGTGTGATCCTATTTGCTCTGCACCTCAGCGTACAGTTCTACTAACCTCTTGAATGTCGGATAATATACCCATGCGGTAAACCCCTCCTGGTATTGTGTCACCCGTCACTAAGCCACATACACCCTCCCTTTAAACATCGCTTTCCCCAACGCTCGCCTGTTCTATCTATTAATTATTTTCCACGCTGTCGTATAGGACTCATATCTCTAGACATGCCTAAACCAATTTCGGGAAGAAAGAGGAAGGCCAAGCATTTCGAGAGCGATATGCCTGATGACCGTTACCCTAATCCTTCAACGTCGGGCTCTATCACTAGTTATTCCGTCACTCGAAGCATCGCGAAGAACCCTGGCCTTTGCAACCGCTGTGCAAGACTCGATCTGGACAATATATTGTCATCGCAGCATAAAACCTCCAAGGGTTACGTGGTGACCACTCTTAGCACAGTCCGTACCTGGTCAAAAGCTTCTTGTTCATTTTGTCGTTTGCTGTCCGGCATTCTTGATAGGTGCCACGACATCGAGAACCACCTGGATACTATCAAGCCAACCCTTTGGTCATATTCTAGTAATCGAATTACTGATTTAGGGTGGAGTACTATCAATAGAACTCTTTTAAGTCTTAGTTGGAGTGACGAATACATTGTCCCACAAGCTGTTGATGGGGAAGGCCCCATCCGGATCATTAAGCAAAATGACATCGATTTCAATATCCTAGCGGGTTGGATCAGTACATGTCAAAGTATGCATACCAAATCCTGCAATATCGAGGCTCCATCCTCTGCAACGGTGCCATTTTTCAAATTGATCGACTGCGAGACACGCAGGATTATACAAGCACCAAACGTGCCTTATGTTGCGTTAAGTTACGTATGGGGCAACGTTTTACCCCAGAGAAGCGCCGACCTGGATCGTCTTCCGGAAGAGTTACCACACACAATCAAGGACTCTATTACTGTCACACTCAAGCTTGGCTTCCAATATCTTTGGGTCGATGCATATTGCATTAATCAGGAAATTAAGGAAGAAATCATGGCACAGGTTCCAAAGATGGACTTGATATATCAAAATGCCCAGATCACAATAATAGCTTGTGCTGGGAAGGATTCAGACTATGGCCTTCCAGGGTTGAGTTTGCGGGAAAGACATCCACAAGGACATGCATATTTTGAGAAGCATCTTATGGTCACTGCCTTGAGCGACCCACGGAAATTTATTAGAAGCTCAAAATGGGCCAGTAGAGCATGGACTTATCAAGAAGGCGTACTATCCCTGAGACGTCTGATATTTACAGACTAGCAAGTGTATTTCGAGTGCCATGGAATGTATTGTTGTGAAACAATGGATTTTCCCCTGCTAGATCTGCATACTAAAAATCGTCAAAGATTTAGAAGAACATTTTGTCAGGGCGAAGGGGTGGGATACTTCCCACAGGGGGTTGGAAGAAGTTCCTTTGAGGTGACAAAGAGAATCGAAGAATATTCTCGCTTAAGTTTAAACCTTACACAGCCGTCAGATATCCTGAGAGGTATTCTAGGTATCCTAAGCGCATTTGAGAGAAGCACCCTCAAAGTACGCCATCTTGCAGGGATACCATTTCTACCACTATCCCCTCAAGTGGCAGGGCTTCCACGCGATAATTGGACTTCAGCCATTCGTTTCTTTTCCGGGCTTTGCTGGAACCTGGAAAAACCATCAACTAGGAGAGCCAACTTTCCTAGCTGGTCTTGGACTGGCTGGAAAGAACCTGTCGTGAATTGGGGGTACAAAAAGGACGAATTGGGTGAGATCAGGGCGGATAATGATATTGAGGTTCTTGTGAAAACTTCTGCTGGGCAACTAGTCGACTTAGAAGAGGCCTACCAGCTGCAGAACAATCCCAGCCCAGCCGTACGCTTGAGCAACCTTATTCAGGTATCTGCGTGGGCCTCCTCTCTGCGTATACCAAAACAAAGATCATGGCGGGACCCAGAAGACTTTGAAGTAAATATCAACCTTGAGGATGGAGGATATATTTGCTGGAGATTCAAGCCGACTACTGATGCTAAAATTTCAGCTGAAAGAGAGATCATTGGGATCCATTTAGCCTATAAAACAGAAGCAGTTAAACGTTCAGAAGCAACAGCCTCTGCTTTGTTGGTTGTTGGCAAAGCCGGCGACATTTATGAACGGCTAGGCTTTGGATGGACTGGCTGGCTCCAACAAGATAGGTTCGACAAGACTGGCAAAGGAGAGGGCTTCGTTGTGCACCCGAAGTTTATGAAGCCTCTTGGACTTGTGAGATCGTTGAAGACTATCACGTTGGGGTGAGCGGTTCTTCTGGGGTCGAACAAGACATAGCCCCGCAACATGTTACGTCCTTATTTAGGAATGGCTTCTTTCTGGCCAATTTTTGGTTTCCTGGATGGTCAGGCTTCCACACTATTAAGCAAAGCGTCCAAAGCGACCAAGGATAAAGAGCTTTCTCTGCACAATTATCGGCGTGCTATTTTGCCTCATGCTGCGCTCGGATTCCTAATTCTCAAACGGCAGCAGCTTCTGTATACATATTCTAAACTTGCGCGTTGGCCATTAGGGGGAACAGAATAACTCTCAGGTTGGCGATTCTTGCTTTGCGCGGGTTTTGATTGCTATAGTAAAGGTTGTTGTCATTATTGGTTATATTGCACGCGATCGTGATATTATCAAACACTAGAAATAGGAAGAATCTGAAGCTCTGTTTCAGCATTGGAATCACGGCACGAGGCCACGTAGGTGAAGGCCGTATGTTCCAAATTACTAGCAATCACTCTCGGGTGATAAATGCGCTACACTCAAGCTATGACGCTGATGGTTGATGTTTTCAGACACGTAAAATACGTGGAGCTCTCTATAATTATTCCTATTCCATAGGTAGGACAGAAATCCAAGGAATAACAACGATAAAAGGCTTGATGGCAGCTATGTGATGCACCATAGCCATTCGTTTCGTAAGTATTGTGCTGAAAACAATCTGTGAAAATGTATTCCCTGCCTCAAAGAACCTCTCGATAGTGTGTAAACCGGCAGCCTGTCCTGAATCTGCCCTAGGGAAATCAAGCGAACCGTGTCTCCATTATGGTCAAGGTAATAACAAGCGCTTAAATATTTGTGAAATGATAGCCATTGCTAGATGTAAAGCAGGTAGAGGAGATCTTTGGTAGTGAACGCATAATTCGACTTCTCTTAGCAAATATCCTTGTTCAGAATCTGAAATACCTCTTTGACATTACGTTCTTGACAGCATTGGCAAAAGGAGCCCAAATCTGCAATACTAGCGACTGAAAATCCCTCAATGAATATTCTCCTGTCCTTGTACACCGAAGTGCCAAGGGACATGAAATTACTGATCACTACAATACGCCACCTATAGCTTCGTGTTATAGTCTGTCCAAAGCCTTGAATACAACATATTCCATTTTTTAAATACTTATTCAAGATTACAAAACAAACCTTAGAAGTTCTATTGGGGGTTATATGGGCAGTCCGGTTTTGAACTTGATGGAACCACAAAGTAGTGCTCGATTGTCCGGACACAGGATAATCAGAGAAAGTCTGACATGTGGCCGTTTGTTTCTTTACTATAAGAGTACAAGAAGCATGAAGCTCTCGTCTGAACGTAGAGATGGCTGGGGTTGGTTCATTGGCCAAGAGCGTTCGAGCCTCATAGTGAAAGACGGCACTTGGGGGAAACGTAGTCAACGATCCTCGCAAGTAAGCATTTGCAATCTTGAGTGGAGCTGAAGTAGGATACGTTACTGGCGTGATGGAAAAGTTCGCTTACAAGAATGCTTGGTTCAGAACATGGAAATATGATCGTCGCCATGTTTTGCAAGTATTTACAGGCCACCCCCATACAGTTTAATGTATAAGCTAATGCTCAATGTATCAGAAATATTAGACATTGAGCAGCTTCGGGTTGCTCTCCTAAGAGCCTGCTTTGGTAAAGAGTGACCTGGCGCGAATATTGAAGAAATAATATCAGAATTTTGTTTCATCATCCTTGTTGATGTGACAAGTTTACATGTTCAAACATTATTGCTGTAGAACTTAGGCAGCCCTTGACAACAAAAATGAGTTATTCGCAACACGTGGGGGGGTTTCTCTTTCGAGATCTGATATGGCCGCCAATAATCAAAGAATCCTCGAAAATGGTTCACAACTAGATTCCAAATCAAAAATTCATTGGAAGCAATGAAGAAGGTACTTTCTTTGGAAGAAATAGGGATGAAGGGTATTTACCAGTTAAAACATGCAGGCATTAACTCAGGCCTTGTAGCATCGTTTTCCAGATCTTCTAGACTGCGAGGTGCCTTAAGGACCCGTTGGCGCTCGGTGAACTTGAGACGTTTTCCATGGTAGAAAAAGAGCACACCGCCAGGCTGCACTCACACAGTACCGGCACGTAGGAAAAGAATATTCCGCACAGCAAAAGCAGTGGCTAATGATGAGTTGTTCTAGAACGGGGAGGTAGGAGGAGTGTCCAAATCGAGAATTGCCCCGGCTTGGACCTTCGGTTCTTGTAGAACCACAACAACTTCATCCTCATCATTGCCAGTTTCAACAAAGTTTTTGGGGAAGAGCCGAAAGCCGATTGATGTTTTGACCGTTCTCTTTCCATTATCAGCTGCAAGCTGTTTCGCTTGTCGCTTGTTCTTTGTATCACAATAGCCGTTGTCTCAATCGTCCTCCGGACTTGCACCAGCGTTTCAAGAGATCCCAAGAACTAAACGAGAATTGATCTTCTTCAACTAGCACGATGGGGGCCGATATTTCATGGCTATGTACTGTAGTGAATCTACCATTTAGTGATGCATGAACTTCCAAGGCGATGCTCCGAGCCTCAGGTTGAAAGGGACTGTTTCGTCAGCATATTCCTTCCGAGGCTCTCAGAGGGGAGATAATCGCTTTTATTATTGCATAAAAGAGCGACCATATGTAGAGGCTTTGAGCATGGGAATGCCTGAAGGCGATCAAACCTTTGCGTATTGCCCCGGACTGAAATGGACTGAAATGGACTGGCAACGTGGATAAAAGTCCTCGCGAGGCTTGGCGTTGAGTTCGGACGAAAATTCAGCGGTACCCTGCACTCACCGATTACTGTCCTGTACTGTATGTATAGTGTTCACCCCAACTGCCTTGCCTTGTCTCGACTCATGATACCGCACCGCACTATTTTTAGCCGATCGGGCCCCCTTTCACGTCTGAAGACAGTGGAGAGAGAGCATGATGGACTTTGCCTAGAATCAGGTGCTGCTTGAGACCGAGGTTTTGGTTTCTGGATCTGGGTGAAACGTGATGCTGAATGAATTCGACCAGGAATGCTAAGCTGTCAAAGGCAACTCTCGATGGGGTTGAGGAGGGGAGGAGCAGAAGGAGCGAATGAACTGATCAATTGCTGACTGGCGGTATTTAAAGGCCCATGATGCTTACGATGGCGCGGGAGAGATATCGACCACCAGACCTTCTGGAAGCACGACTTTTTAGCATAAAGATCTGGCTCGAAACAGGAAGTTGACTAATCGGGCTTGTGCTGAAATGTTAGTTTACATCACCAGAGCTCGCTTCCATCATGAGGAGTGCGCATTAAGTCAGCACTTGAAGTGGAAGCCTTGTCAGTTTCAACCCCGCAGTGGTTTTGTTTTTACTTGATCGGAGCTTTCTCTCACCATATCAGATTTAAAGCACCGAGGTATCAAAGGAACAGCCAGTCAAGTTGATGAATTTATTTGTTATACATCAATAGTGCAGACGACACGGTGTGTGGTCGCGGCAGTGGCAGCAGCAACAACAGCCGCAACAAAGTGGGTAGGGACGATTTTAGGTGCTAAAACATGGTGGTTTGCGATGATGTTGTATGACCCCCTATTTTGAGGATTTAGGGGGGGTGGAGGGGACGGGTACCTGACTAAAAGTGTCTTTACCATACTCGATTTAGCAGCTTACAGTGCATCAGCGCCAATCATGCGTTAGCAGACGCAGGTACAGGACAACACCAGCCGCGGATTCTACCGTTGGATGAACTCGATCTAAGGCAAACCAGCCAACCACGGCCGTATCTCTGGCCAGACTTTCGTGGCGCCTTAACGCGATGGAGAAATTCTGTCAAAATAGCATCCCCGAACTGGCGGCAAATTCATGCTTTCCCCCCTAACCTGATCGTCACGATGGTTGTTGTTGTTATTGTTTCATTCATTGGTCCACGTATTGACCCGTCTCTTCTTACGATTGGTTTGTCAGACCTAACAGCCTTTCCTCGCGGCCACCATGTAACAAACGACGAGGACTTTCGTCGAGGATCGTGCCCCCAAGCGAGAGAGGAGCACACAAAGTTGGAGAAAAGTTACAGCAGATATATTGGTGCGCATGACGGACGATTGCAGGTGCTACGATATTTTAGTAGAATTCTGTCGTGACGCGTAGCAAGTGCTTATCATTATTGTCATAACCATCATCATTAGTGTTACTATGACTGATCGCGATATTGTGCTGTTGGCACCGCTCGAGAGCAACAATTGAGGCACAGATCGAGGTTGGCATCTGATAGATCTGTAAGGCGGCATAGACATGAGCTGCTTGGCCTGTGAAATGCACTGGGAACGTTATTTTGAGTTCTGCGCCCCCTGGTTCAGGCGGGAGAATCTGTCCTTGTCCCCTGGATGGGCTTCCATGGCCAGGCATCTAGCAGATGTGTATGGTCGGACTTGGACGCCTCGACTAGCTCAGGGGTCCATGTCTGAGGAAAGAGTCGAGCAGGGATCATCGAAGCCATTGGGTGAGGATGACTGTGGATGGGCAACGATGGATGAACCGGTTGAGAGACCATGCACGAAGAACGCGTGAGCATAGGCCCCAGGGGAACGCAGTCATGCTTGCGGTCTGCATCAACACCTGAAAAAGCTTCTCCTTTTTTTTTTTCCCCTTCCCCCTTCTCCTGTTTCTTGATTCGGCGGGCTTAGGGTGAGCCTGAGAATAGTGGGTAGTGAGTGAGAGATGCAAAGGAGAAGAAAAGGAAAAGTAAGAAAAAGGAAAAGGAGATGGGATCGAATGGATAAAAGCATCGAAAATAGAGTTGTGTGCTACTACTACTACTACTGCTACTACCACTACCACAGTACTTGTAGATAATCCTCGCATACAGCATGTGCTGTAGTGTTGCAGTAGATGATTTAGGGGCCTCCCCCATAAGCACCGTAAGCACCCATAACCATACAGGACTTTTTATGCAACCCACTCTTAGCCAGTGTGGCCAAGCATTTCCTGCTCTTCAAAACCCGCGCTTAACCGTTTCGAGATCCAAGACCTGTTCCACCCGCCAAACCCACACAACCCTACCACCACACCACCACCACCCGCCGCTTCACTCTTCAGGTCATCCTCGCCGCTTTTTCCTCTCTCCTGTTCCTCTTACTCTTTCTCTCTCTCTCTCTTTTTTTTCCCACCACCACCTCGTCGTCGTCGTCGCAGCCTGTCATCGTGTCGTCGTGATACTTCTTCCCTCTCTCCCTCTCTCTTTTTATTTCATAGCCCTTTACGGACCCGTCACTCCTTTCGGTCCATTACGCTCCTTCGGCTTTTATAGTCTTTTGATTTCAACTCTTAGGTTCACACTCCTTCGGAAGAACCCATTTTCAGATCCTTCAACTTGGAGATAACCTTGAAACCCTACCTTTCTCTCGTTCCTGCCAGATACAGCGAAGCATTTTTCAATCACACTTGTTCTTCTTTGATTTACTCGATACTTCTATCGTTTTACCTTTGTCCAATATTTGACACCACAAGCGCAACTGCGAACCCCACAGTCCTTCGACGTTGCTGGAACACACATAACCATACGATTGCGACAATATTGAGAAAGAGCAGGAGGAATATAAACTTGGGCAGTTTACGCAATATATTTAGAGAAACGACGTGCTACCCCATACCAGCAAGATGTCAGACTTGTCGCAAGATGACGCGGCGGTTAAGGTGTCGTCCACACCATCACCAACCGCGTCCAACCCAGCAAGCAGCACCTCCGCATCCCGAAGACCGCCCCGGAAAAGCACGTTGACCCAACAGCAAAAGAACCAAAAGAGACAACGCGCTACTCAGGACCAGTTAGTTACGCTGGAGATTGAATTCAACAAGAACCCTACACCTACGGCAACCGTTAGAGAACGAATTGCGGAAGACATCAACATGACAGAACGATCTGTGCAGATTTGGTTTCAGAACAGGTGGGCCTTGTGTGAAGTTGGTCTGTGATGCTGAAACTAACACATAATAGGCGTGCTAAAATAAAGCTTATCGCAAAAAAGAGCATTGAAACTGGGGAGGATTGCGATGCTATTCCGGACTCAATGCGCCAATATCTTGCCCTCCAGGCCATGGAATCTGGGAAGTCATTAGGGGCTAACTTTTTGGGTCGAGGAGGGCTTATGCCTTATGGTACTGGGAGCATGATGATGGGTGGAGATGGAGGTCCTCAGGGCAAAGTTGGTAAGTGCAACTTCTTTGTCATGGTATAAAATCTTACTGACTTTTCTGTAGTCATTCACCATCTTTCTTGCCGGTCCCTGAGCATTGGCTCATGGAGGAGAGTGGGACAAAATGCCATGGACCTCATCATATTTTACTCACCAGACAAGGCCTGCATGACATACTATATTAATAACGATCAAGCAGGATACAAGATCGAATATCCATTTGCGTACATCAAGAATATCTACCTGGAAAATGGAGATATGGAAGTGGGAAAGCCTGGTGGACTGGTCGTTGAACTCAACCGGCCGCCTAATTTCTTTATGGACTCATCTGGATCTGGTGGATTTTTCCAGTGTGGTGACTTTACAGAAGATCAGCAGGCATCTTCGATTATGGTCCATCATCTTGGTGGTCACCCAAAGGTCTTGAGTGGACAATTGGCCAAATTGGTGTCCCTGGATTCGTTCATGACGCGCCATAGCCCGTTTGACAACCATCAACAACTATCTGTATCCGCGCCTGTCTCGCCCACCGGTCACCGTCCAGCGTCACAGCCGAATTACAATGCTCAAGCTCATGTTGGCATGTTCCAGGAATCACAATGGGGTATTGGCGTGCATCCTTCAGCACGAGGACCAGGCCACAAGCGACAAAGGAGTCGATCTGTCCCAATGGCTGTTGACTTCTCCATGTTCCAGCACCAGATGCCGTCATTCCTTATTCAACACCCAGGCGAAACTCAACCGCAACCCCACAACCCGAACATTTTTGCGCCTGTTCCTCAGCAACCAAATAACCTTGGTCCCATAGGACCAAATCTGCGCATTGATACGTCCTCTGGTTATGGTATGGAGTTCAGACAATATCCTATGTCGGCAGCCACGACAGCATCACCCTCAGAGTATGTTGCTAGTCCATTCTATTCCCAAGGACCCGACTCCGCAGCCTTACCCGCTTCTTCTTTCAACAACACCCCCTTTACCGTGCCATTCCTTTCGCCTAACCCTATGGTCGATCCTCAACACATGATTCAGCCGTCAGTGTCTCCATTGTCGTTCGTAAGCCATGGAAGCCATGGAGACCCAGCGATTGTAGATCAGTCTCCGCCGCTTTCCATGATGCACCGAAGCGCCTCGGCCGATGTTTATGGCATGTCACACGATCCCCATTCAAATATGTCAGAGGATGGCAATGCACTGAATGAGATGTACTCGAAACACACCCTCAACCTTCCAATGCATCCTCATTCTCCAGCGGCATTCGCAGAACAAACGGCTGCGGATATGGATATGAATCAGCTTGTTTCATTCGATGAGAATCCCGCTAGCATGAGTCCGGAGAACCATTCATAAAAAGGCTGATGTTAGATCATTTTGATCGCGACTAGGCTTCGTATCTATCCTTGTGTCTAATTTTGGATACACGAAGAAGAATGACGGTAAAGGACAGTATTGTTGTTTCCGTCAAGAATGTGTGATTTCAGCGAATGCAGCATGCGCGGCGTTTATGGTGGTGTTTCAATGGGTGATCGGTATATACACATCACGGCTGCTGCGGACTTGCTGCTTCTTCCTGTCGATTTTTCGATCTCGCACTAATAATGCGTGTTCCAACAGACACGCACGTTGTTTCCTTGAGTTTTCTTTGTCTTTTACGCCACGAACTTGCATGACGAATCTACTCTCTCGATCATGCGTGTCTGGCACAGCGCGATCGTTTTTCTCTCATCGGATTTTGCGGGCGTGCTCCTGTTTTGATGCATCTCTTCTTCGTGTGTTTGTATTGTCTCCTGAGGAGACTTCTAGGTGGATCTTGGTGAATGGTCTGGGGAAGAAAATTTGTGTGGAGATACCAAAGGGAGTGAGAGAAACATTTGCCGGTTTGCATTTGGAGAGGTAACAATGGGGAGGGACTTAATAGTTCAAAGAATCTACTTGTGAATCTACCCATTTCCGTAACTTGTGCAGGGACAGACACATCCCGCTTCCAACTTCCAAAATCAAGCACCGTGTAAAGCTTCGCTCAAATACTGAGAATTAGGAGTGATCTCAAATCCAGTTCAACAATTTGGACCGGAAAGAGTGACAACTTGTGTCTTTTCAGCATTACCTAATCGGGCTCTTGGCACATGTGAAAAGATGCTTATCAGATGCAGTTAGTTTAGAATATTGATTGAGCTCCAATGACACGTATAGCAAGGGGAGAATTCATTGTATGAGGTTAGATTTCTCGTAGGAGGCCGCAGTTAGTACTTCTGTCAGAAAGTATTCTTGCTTGACGTGAATCATTCAATTCCGAAGATCCAAGGTCTTAAGTCTTGGAAAAATGCACCGCCTCAATATTGACACGAGCATCCCAGACACCATGATCTGCACGAGGTTCCGAAGCCTGTTCTCTCCTCAATTTTCAGAAGTCTGGCGGACTACAATCTTCGCAATCACTCTTTCAATGTCCATTTAATATAGTTCTATTTTCTAATGCTGTCGTTATTCATGATGAAATGTTTTTATAGAGGCCACGCAATCGAAATACGAGGGTCTAGAAATTACTAGAAAGTTCACATTTAAGTAAGGAACATCAACGAGTCTCCAGGGATTGAGCGGGTGATCTATACTAGCAGATTGAGTTGGAGCAGAGTATTCTGAATGAATCCAGGAACCGCTGCCATGGATCCCAACCCACCTTCGTCAGACAAGGACGGCGCAAAGGCCCCGGATAAAGAGCTTCACAAGGTTCGATTCTCCCAGGACCTGGACCGCGCAACCGCGTCTACGTCCGCCGAACGTCCTCCCACCCCAAACCTCACTCTCGATACAGCATCTGCGCCCAAAAGCCCGATCGAAGTGTCCGAGTCTGCGCCGGGGCTTTCGCAAAGAAAACCCCTGAGCCCTACGTCACCCAGGGCGAGAGATAGAGGATATTCATTGCGGAGAGCGTTATTCTCAAGGAATATAAACAATGGAGGAACGAGTCCGATTGAGCTTGCGGAGGCGGGATCCTCGAGCGAAGGTGTTGGAGCAGGAAAGGCGGCGGAGGGCAAGGGGAAGAAGGGGAACGCGTCTGTTGCTGTATCATCAGCCACTGCGACTGCAGGGGCGTCATCGAAGCAGTACAGATCCGAATCATCCGACTATGATTCTGTATTATTAAAGGCTCGGGAGAAGAAGACGGGGACAATGAACTTGCCGCATTATGGGATATACGCACGAACGCGACGCCGTGAGAATGCACTGATCAGAAAGATGCAAACGTTTTGGGAGGAAAAGATATACAAGCCGCTGTTCGAGAAGAAACAGCTCCCTCCCTCTAAGGATGGGCGACATGTCGATCTAGATGCTTTGCGCAGGACGCCGGTTATAGATGAGAGGACTGGGAAGAAGCATATCGGGAATACGATACGCTCGAGTCGGTACACGATATGGGATTTCATTCCACGGCAACTCATATTCCAGTTCTCTAAATTAGCAAATGCATACTTTTTGCTGATGTCGATTCTTCAAATGATTCCTGGACTTTCACCTGTTGGCTCATATACGACTATCGCGCCATTGCTGCTTTTCATAGCGCTCAGTATGAGTAAGGAAGGATGGGATGATTACCGGCGGTATAAGCTTGATAAGATCGAGAATAACAAGGAGACTTTGGTTCTCAATGCTAATCAGCGTCATTCTGGCGGAGCGAAATTGTCACAATTCGATTCTGGCAAACCACATGGAAAAATCAGGGAATTTCTATCTGCTAGAGAGAAATCTGATTCGAGGTGCGATGAAGACAATACTACACTCTCAACTCGGGATTCGAATCTTTGGGCACATCTGAAGTGGCAGGATGTGAAAGTTGGGGATATCATCAAGCTTAGGAGGGATGATGACATTCCAGCAGATATAGTCCTGCTATATGCCTCAGGCGTCAATGGCATTGCTTATATCGAAACCATGGCTCTTGATGGTGAGACTAATCTGAAGACCAAACAAGCACCAGTATCTTTGGCGAAGCGTTGTACCACAACAGATGATCTGATAGCATGCCGAGCAAACATAGTTGTCGAAGACCCAAATCTTGATCTATACAACTTCGATGGGAGGGTCACAATAGATGGAGAAACATTACCTCTCACGACAAACGAGATCGTGTTCAGGGGAAGCACCCTCAGAAACACTGATACAGCGATCGGCATGATCATCAATTCCGGAGAAGAGTGCAAGATCCGTATGAACGCTAACAAAAGCCTACGGATCAAAACTCCTGCCATGCAGACGATTTCTAACAAAATCGTGGTTATGCTTGTATTTTTCGTCATTCTTCTATCTTTGTTCTGTACAATCGCTTACCAGATCTGGACAAATAATGTCGAAAACGACTCTTGGTATCTTGAAGGCGCCCACTTGAACTTCAGCTTCATTATTGTTGGGTTTATTATTCTGTACAACACTTTGATTCCCCTATCACTTTATGTGAGTTTAGAGATTATCAAAGTGGGCATGTTCCTACTCTTGAAGGATGTAGATATGTACGATCCAGTATCTGACACGCCAATGGTTTGTAATACTACTACCATTCTTGAGAATTTAGGTCAGGTTGATTATGTCTTTTCAGACAAGACCGGAACCTTAACCGATAATGTTATGCGGTTTCGAAAACTCAGTGTAGCGGGATATGCCTGGCTTCATGACGTTGATCTGCAAAAGGAGGCGGCCGAAAAGCTTATACTGGCTGAGAAATTAGAGAAAAAAGACAAGGGGAAGGGAAAAGCCATTGCTAAGAAATCGTCTATGCGCAAGAAGACACACCGACCAGCATTCGCAAGGAATGATACGGACTTGACTGCTGGTACTACTGAGCGGCCGGGATACTTAAGAAGAACAAGTACGACATCTATATGGAAGTCCACGGCACGACCTGCGAAAGCACAGCCAGAATTCCGCACAGAGGATCTTTTGAAATACATTCAGCGCAAGCCTCACAGCATATTTACCAAGAAGGCTAAATTCTTCCTCTTGTCTCTTGCTCTCTGCCATACTTGTTTACCTGAGGTGAAGGAAGATGGAGAAGTAGAGTTTCAGGCTGCATCTCCCGATGAATTAGCGTTGGTCCGAGCAGCTCAAGAGTGTGGTTATTTAGTTATTGACCGTGCTGCACGAACGATTACGTTGTCGATTCGTGGTGCAACAGAATCGGCCGAGCCGATCGCTGAAACTTATGAGATCCTTGACGTAGTAGAGTTTTCAAGCAAGAGAAAGCGCATGTCAATTATCGTCAGGTTTCCGAATGGCAAGATCTGTATCCTTTGTAAGGGAGCCGACAGCGCTATCCTACCACGATTGAAGCTTGCGTCTCTAGCCCAACAGAAAGTGGGAGAGGTGCATCGGAGAGCTAATAAGAGGAAGAGCATGGAGGTAGAAGAAGCGTTAAGGAGAATGAGTGAATCTAGTCCTAGGAACAGCTTCAGCAGACCAAGCATAACATTGTCTCGACCTAGTATGGCGAGAAGTCGTAAGAGTAAGTTCAGATCATGCACACGCTCCTGGGGAGGGCAAGATCGTTAACAATTCCTAGGTATTGGTGCTGGACGGCCAAGTATGGCCAGCTCAAGGATGCCATCAATTCGTGACGAACTTGACAGCTGGCTTACACGCCGAGAAACCGACGTAGAAATGGCAGATGATTTGAGTGTCTACTACACACCCAGACACTCAACGGCTACACCGCGACCTTCTATGGCATTGGGACGGGTATCATATGCTTCTACGGACGCGGCATCATGGCAAGAAGACTACATTGATGATCTGATTGATGAAGGCCTCGTCTTGGATGACTCTGCAGTGTTCGAGCGTTGCTTCCAGCACACAAACGATTTTGCGTCAGAGGGTTTGCGAACCTTGCTTTTTGGATATCGCTTCATTGATGAGCAAGAGTATGTTGGATGGAAGAAGGTATATCTTGACGCAACAACAAGTCTTGTCGACCGTCAAATCTTGATCGAGAATGCCGGAGAGATGATTGAGCAGAATTTTGATCTGGCTGGTGCTACAGCTATTGAAGATAAGCTTCAGCAAGGCGTACCCGAGACCATTGATAAACTGAGGCGAGCCAATATCAAGATTTGGATGCTCACGGGAGATAAGAGAGAGACTGCCATCAACATTGCCCATTCTGCCAGATTATGCAAGAATTACTCGGAGGTTGTCATCTTGGATTCTACGACTGGTGAAGTTGAGCAGCGTATGGCCACAACGCTACTGGATATCAGCAAAGGATCCGTCGCACATTCTGTGGTTGTTGTTGATGGTCATACTTTGACTGAGATTGATGCTGATGAGACTTTATCTGCGCTCTTCTTTGATTTGGCAGTGGTCGCTGATTCGGTCATCTGCTGTCGAGCAAGCCCAAGTCAGAAAGCCGGGCTGGTAAAGACTATCAGAACCAAGGTCAACAAGTCTTTGACTTTGGCCATTGGCGATGGTGCCAACGACATTGCCATGATTCAAGAAGCACATGTCGGAATTGGCATCAGCGGAAAGGAAGGGCTTCAAGCTGCTAGGATCTCGGATTACTCGATTGCCCAGTTCAGATTTCTGCAAAAGCTTCTTTTTGTGCACGGAAGATGGAACTATGTCCGGATAGGCAAATACATCCTCGGCACATTTTGGAAGGAGTTGATGTTCTATCTGGTTACAGCACTGTATGAACAATGGTGTGGCTACACTGGTACTTCGCTATTTGAATCGACCTCACTCACAGTTTTCAATACACTCTTCACCTCCCTTGCAGTCATTTTGCTTGGTATTTTTGAGCAGGATTTATCCGCTACGACTCTTCTCGCTGTCCCTGAACTTTATGTGCAAGGACAGCGCAACGAGGCGTTCAACTTCAAGAAGTATTTTGGATGGATGTTCATGGCCACATGCGAAGCCATGATAATCTGGTTCATTGGCCAAGAACTCTGGGGCAACGCCATCTTCAACAAAGACGGGTCCCTTCTTGGCTTGGGCCAGATCGGCTTCAGCGCGTCCATCATGTTCATCAACATCAAGCTGCTCATCCTCGAATTCCACAATATTACCATCATCCCGATTGTCGGCTTTTTCGTCACAGTCGGTGGCTGGTGGCTTTGGACAGGTGTATTATCCGTGATTTTCAAGCCGAACAAAGATTACCTCCTCTACCCAATGCTCTCAGCCTTCGTCACACACCATGGCCGCGACCTGACGTGGTGGCTCGTCCTCTTGCTCATCCTATCTTGCCTCACGCTCTTCGAACTCATAGTAAGCAGCATACGCAAGACGTTCTGGCCCACCGACACAGACGTCTTCCAAGAGCTACAAAAAGACCCCGCGATCCGCCGTCGCTTCGAAGAGGCCGTCGATTGCGAGAGCAACTCCGCTCCGGAGCTGGAAATCGGGAACAGGAAATCAAGCGCGGAGCTAAGAGAGGGCGAGATCCAGGCGTTGCTGAATCGGCCGAGGGTCATGGACGGGGCCGCTGACCCGCTTGGGGAACCGAAGAAGAGGAATACCATGGATGCGGAGGCAGAGGCGATCGAACTGCGGGCGAGGTATCCGGAGACAGGGAAGAGAAAGATATCGACCGATGTTAGAGATGTGTAAATATGATGGCGTGACGAGATTATGTGTTTGGTACATCATAGATGAAGGCATAACCTTCCTTTTTTTTATTGGGTGATACCAGGGTTTACTAAAGGGCATGGCGCGGTTTCTGTTTGGGATATTCTCTATGTAATTTAGTTGTCTCCAATTCCATTAGTACGTTTTCATCACCGTTGGTTCATCAAATATGACGGTGATTGCAGAATACGTGGACTATCGTCACAAAAGCAGCACACTCTCTGTGCCATTCACCAAGATAAAAGAGAACCAGTACAAAATGCTAAGAACCTGCCCATAGCACCACCCTGACATCCATCCATCGTACCGGCATGACAACCGTGTAATGAGAGCAGCCGACCCCGAAACCGAGATAGCACAAGCGCGACACAGCGCCTCCACGAAAGCGGCCCCGAGAGTTGATCTCGCTACCATATACAAGACAACATTTCCTTTTTTCCTTCTTTTGGTTTTCTTCGCGAGCCGGGTGTGATCGCTCCGTTAGTACGGTATAGAGAATAGCGCGTTAGCAAGTACAACACAATCTTACTACCGTATGTTCACGCGGCTCTGGTCGAGCTGGCTAGTCCTTGTAGCATTTATCTAATTCGGGAAAGGGTTTTCATTTGGAGATTTGAATCTGTGGAGAAAACTACTAAAATTTGGAAGAGCGCGTGGGAGCTGATGAGGGTACCTGGAGATAGCGTGAAGAGTTGAGAAAGTTTTGACCGGGCTGTGTAGATTGACGGTCTGTAGAGTTGATGATGGCACGCGCTATTTCTGTATCTTCGCGTATGGTTAGAACGCAATTCAACTGGGCTATGCTCTGATCTGAGGTGAGGTGAGGCGAGGATTCTTCTCTCCTTGATGTGGTTCGTGAGAGTATATCTCGATGGTAGATCTCAACAACCTTCAAGTGTTCTAGGTTCTTTGCAAGATGGGCACATGCGTACACCGCTCTAGCTTATCGGGAGATCTTTGTTGATGCGATATGGTCGTTCTCAATACTATAACGGCTGCCTGTGGCAGATAGAGCAATTTTGGACCTCGAGACAAGCTGTTGTGAGAGTTAAAGCTTTGCTCTCGCTCGGTTCATGGTAGGTTGTGAAGTATTCAAGATGGGGCTTCTAATCCAGAATTTATCATACAGCAAAAGTCGAAACTAGCGTCATTGAAACAATCAATGATTTAAAGGTATCGCCCCACATTGTCTTTATGCTAGTACTATTGCGGCTTAAGACCGGAGTTAAATAATATCATCCTTGCCAAGGTATGAGCAAATGAAGCTATACACACACCTTGGAGCCTTCTTAACATCGTCCAGTATTCCTCCAGGTTGGAAATTTTTGTAAATACCTTCCATAGCCCTGTCAATAGCCGCCAGCCTTTACGCAATGGGTTGACGACTATCGTGCATCACATCATACTGTCTCTTGTCTCCAGTGATGGAGCTATTCATTATGATTGGATGGTTGTGCACGCTTGTAGCCTTACACAACCATGCCACCATTCTCGCAAGGCTGTCGTTCAGGTGAGTCGCAGTAGGCGCCAGCCTCCTTCACCTTTCGCAACACAACTCCAAGTGCAATCATACAGAGATATCAGATGTTTCAAAAATCCTTCCATTTTCCATTCGGTTTTGTCGAGCAATGCGCCTCCTCACGCACAACAACAATGGAGAGCTCAGCCTGACCGAATTCCTCGGCGAAAACACCCCTCCATATGCTATACTTTCGCACACATGGGGAAGGGAGGAGGTCACCTTTGCAGATCTGTCGGATGGCATTGGCAAGGAGAAGGCTGGCTATGACAAAATAAAGTTCTGTGGAGAACGGGCTCGTTGCGATGGACTACAATACTTTTGGGTGGACAGTTGCTGCATCGACAAAACGAGTAGTAATGAGCTTACAGAGGCTATCAATTCCATGTTCCGCTGGTACTCGAAAGCGGCTAAGTGCTACGTCTATCTGTCAGATGTTTCTTGTCCTTCATCAGAGATAGACAATATAACTCATGCGCCATCGTGGGAAACGGCATTTCGTACGAGCAGATGGTTCACTCGAGGCTGGACACTACAAGAGCTGATTGCTCCCAGATCGGTCGAATTTTTCTCTAGAGAAGGCTCGCTATTGGGCAACAAGGAGTCTTTAGAACGACAAATCTGTGAAATCACAAGTATACCCGTTAAAGCTCTAGGAAGGAGCACTCTATCTGAATTCAGCATCGCTGAGCGAATGTCATGGATGGAACATCGCGAAACGACTCGGGGAGAAGATAAAGCATATTCGATGCTAGGTATTCTTAATATTAACATGTCATCGATCTATGGCGAAGGAATGGAAAATGCATTTGACAGGCTTCTGGACAAGCTTGAAAATCGCTCGAAGAAGCGCCAGCACAGCGAATTGTTTGCTGTCACACAGAATGTCATTTCATCTACTAAAAGATTGAAGACTGCACACTCCCACTCACCTTCCGTCCTCTCCCATTCGGGCACGAATGATACCAAATCATGCGTTGTACATAACATCGACTATACGACGAAAGAAGCGCTCATAGATATGCTACACTTTGACAAAATTGACGAGCGTCTCACAAGTCTGACGGCTGCTCAAGGATCGACCTGCCGATGGTTCCTCGACAAATCCGAGTACATCTCCTGGCACGACGCCGGGCAGCAATCAGATCATGGTGGCTTCCTGTGGATAAAAGGAAATCCAGGCACCGGAAAGTCGACTTTGATGAAGCTACTTTTTGAGGAAGAGAAACTCTACCCAAAGAGCCATTCCTCGCAAATCACGCTATCATTCTTCTTCCTTGCACGGGGTACAATTGAAGAGAAGTCAACGATCGGGTTATATCGCTCTCTTCTTCACCAGCTTCTTGAAAAAGCGCCAGACTTGAGCGATTGCTTAGATTGGATGACAGCCAATGGCGCAAGGGGCATCGAGCGTAGTGGATGGCATGAGCAAGCATTGAAGCAGACTTTAGCAAAGGCGATTCAGAAGCTCAAGAGTCGGCCTTTGACGATATTCGTTGATGCTCTAGACGAATGTGATAAGAGCAAAGCTTCGGGTATGGTTAGCTTTTTTGAAGAACTATGCGATATCGCGAAAGCAAATCAGGCTTACCTGAAGATTTGCTTCTCCAGCCGCCATTATCCAACCATCACAATCCAGAATGGTATCGAAGTCACTTTGGAAAATGAAGGTGGGCATACGGAGGATATTAAACAGTACGTCAAAGCCAAGCTCAAGATAGGCAAGTCGAAGCAAGCTGAGTCACTTCGATCTGATGTGCTGGAGAAATCATCAGGAATATTCCTTTGGGTCGCATTGGTTGTCGATATTATTAATTCGGAATATCCTGATAAGTCTATCTCCATCAAGAAGATCCGTGAGCGTTTGAGAGAAATACCACCGGAACTGAATGACTTGTTTGAGATGATTCTCACCCGAGATGGAGAAAATCTTGAACGAATGCAAATTTGCTTGAAATTCATTCTTTTCGCTCGTCGTCCTCTTAAACCGCAGGAGCTTTACTTTGCAACCCAGATTGGCCTCGACCAGTCATGCTCGGGTAGGTGGGATCGAGAAGACGTAGAATTGGGTAATATGAAGACTTTCGTAAAAAGTTCTTCTAAAGGTTTGGCCGAAGTCACACGAAACAAGGCCTCAGAAGTACAATTCATCCACGAGTCTGTTCGAGATTTCCTTCTACATAAATATGAGGGCCAGTTGTCTGAACATTCTGAGGACTTCATGGGTCGTGGTCATGAGCTTATTAAGAATTGCTGCGTAGCTCAACTAAACGCTTCAATCAGCCAAGATGTCAGTGTACCTGATCCTCTACCGCAAGCATCCGAGGCGGCACATTTGCGCGAGGAAATCAGCTCGAAATTTCCTTTTCTCGAATATTCGATTCGAAATGTATTTTACCACGCCGATAGCGCTCAACAGACTGGGGTAGATCAAAGCGATTTTCTTGCCAAGCTCCTTTTCCAACAGTGGATTTTACTCTACAATATTCTAGAAAAGTTTGAAATCCGCCGATATACAAAATCAGTTAGCTTTCTTTATGTTCTTGCAGAGAGTAACTGTGCCGATCTTATTCGAATCTTACCGACTAGGAGATCCTGTTTTGACGTTGGAAATGAGCGATATGGACCACCAATTTTTGCGGCACTTGCTACAGAGAGTGGCAAGGCTGCCTGTGCGCTCTTAGAAGCCCAAGCTGAAATTCGGCCTTTGGTTTATCCGCGACACGACTTATACGTAAATTATTGCCAAGATAGGAAGACGTTTGCCAGCTTTGGACGCAGTTTCCGATTCCCACAAAGGAAAAGCGTCTCCTCCATCACCTCCTACATTCCAGATTCTGGCCATGACATCCTATTTTGGTTCTTGATTAATTCAGGAAAACTCAACGCCAATTGTAAGCACAGGAGCGGTCAACCCTATCTATCGTGGGCTGCTGAGAAAGGGTTCGATGGCATGGTGAAGGTACTGATAGAGAACAAGGCCGACGTCAATGCCCAAGGAGGTCATTATGAGAATGCTCTCCAAACTGCTTCAGCTAACGGCCACGAAACGGTCGTCGAGTTGCTATTGAAGAACAATGCCGACGTTAATGCCCAAGGAGGTCGTTATGGCAATGCTCTTCAAACTGCTTCAGCTAACGGCCACGAAACGGTCGTCAAATTGCTATTGAAGAACAATGCCAACGTTAATGCTTATGGGGGTCATTATGGCAATGCTCTCCAGGCTGCTTCTCATAACGGCCGCGAAGCTATCGCCAAGCTGCTGCTAGAGCGCAATGCCGACGTTAATGCTAAAGGGGGCGTATATGGCAATGCCCTTCAAGCTGCTTCTCATAACGGCCGCGAAGCTATCGCCAAGATGCTGCTAGAGCGCAATGCCGACGTTAGTGCTAAAGGGGGCGTATATGGCAATGCCCTCCAAGCTGCTTCAGTTCACGGCCATGAGGCTATCGTCAAGCTGCTGCTAGAGCACAATGCCGAAGTTAGTGCTAAAGGGGGCGTATATGGCAATGCTCTCCAGGCTGCTTCAGTTTACGGCCATGAAGCTATCGTCAAGCTGCTGCTGGAAAACAATGCTGACGTCAATGCTCAAGAAGGTGTATATGGCAATGCCCTTCAAGCTGCTTCTCATAACGGCCACGAAGCTGTCGTCAAGCTGCTGCTAGAAAACAAAGCCGACGTCAATGCTCAAGGAGGCGTATTTGGCAATGCTCTCCAAGCTGCCTCAGTTAGACTCCATAGAGCGGTCATGAGGCTGCTGGGCAACGCGATGACGCAAGGGCCATAGTTTGACTATCACATTGGCAAGTCGCAAGAGCAGAAATATTTATCGGCGTCGCACTCGACATGACTTCCTTCGCATGCGGATGGATGCGAGCATATTGCTATCAAAGAGATAATTACAGCTCATAGCAGGGAGAAGTTTTGTCACAATATAGGCAAACTCTATGCGGATAAGGAAGTTCGACGTCACAGAGAATGCATCCATGAGCACCGGTAGGGAGCAAAAAGACCACTAGTCCAGTCACCATTAAGGCCTAGATGCATCGAATGTATTTGGATGCCTCGAATCTCTTCAAGCATCAATCTGATCTCGAAAAGGCTAGTCAAGTATAGTTTCAAAACACTGTCTAAACTAACTTCGCAGTGTCTATCCTTTTTTTTTGCGAGAAAAAAACCACTTTTTAATGCTGGAACCAAAAACAATGTCAAGGGCAAAGTGAGAAGCTCGACCAATAGAACTCAAAGAGACATCCCCACTCTAGAGGCCAAAAAAACACTCGAAAATGGAGCCTCGGGCTATTTAGTAAGCTTAAGTCGAGATGAAAAGATCTTGGATAGCATGGCTACATGGCAATGCTGCCCAAGGCATTATCCACTGGAGCTCGGTCACTCTTTGCTCCACCTTTCACAAAACGACAAGTGGACCCTCACACCCGCAGTCTAATATATCATAGGCACAATAAACCTGGGCAACTCGTCCGCTGCAGTAGCTTAATGTAATTACGTGATGTACAATTATACTTCTGCCTCAGGTGTGTGTTCTAGCAACACAGTTTTAAATAGCATCTGCCTTTCGCATTTTCTTTCAACTCAGTCTCTTTCTTTTCTATACTTTGTTCTCCCTTTGAGATTTTCGGGTTTGGCGACCCAACCCTCTCTCGACGATGCTCTACAGGGCATAGACTTTCGTAAAAGTTGTGGTTTGCAAAGACTGTTTCAAGCAGCTTACTTACATAGAACATACGAACGGTCACTGCCTACCGCACTCTGCCAGCATGATTTTGCATATCAGCAAGTCCTGTATAAGTAAATGTCATTCCTAACCGTCCACTCATGATGACAAAGGGTTCGAAAGCAGATGCCAGCGTAGTCTCAGAACATCCCCTGCATTGAAAGCGATTCCCCACTTGGCAGTCATGGGCAGGACTGACCTTTGGCACGACTCATTTGCATCCGAGATATATGATCAGTGGGATCTATATGATAACCCATTTGACAACCAAGGTCAGCAACAGACAAGAAACGAATCAGCTCAAGTTCTTTCGGCCTGTTGATTGGAATAATAGAAACAAATATGAGAACGGTTATATCAGGTACTCAATTGTGTGGTAAATAACTGTACATAATAGAGCAAGAGTGTCAAAGGACGTAGAGCAGGACATAGCTCTGGCACCTACTGCTTACTGAGAAAAGTCCCTCGAGCCTAAACTAGACGAATCCATGCAAAAAAAAGCAAAATTTTCTCAAACCTGACTTCACAAGTGTTGTGGCTTTGATTAGACAGCGTAAGAAGTCAGATCTGACCAAACGATTTAATAATACTAGCATTGACGGGGATAGTTAAAGAGAGTCAACTTTCTTGCGTGGAGCGAACTTTACCATACACTCATTCAAATTACGTAGACACAACAAGTACCGCATTACAAAGAGAAGATAAAAAAGAGCCTGCGGCCATATCGGCGGCCATTTCAGCAGGGAGGACGATTATCAAGATGATTTGGCCATGAATCTGCGCATGCATGCGCGGGGATCTTGCAAGATGTGGAGCAGGGCCATCCTGTGAAGTAGTAGTTTTCGCAACGACACTTTCGTCGATGGTACTATGGTCAAATGCTGCTTTCTGAATACCGTAAATAGAAGCTGAAATATTAGAATATTTTACAAAAAGCCAGGAAAAAAGCCTTTTGTCGGCTTTCTTCTACTTGGTCAGTAAATTTGTTGGTGCCATTAGTGAGCATCGATATTCGTGGCGCAACTTACATTTAGTCTACAAAACATTGAATCATGGGCTGTTGGATTAAACGCTGGTTTGGGCTTTCTGCTGTATTGTGGTACGGACAGAGATATTGTATATAGAAAGAATGTACGCCTACGCCAACGCCAACGCCAATAACGCCACCAATCATAAGCAAACCCAGACAATGCTTTAGCACAGAAGCAAGAATACTACATTGTATAACACATTCGAGCAGAGCCGCCAGCCTCCAGCCTCCAGGTCCCCTTAATGTTACATCATGCTTTCCTGGCCACAATCTCCCAGAAAGTTCAAGCACACTATGGGGTCGCCAGTGTGCCTAACTTCTTCGGCTGCAAGTTTGGTAAATCTGACCCTCGTTCAAGCCTTTTGAGACTAGCCCATTACATCTCGAGTATTAAGTTACCTCGGTTTCTCCTCGAATTGCCTCAATAACTTCATCCCACAGTCGTCTCGGAGGATGCTATATGTAGTGTTGCCAACCTGTAATCGGGTACCTAAATCAAAGTCAGCATCGGATTCTTCTTTAATCAAGCAAAATGATGGGTGGCCATAGTTGATATCCGGACTAGGGACGGCCACCTGAGCAAGGCCTTCTCTATCGTTTAAATTTGGATAGGGCTTACCAGCCACATGAATCTCAACACCTGTTAGCGTGCTGTTCAGCTCCGTCTCGTAGTTCAATTCCTTTACGGTGCAGTACCACTCTGCTTTCTCAAGCTCCACCTTTTTATCTTTCGCTTTCTCACTATTCGCATCTATTCGAAACAGTTGATAAGAGCTGGCCTTGAAATCATATTTTCCAGGTCTGCCGATGACCCTACTGAACACCAAACGGTCACCTTGTTTGAAGAAATTAACTCCATGTGACAGCTGCTTCGGCTTGACTGCTTCGGCTGCTGCATTGTATCGTGCGGTATTTGCTGCTGCGAGTGTGGCCAGAAATAAGGGAATGGTGGCTTGAAGCTGCATTTTGCTGCTTGTAGTTATAGATGAGCTTCGGAGCGTGCAAAACTTATTGTGTATGGAAGGTCAAGCTAACCGAAACAAGGACAGGCTGCAGAATATACTACACTTGATCTTGATATAATGAAAGTTGAGTTATGGCTCTTAGATATGGTAGACTTCTAGATCTTATATAGAATACTGTAGGCATTTGTACATTGTCTTGCCTGGACGCTTGCTCAGTTGCCTGTTCCTCTACTCACCAGAAATCCGCTCACCAAAGTGTCCTGAATCCCACATCCCAATACCAACTTGTCTGAACGGATGACAATGTGGAGCAGATGGAGGATATGAATTTGAAATTGATAGGTAAAATTTCGCTAGGAATTGCCAAAGGACGGCGACATATCCATTGAGAGCTCATAGAGAACCAACAGCAGGGCCAGTGGAGGAGTGATCAGTCCCTGGGTGTTTATCAAGAACAAAATCCTGGGAGGATTTCATTCGATCCGCTTCTCGCATAATTACCTCGACCTGGAACGACATACCAACGGGACGTTCGGTATATCCAGTAGATGGGATTCGGGCAGTGCCACTGCAAGTACCTTGTAGAGCTTGTTGGGGCCTATCGCAGACTCACAACTGTTGGTATCAATTAAATGTTGGAAACTAACATAACTTGCCGCATCCTCCACTCAACTGAATCTGATCCTCCAAGGATCTGGATTATTTGTATCTGTCTATCGTGCCTGAAAACCACATGGATATTATACAGATATCTTAGTATCAATATCTGGAACTTACCTTTGTATCAACAAAACTGCCGCCCTTATGGTTGACCCGGAAGGCATGGTCTTCCAACACAGTACACAAGGAGAGAATGAAGAGGATGGGAAACGCTTCATCAGGCGTGTATAGCTTCGAGATATCTATTCGTAAGCAATACTGATCTTCATCAGAAAGGATTTTGGATGGTATAACCAGTTTCTTCATCGAAGGAGATTCACAGGAAGGCGTCGCTCCAGCCATTACACCCGGCCAGCCCGCTCATCTCTCAGACCGAGACGAGTATATCCGAGTTGCTTAGGTTCTATGGCGGATACCCTGTGAAACCTGCTTCGTTGCCGTTGTCTCACGATGAGCTCCTACGTGCAGTAATCTGTATTGCTGGGAAGGATGCTGCATTGAACGGCAGAATAACGGCATACAATCCCGCAACAAATCGAACCATATATTCTGTAGGAAGGAGTTCTGTTGATAGGCTCAAACGTGTATTCAGTGCCTTAGCAGGCGTTCCGCTTATGGAGAATGATGTCCTGGTCGTGCTACATAGCCTTTCAGCTGCAGCCGAATCACATATATTCGGGAATGAGTCAAGACGGGTTGAAACCCATGGCTAGAAGGCTCGTAAACTCAAACAGCATGTCAACGGATGACGCTTGTGTTTCAATGGAAAACTTTATGGCCTTTGTGCGAGGATTTGGGATTGAGTGTCCCGTTGTCGAAGAAGATATTGGGTTCGAGCTGTTTAAGGAATTGGTCGAGAAGATGGCAAGTCATGCAACTGCCGGCAGGCGTGGCTGAAAGCTAACCCAATTCCGTAGCCCGCGTTTCTTGAAGCTATCGCTAAAGAAGCTAGCAGGTCCTGGGACTGACTATAAGGTTGAGGATGGCACAGGAAGGCAAGATATATGGAAGATATATGTTTCACGTACTGCACACAAGGATTCTAGCCTCTCTTATGCTTCAGCGAAAGGTACTTGAAATCGCCCTGGACGATGCATTATATTTGCTGTTGCTGCTGCTGCTGCTGCTATGGTGGCGGTGATTGAAAGTAGGTCGAGATCAAGTAAGGGAGAGTTGAGATTACTATCAAGGTATGTGGCTGGTGGTACATACACTAAGTACAGTAATAAAAGAGAGAGCGTGCTGGTTTCGGTTGTAGACGAAAGCCTAAGTATAAGAAATAAACCTTCAGGCTGAATGCGGCGTTGCCGAACACTCAGCCGAGTAGATGCCCACCTGCCGGTCAAATGTCAACCAGGCTAAATGTTTTAAAGAGCGCTAGCTCGCGTTCGCATTTCGTGATTTCTTTGAACGGGGGTTAAGGGTTTGTTCGGGTTGAGGGGGAACAGCGGGAACCAACAAAAAAAAAAGGTTAAAAGATGCATGGAACTTCATCCTGTTTCAAGCATTTTCCATGTACAGGACGGGGCCCCCTTCTCACCCTCATCAGGAAGGTTTTTTGGGCATCGGTAACCCTATTTGATCTTGGAGAGAGATGCGTAATGCCGTTTCAGGATGTAGCCTGGCTGGTGCCCCCGTTCTGACTTGGAGCAAGCAAGCCTAGACCTTGCATATTCTTTCACCTGTTCAGCAACAACAGCAAAACAACTCCACCCATCCTCATATTTCCTTAGAGTTTTAAATGATGCCATCTCCTCTGGACAATGTCTCACTGCTCGATATGCAACAGAGCTGCCAGTTTAGACGGGATCCCGCTGCTGATTGGTTGCGGACCACGACTAGATCTGGGTCTGGACGTCAGGAAACGGCGGTATGAGGGCAGCTTTGTTTGGCAGTACGACGGAACATCGGAAAGGCAGAGGGTACACGCACTAGAGTCGCGGGGAAGTGGGATGCTGCCGGTTGCGATGTGCAACAGCAGCAAGAATCAAAGATGATGGGCAATGATTGGGGAGTGCACGAAAAGAGTGAGCGGATGAGGGTACCGGCACGGTAGAGTGAGAGAAGAGTTATTTCCACCCAAGTAATATCCCAAGAATTTTAGCAACATATATCATCTCAAACTATGTACTGTATGACTTTGCGGAGCTCCTTGTTTGTTGCTTCTAGCAGAAACGCCGATTCATTGTACTAGAAATCACTGCAAAGCCTCAACCATGAGAACATGCTCTTCTTCTTCTTCTTCTTCTTCTCAATAACACATGCGTGCTTGAAAACAGGGAAATCAGCTTGTGACAATAGATGCGCAACAAAAACTCTTCCCTCGCAATCTCCGCACCAATGGCACAATCACCCATTTTTCATGCGTAGAGAGGCTCAAACACATGTAACGCTCGTGAGATCACAAGCAAAAAAAAAAAGGATTTCCCTGGAACCACAACCCCAAAAACACCTAGGTGAAAGCATTCGCTAGGGGGGGGAAACCTTACAATAACGTGATGTAAATGCAACCCAAACCTCCGGAACCGACCTCGTCTAGCGCGCCAGCGGCCCACGTGTAACAGCTGCATTGAGATGCTGTAAATAAAGCCGATCTGGGGCTCGAGCATGCATATCAGACCTCACCCGAGCCAATCAGCAGGACGCCGGATCGAAGAGTCCGCAACCAGCGTCGCGAGAGATGCTTATTGCTTTTTGCATCGCCAAGGGGAAAAGGGGGCTGGCAGAAAAGGCAGAGAAAAATCTAGAAGTTCCACTTATAGGGCATACGAAATGCAACAAAAGTCTTTTTTCCCCTCTACCCAATCTGAGCATGGCTGCGCTGGGTTGATCCACCGGTGGTGCGCTTGGGGTCCCGATTTAGAGATGTTGGGAGGGGGGGAAACGATCGAGGTGGACGAGCTAAGGCGGGAAGCCGCTCTGTGTCACATCCCATCGATGTGCAGCAAAGATCCAGGAGCAGGTTGCTATTGGAGGCGACTGGAGGGAGAGACACGCCATCCGTATGTGTCTCGAATTTGTGCAGGTCTAGGGCATGTCTAGATCGACTTGGGGCGAGCGATTCGAGCCTGACGGGCAGCCCGAAAGTCTCTGGAACACAAGATTGAATCCTTTGGCCGTTTGCTGCTTCTGCTGCCATGATCTATCTTGCCAGAGGTGATGATCATGATAACACCGCGCCGGTTTGCTCGTGGCGACAAGTTTCTCCTTTTCCTTTCGCTTAATTGCCTTAGTTGGGCGTGTTGACATCCAGTTCGACATGTTTCCGGATCTGTGGAACATTCGAAAGGCCAATGAATCAGTTAATTTTGCCCGTTTACAGATTTCTCGTTACAAAATCAGAATCATGAGAAGTCAATCACTCAAAGGCCGCTCTCTCACGACCAGAGTCCCTTCCTCTTTTACAAGGAGAAGGTAAAGCAACCTTCTCATTGCAGCTTTCGACAGATTTCATCAACAATATCTGCTTCAAAGACAAACACTACCACCATATTGTATCCCAACTGTATCTACATAAAAATTCATGGCTTCTCACTCCTCAACACAACACGAAGGAGATGCTGGAGCCTCTACGAGCGGAAGTCTCCTAACTCCACCACCGCCATACATATGCAGTATTCACATATCAGACCCAGAATCCCTACAGCAGATTGTACACGGCCATTTTCCTTTTCAGATCTAAGGGAGTAAGCTGGTTTTGATGGTTATCAATTGCTAAACTGATGCCGCGTAAGCACGCGGAGCAGTGTTTTGGCTGCATAGCGTGGGTGGTTCGAAGTTCTAAAATGGCCCGCTGGGCTAATTCCAGAAAACAGTACACAATCCAGGACCGAGGAATCTAATGTCTCATGTCCCATTTGTAGAAGCGTCAGTAAGTGGGCTTTCGCTGACTATCAGCCCGAGATGTTGGAGTTGATACCTTTCTTGATATACACACGATACTGGTGATGTCCGGAGAGCTTACAGGCATCCAATGGCTCATATTACGGACCGTATTTATCACGGCCCACGAGGTTCATTACTATTTCAAGCCTGACGGCTCACATACCATGCATGTTTTTGCTTCCCCATCTTCCGAGACGCAACCCACGGATAATTTCTTCAACGATAAGTACGAAGTACTTCAATCTGATATGACAGCTGCGCAGAGGCAGAGAGCTTTGTACCTCCGACATATCCGTAGTCGCCCGCCTCTGAATTTTCAAATAGAGAAATTTGAACCTAGTCACGCTATACTCCAGAGAACGGGCATTGGGATATCATACAACGGGATATGGAGTTTGCGCTCGTCCAATTAGGGACCAGGGTGGCTTCAAGAATTATAACCTAATTGGAAAGTTTTGATATTCCGGCGGAAGATGCATCTCCACCTGGTCGAATTAATCCGACGAAAGTATCTCAGAACCTGTCATACGTCGAATCTACTTTGCAAGAACACGGGATCCAGCAATTACTCAGGCCGGATGTTGCCAGTGCGGCGACAGATATTTGGCTAGCAGCAGATCATAAGGGACTTGACGCTGCCTTGAGAATACAATATGAATGTACCAATACTGGAGAAGACAATTAAGAAGAGCTCACCTTCACGAAATCGGCTATCCTCATGGGAGAGCTACCGGTCATGGTACGGACAGCCGCAGAGGTTGGAGATATAGATGATCCATATGGCGGAGAGATCTCTAGAGCGGACCGGGAATCTGCAATAGCTGCAGCAAGAGAAGAAATGAAGTAAGTGGTGTTTCTGAATTGCCGAAATCTCCTCATTTCAATTGACAATAACAAGCGTGTGGCATCTGAGAAAGGCCACCAGTAAACGAACACTATAAACTGCAAGCTCCGCAAGAAAAAGGCTAACCACTTCATGTAGAAGCATACCGGAGCTCGTGTGACGGGCCAATATATCCCGGCCAAGCCTCCAGACGCCGCAAGGCCTGGAGATTAACCCGGGCCATACGCTTACAAGAATCGAAGATGAAATTTGCGTGGGAGTATGCGGGTTCTGTAAGGCGGAGCGCGGAGACGGAGGCGGAGGAGGACACAGTAATTGGGGTTGCTGGTTTGACGAGCGGTGGTATGAGCGATAGGGTTGCGTAAGAATCAAAGCTAGTATTGCCTCAATGACAACACCATTCGTAAGCCTGGTATTCAAGTTCTAGATACGGGCAGGCCATTATTCGCTTCTCAGAAATTTGCGAGTTGGAGGTACCAAGCACCGGCTTCCTTACAGCCATGACATTTTCCAGATCTGGACACATTGGAGGTTGGCCGCCGGAAGCACAAAAGTCCGTAGCTAAGCCAGACACGACGGTGCAAGTTCTAGAAAAGTTCCGAGCTCAGCAATTTTTTTTTTCAAGGAAGCAGAGATGGCCTCTGTCTCGGTACGCCGACCACACGCGTTCTAAACCCGCGGGTATACTCTTCGATACTAGCAACGGCAGACTGAAACCACCGTGTCACGGCGGTCATACCTGCTCCCCTCCCTCCTCCCCGCCACCCTCTTTCTCGTATAATGGTCGCCAAAACAGTTGGCGCGGACGTGCCATGTATACGCAGCGGTCTGCTGATAACCATCTATTCTGATTCTGGATAGCGGATGTTCAACGGTCTGTACTCTGGCTAGCGATTGAGATGGGCGGTCTACTTGGGATTCGGGCGATTCTTTTTGTTTACCTGAGGGGAACTCCGAAGTCCCGTTTCTTGATGCACGCGTTTGCTGCTGTTGTGAGATTTAAAGAAGAAGAAAAGTAAAGGGGAAAGTGGAGAGTTTTAGTACCGTACTGGGCATTTCGTGGTAATGGAATGACGAAGGATAAGAGAGAGAGAGAGAGAGAGAGAGATTATTATATTCGGGTATCTCATTTTCATGTATCCAATGCAAACAAATGTCGCTAAGTTCAAGGCTGCACCGTCAGGCCAGCCGCATGCCGTCGAGCAGCCTCCTTGTCGGCCTCGACTCTCCTTAGTTGAATCTCCTTGTTCCTACCGAACAGTCCCAAAGCCATGGGCAGCGGGAAGACAACCATGGCTAACACTGCTTGGAAGATCAACGCCCGGTAGTAGTTTCCCGGAGGCCTCTTGGTCCCGTCGTCAGCAGTGCCGTCGTTTATGCCGCTGTCTCGCAACGCATCAGAAATCACGATGAACAGTCCTCCAAGGAGCTGCCCGCCAACCCAGCAGATTGTGCTCGTTACTTCTGGGGAGACGGGATGCGTGATCTCGATGATGTACTCCAGGGTCACGGGCATCAGACTGAAGGATGCTGCGCCGAGGACTGATAGGATAACGTAGATGGCCACTAGAGTTCTGGTGGCCGGCGCAAAAGTGAATGCTAAGTAGCACAATGCGATAAGAGGCACGCAGATCTTGATGGTGAGGAGCTGTGCTTTCGTTCTGTCGATAATGGGCGAGGCGACCGCGGCTGCAACCAAGCCTACGACAATGAGCAAGGCGCCCCCGATTCCAGCTTGCGTCTCGTCGAAGCCATATGGCGCGAGCATTCCGTTGATCAGGGTAGAAATGCTGTTGAACAGTCCAACGTACACGGTAAATGGGATCGTGATCATATAGAACTCTGGCGAGCTGAAGAGGACTTTGAGAGATGGTATAATTGGCTGCTTAGGGACCTCACTTGAAGCAGCTGCAGGGCTCGGGGGCTCTTTGGGAATAAAAAAGGAGGGCAGTGCTGCCACAGTTGCCTACAACATGTTAGTACAAAAAGAAGCGCGAATGAGGGATTAATGGGGACGAACAATAATGGAAACATATAACACCATATTGGGAATTTGGTCAACATCGCCATCCCCAGCCCATTCCGGGTTAATAAGCTGAGCCAAAGCACCCCCCAACGGGTTAGCCAAACTCATCAGCGCCGTAGCACCAACTCTTCCGCGATTAGTGAACCACAAATCCGAGTATCTCGTGGGAGCTGCGAGCACAAAGGGCTGCGCGAAACCAATCAGGATCTGGCCAAACATGACAGCTCCATATTTGGGCCCTGCTTTTGTGCCTGCATATCTGATCCAGTTCCCAACCAATATGAATGCAGCAGCTACCATAATAGACAGTTTCGGGCCTCCTTTATGCAGGACCAAGATTACCAGCGGCGAGACGGCCACAAAGGCGAAGAGGAAACCGGTACTGAGCCAGTTGATGGCAGATACCGAGACGCCATAGAACCGAGCGGACGTAGTCGAGTTTGCAGAAAATGTAAGCCACTGGGGATATTATTAGCAGTCGCGGAGAGGCTTCGATTCGAGAAATACTTACGTCCCAGCTCACGACTATATTCAGCAGAACTAGCTGTATCAAGCCAAACCACCTCCTCTTGTACACCTTGTATTCCTTCACCGAAACCCACGTTCTGGTTCCAAAGCCGTCCGTCGAGGCTGTCGGCGTATGCGTGTATCGCCGGGGTTGGCCATCGTCCAATAACTCTTCGTCGCTCCTTACAGTCTGCAAGGCTTCGACTTCGCCGATGCCGTCCGGTCCATCTCCGCTCCCATTGCTTTCCATGGCCTTCAGATCACCCTTTGAATCTTTGCCAGATCTAGCGTTCTCCTGAACGGTCGAGGATCCGCTTCCCTTAGTCATCCGCTTCATCTTTAACGGGCGCATTATCGTCCAGCCGGGCACGGTTTCTTCAGAAATCTCCTTCTCTCTTCCAAACAGGCCTTGTTTCCCCGTGGTTTTCGTGGGCGAAACTTTCGTCTCCTTCGAAAGGGCATCACGGCCATGCGCGGCCATAATGAATGGCTTGTATAGTTGGCCTATACCCTAGCACGGGAATTGGTCGCCAAGCAGCAGCCCCTACGCCAAACCTAGCTACCACTGTAAGAAATGATTTCCACACCGTGGAGGTCTGACAAGAGTTTACGATCAGGGCTACGATTGGGCGCACCGTGAGGAGAGGCCTATGAGAATATATGTATATATATACAGCTTTTGCGCAGTCCACAAAGATGGGAGAGGGGAATTGGAGGGCCTGTTTGCAGATCACGATAAGAGGAGGTCCAAGAACCTCGGGGTAGGGCTCGTTTGGGCTGTTGGGTTGCAGGACACCTGATCAAAACCATACAGCCCCTGGCATTCAGTTAATTTCTCAGTACTGTTACCATGGCGTTTACACTTCGGGACACCGCGATGCGCTACGCTGCCAAATTGAAGATATCAGAAGGACATTCATTATTGTGGTCTCTCCATGCGCCGCCGCCTCAACGTCGCAATATATCGTAAGGGTTTATTTTCACACTGCGCTCGCTTATGGAACTCCAAAAAATTCGAGGTTTATTCTATGGCTTTTCATATACTACATGCAGTAAAAAAATGCTTGTGCGGTAGTACAAAAACAAGGGTGTAGGGATATGTTCTGTACAAGAGGTGTTCTGATGCTCCCTTTCATTATCATCTAGTTGTCGTTCTTGAAGTCTGATTGCTATTCGACAATGAGATTACTTTAAAGCTGACCAGAGTTTTGGTGCTGCACAAGCGGTCGCGCAGTGTGCGAGGTGGAAGACTAGAAGCTCCATTAGATACAATTACAATGTAGATGTCTGGCAGAAGTACTTACACTCCTCGACACAGTCCTCATGTGGTGCTTTCTTGTCATCAGAGTCTGATGCGCCAGTAACGCGCTCCACGCACTCGTCGAAGTGATGCTTAGCAGGGTGGCACTCCTTGGATTCCTTGCACTCTATTTTCTTGTTAGCCATAGATCAACAAAAAGCACTCTCGGATAGATAGCTAGAACGGCTTCAAAAGCGCATGTCGGTCGATTCCATGCGTTAAGAAAGGTTGAACGCAGCAGTATATATATTACCAAAGATCACAGATTTTCAATGCTCAAGATTACGCACATGGCATTAAGATAGTTATGCCACTAAGCAAACTTCTGATATCTGGAAAGACATAGGACCAAGCCATACACCGTCCGTTTCCCAACCTAGGCATTAGGTATACCTTTCCACTGCAAGTCGGAATACTCTTTTCCTGATGCACACGAATGATATAGCGACTTACCCTCTTCGAACTTCTCCTTGGGATCCTCTAACTCTGCTTCCTCTTCTTCCTCCTCCTCGTTTTCATCCTCCTTGTCCTCTCCATCATCTTTGGAATCCTCTTCCTCTGCATCATCATCTTTGCCCTTATCGGATGTAGGCTTAGAATCGTCCTGCAAAAGTAAAAAGAGCAATTAGCTTCTCCATCCTCTGAAATCATCTGCGAAGCTCAAAGACCATGTTCAGACACGCGAAGTTGTCATACAGTCAAGGGCAAATTTCCCACCTAGTCCATCTATCGCTAGGCTAGTTTGTCTCATCCGCAGCTCGCAAAATCTGCTGCGAAAACGCTCAAGGAGGAATCAAGAACTTACAATAGACTCTCCCTCTCCTCCGACTTCCTTTTGTGCAGGAGCCTCCGTTGTGCTCGTACCGCCTCGGACGGCCTCAGCCTCTACCTGACTCCATGGCGTAGCAGCGGAGACTAAATCGCTCAGGCTGTCGAAGAAACCCATCTTCGTCAATGGTCAATTGAGGTGATTGCTCAATGGATGCGCGTTGTTGCGTTGATGGAAGGTGAAGAGTTGGAGTTTCGTTCGATTTCTCGGAACTTTCAGGCGAGCTTGCAATTGCCGGCTAATGATTGGACGAGAGCTTTGAGTCACATGATACATAAATATTCATCTTGCTAAGTTTGGCAACGGAGAATGCTCGAGGTTATTTGCCATCTATGTTTTCTATATGGCTTGTAATTAAGGTATTGTTTAAGAATTCCTGTCATAGATTTCACACGTGGCAGGAGTTTTCAGGACAGGCACCAAATAACTCCAAGTCAGAATTTCCAATATATGTGAAATAGAATGATATTTGTCTATCGAGACAGGTGCACTTTGTGCCAAAGAAGTTTGTAGTACATGCTTATCACTTAAGAGAATGAGTAGATACTTCATTCCAGTCCAAGCTCATACAAAGTCTCTCTGAAAACCAACGCCAAAGCTCATGATGGAAGACCTGAATGCCACAACGCCTTTGCAGTATTCCCTAGGTCCAGTTGTAGAATTCTTATCGTCAATTCGTGCAATCGTTACTTTATCCTTCCCTAACCTTTGCGCTGCTGCCTCTAACTCAGCCTTTGATCCAGGGCCTGTGCCTGAGTCTCTTCGTATCCTGGTGGAGGACCATCTGGAGGCGGAACCTGGTTGACAGGTACCGAAGGTGTGTCGTTGTCAGCTCTTGCTAAAGGTGGCTCCGTCGGCCGCATAGGCCTAGGGCTATGTATAACAGGTTCGTCCGCGTTCGCCTCTCTTCTCCCATCCTGGGATGGCTCATATGCTGGGAGTTGTTCTAGATGGACATTCCTGAGATCTGGGCCTGCTGCCCCATTCTCTCTTGCCATTGCGTAAACCTGGTGCAATCGCTCCTTTATTTCTTCAAACTTCGCGTGGAAATCAAAGGCACCACCCTCCTTGAAAGTGAGTCGTAGTTCTACGGCGCTATGGGTTGGAGGTATGCCACCATCAGCCACGGGCTTGCATACTGCCGTCCAGTAATTCGCGCCAAAAAAAGGTGCGCGCACATGTGTGTCTTGTAAGTTGAGTATGGGAGATGAAAAAGACTGGAGTTCTGTTGTTGGGTTGCTTGGGAGGAACACAATCTGAGGGAATGTTTAGCAGATATCCAAACGTTCTAGACCATAGGACTTTTTTTACCCTCTGGTTTGTGATATAGACCACACCCGCATCGTGCTTGACTGTGAAGGGTTGTGCTGCAGCTCCAGGGTAGTTGTTCGGCGTTGTAATTTGTAAACTTGTTCGAGGAGGAGAGGTGTAGAGAATTCGTTCATTTGGCAACTTGACAAACCCTTCCGTCTCAGGACTGGTCATCACCCAGCTATCACGCTTTAGCTTCTCCTCAGCCAGCCGCAACGCAAAGAAATGCTGCTCTTGATGACATTGGTACATGATGAAGGAAAGTAGCAGAAGATGGTGAAGCCCCCAGCTGGTCCGGATACTGGGGAACAAAACTATGAAGAAGGTTCGTTCGAAACTTACTTTATCGACATTCTGAGACCCCCAGAGCGGCAGATGCTACTCTAACGTACCAGCACCACGGTGGAAGTGGGGGAGTCCTTTCAGGATGTCCCTTCGCTGGATGGCCGGTTAAGGCAGCTGGGCTTGGATGCGGTATCTAATGCAAGACGGGAACAAGGGGATGCTTTTCACCAACCGCGAATCGAGGCAGGGAAATCGAAATGAGCACGGTGGGATGAGCCAGGTCGATTTGAGTTAGGTATTCCCTCGGGAGAGCTCGGATCACCCCGAAAGAGGTATTACCCTTCTTTTTTCGCTTTTTGAAGATACAATAAAGAGAGAGAGGACGAGAGAGGGTAGAGAGGGCAGAGAGAGTGGGGGGGGGTTTCTGGTAGAAACTTCCTTGGGAATCAATAATGTTGACAGAAATATGGGAGATTTTTACGGGGTACTGAGTAAGGTAAGGTTACAAGCGGGAGGGGCGCTTGATATTCAGTGCAAGGCAAGGAAGAGCCATGGAAGGCAAAAGGAGCCAGCAGAGCGGCAGCCGCATCGGTATGACGAATCAACCTTTTGCATTGAGCTGTGGTTGCAAATGCCGCTACAATAATAATAGTCACCTGTCTGATTTGACCATGTTTGATAATGGCTTCTCGCTCTTATGCTAATGCCTTATAGCCACTTTTTATATCACTCAACAACCATTTCCCCGCTCGGTTAGCTTAATTTTTTTATTTTATTTTTTTGGGTTCTTTTTTGTTTTTTGGGGGGGGCTTTAAGCAATACTTCTTCCTTCATCATTCTCCCATCAGCGCCTTTTCCCGAATGATTTACGTAGCCCTCTGCATAAGACATTCGTACGTGAGACCCAATCACCTGCATAAATGAGCCCAGATGTTACCTAGAGCACATGTCTTTCATTTTCTGATTGTGTACCATTAGTGCGGATTTGCAGGCAAAAAATTGAGTTCGGCGCGGATCTCGGATGCGTCTCCGCTTCGTTGATCCGTTCTTTCGTTTTCAAAACGTGTATCGTCCTGGACATTTATCTAATCGCGTTGAGCCTGAGCTTTATTTGCTGCTTTGTGCAAGCCCTTGACTGGAACCACTTGCAAGTGTTTCTGGCTGGATTTTTTGCTTTTGCATGGTGCTACATAGCTTCACCTTCCCAGGCAACGTCTAGATCAGAAGTCCTGACCAGCTGGTTTGACTCGTCCTCATCTGCAAAGATAAACCCTTCGTTGCTTGATCCTTTTATCGAAGGATACCATCCGATCAAATTGCATTCTGGATAGGACTTGTACCAACACATAAAATGGGTACTCGGCAAATACCGCCAGCTCCCTATAAGACCGGTACCGGCAGCGTCATAGGTAGCGCTCATCTTAATGTCAGAGCGGTTCCAATCGTTGAAGGCTCTGGTGATGCAATATCGGTGAGGTTAATTTAGTTGATGGAACTGTTGCATTTACGGCTTTGGGGCCAGGGGCAGTACGAATGAGGCCATAGAAATGCTTGCCTTTGAATTTATTTACGGCTGTAATCGAATTACGTGAAGGGACGTCAAGATACAAGGTACTTGTATGCTTTTATATCATAGCTGTATCACCAGTATCTGCCTTTTATCGCCATCATTATCACCTACTATTGGGTGGAAAGCTGTTCCTCCGAGATAACCTGGATAGACAGGCATACCTATAATTTGGGGGTGAGACAACCCTTCAAGCGTCAGATTTTCTCAATCATGGGAGCAATCCCGTCTATTGGCAGTTCCATTTCTACAGCATTGGAGGATGGGCTGATGAATTTCATCGGTCCATACTGACGCGCACATTTAGCAGAACCACAGGCACGAGCTGACGAAGGCACCACCTTAGGAGTATACACATATATCGGTATTGCCAACGATACCTTTGACCACTGGGCTTGGTCTAATTGCATTGAAATATCGAGCTCTGGTGGCTGAATTTCAAGCTCTCATAATCAATTGACTCGATTGGCAATGTTTGCCTTCTGCCATTAGGCTCGGTTCTCGGAAAGGAGCCGTAAAGCGGCACTGGGCCCCTCAATAGCCGAGGGTCTGAACCTCTAATATCATGCGCAATATGCGGCTGGAGATATGGGCTTGACGCGGACACCAGAAGTATATCGCGAAATCAGATTAGATTTCATGCCTATCAACTGCAACTCTCGAATCTTTGGAAAGGTTTTCCACCTCGGAAACTATAAATTGTGGCTAAAGCATACTGCGATAGCCAGGTCAACTCGCATGATGTCCTCCTTGCCAACACCAGCCCAGCTCCAGGCTCTCCATAACTTTACAGCCTGTGATATATCCGATGCACTTCTGAAATTGAAAGTACCAAATTGCGGTTTTCTACCTGACCTCAAGCACTATTCGCCAACACCTACACCTGCAGAGGAACAGGTATCCAGAAGCAGGATCACAATAGCTCCCGTATCGACAGTTCAATTTATCTCACGCAACACTACCGACTTGTCAGACTATGGAGAAGGTAACATTCCAACTGGAAAACATTGGGTGGACCTCACTCAGTCGGGTACTTTCGTGGTAATTAGTCAACCTAATGGTCAAATCTGTGCATGTTTGGGTGGAATCATGGCTTTGCGAATGAAGGTTGTCGGGGCCAAAGGTATAGTTGCGTATGGACGAGTAAGAGATTTGGATGAGTTGCGGGAAACTAAATTACCTGTGGGTTTACGAATGAACTCACCCATCAAATTTCACTGTAAGCTAATCCCGTGCAGATATGGGCGAAAGCAACCTCGATTACAGGAACAGGAGCAGAGGCAAAGCCACATGCTGTCCAAGTCCCTTTAAACCTTGATGGAACTATTGTACAGCCTGGTGATCTGGTATTCAGTGATCCTTCGAATGGTGTCATCATCATTCCTCAAGACAAAGTTGCTGAAGTGGTGGAGATGTTACCACGGCTTGTAGAGGCGGATGACAGAGTCAAAGAGGATATACTGAGAGGCGTGACCGTGCAGGAAGCGTTTAAGAAGCATCGAGGATGATGTAAGTTAGCACAGTCTTTGCAACACAGTGCTGGCAGTATGAATACATTAGCCTACAATATTCGAGAGTTACCTAAAACGATGGAAAATCTGGCAAGGACGCCTATTTCTCCTGCTACATGGAAATTCATTCTGATATTGCCAAAATTTTAATCCAGAGCATGATGATAGATAATTAGATAGCCTTTTTAGCAGGTCTTACGACCTGTATAACCCCCTTTACACTTTCTCGCTTGAGCTCAAAAGTGGGGCCGAAGAGCGAAACGGATAAAGAGAAATAAATGGTCATCTGTTTTACATAACACCACATGGGAAGCTACTCTTGGGTACCTCAATAACGTTTCTATTTGGTAATGAAATATTATCGTGATACCTATACACACGCTATCTTCCTCTAATTATGTCGAACTAGAAAAGTGCAGTTTGTCCAAATACCCTAGGTCAACCTTATCACTACCACCACTACATTACGTTGGTGCGTTTAACTTCGATTTTTAAGAGCGTCACTAAATTGGTAACACTCAAGTAGAGATCTCATATAAATGCACAATGGCCATCTACAACATTCCAACACTGGCCTTGGGCGGTCTCCTTTTCCTTATAGTCTACAAGTACATTATCCATCCCACCTTTCTGTCACCACTTTCAAACATCCCCAACGCCCACTGGTCATCCCCCATCTCACCCATCTGGATTCTCTGGACTAGATTCCGGTCTCGTGAGAATCGTACTCTACACGCATCGCATCTCAAGCACGGCTCCGTCATCCGGGTCGGGCCGAACGAGATCAGCATCAATGACATCTCCGGAGTGAGGACTGTCTATGCCGGCGGGTTCGAAAAGGGACAGTGGTACTCTATATTCGACAACTATGGGTATTTTCTGAGCTCCAGCTCTTTGCTTATATATCCTAACAAGACGCAGCGTCCCATGCATGTTCTCCTCCTGGCACTCTCAAACCCATTCGGCCAGGAAACGGTTTATCAGCAATACCTATTCCAAATCCAACATCCACAACTCACCCGCTCTCGCCCGGCAGGCACAAGTGATCCTATACGAGCGCCTACTTCCAATACTCAGCTCGGTTGCCTCGTCGCCTCAAAGAAATGCCGGACTCGACGTGCTCGATCTGTGGAACGCCACCACCATGGATTTCATTTGTGCCTACCTCTTCGGCCTCAAGAACGGAAGCAACTTCCTCCAAAACGAGACTTACCGTCGGCACTGGTTATCCCTCTATCACAACCGCAAGACCTACCCGTTCTTCACACAAGAACTTCCTCGCCTCACGAAATTCTTCAAGAAAATCGGAATCCACCTCGTGCCCACCTGGGTGGACGACGCAAACAACGAGCTAGAAGCCTGGACGCAAGAGCGCTGCACCGAGACCATCGCGTACCTCAACTCCGCCACCCCAGAAGACAAAGACGCCGGAAACGAACCCGTCGTCCTCACAGCCCTGATGGCCGGCATCGTGAAGGAAGAAAAACTCCGCGGCGACACCTCCGCGCTCAAAGCCACGACCTTGAAGTACAAAGAGCCCAGCATAGCAAGCGAGATGATCGACCACCTAGCAGCCGGACACGAGACCTCGGGCATAACCCTGACTTACCTCACATGGCGCCTCTCGACCGACCAAGCGCTACAAGGCCGGCTCCGCGCCGAGCTCCTCGCCCTCTCCCCGCCGATGACCGCATCCCCAAGCGCCAGCCAACCGCTTCCGAGCCCCAAAACTCTGGACGCGCTCCCGCTTCTGCACGCGGTGCTGATGGAGACCCTCCGCCTCCATGCCGCGATCCCAGGCGGCCAGCCGCGGATGGCCCCCTCGCCGTCGAGCACCATCTCCGGGCACCAGATCCCCGGCGGCGTGCGCGTCGCCGCGCAGGCGCACAGCCTGCACCGCAACGCGGCAGTCTTCCCCTCCCCGGAGTCCTTCGATGTGGACCGGTGGCTCGACGACTCGAACGGGTATAGCGAGGAGCAGAAACGGGAGCGGGACCGTTGGTTCTGGGCGTTCAGTAGCGGCGGCCGGATGTGCGTGGGTAGCAACTTCGCCGTCTACGGTATGTTTCTCTTTTGTCCGCTTTGTTCTTTCCCTGTGGTTCTTGCTTGTTCGCGCTCTGACCGGGGGCTGCTGGCAATATGAGACGGATGGGAATGAAGCTGATTCGGCGTGTAGAGATAAAATTGGTTATCGCGGCCGTGTACTCGAATTTCCGGACTACAGTAGTGGACGACGAGGGGATCGAGCAGGATGATGGGTATACTGTTGGGCCGAGATCGAATAAGCTGACTCTGAAGTTTGAGAAGATGTTGTAGGGAGGGAAAGAATACCAAGGAATATTGATCATGTCAATTAGGGGAATTTCGGGAGCTTCGATAGTGATGATACTGGCACTTGTTATGTAGACTTTTTGACAGCAGAATCCCATCGAAATTATGTCACAAATAATGGAATCACCACGAGGCACCATAAACACGCCAAGGCAAGTCATAACGGAATATAATTCATTGTGTTGAAGCTAAATATGAGAGCTTTAGGAGCCGCCAGCATGTTTTGACTACCAGATATTTGTATCTACCAAAAACCCCTATCCTTCCACCAACGCCGCGCTAAACCACCAATGTCAGTAGTAATCATGATCCCTTGACGTAGAGTTCCATCCTTCTAGAGGCAGTACCTATTCTGCATTTCCTTGAAATCTCATTCCAAGAACCCAGCTTCCGTCAAACTCGACACCGTGTCGAAGCCTGGTTCCCGACTTCTTCCAAACCGCTGCTCCAAGTCCTACATCTGCAACGAAGAGCTGCCATTCGTTACCACTTCCAATGCCATTTCCATGCACCGCGCCTTCGCCGAGGGCCATCGCTTCCAGGAGACCCTTCTTCGGGGCACCCATGCACACAACATATTTGGCATGCAAGTAGAGCTGCCTCCCATCAATGATGTTAACTTTGCCAGTTGTAGGATCGATACCCGTAGGAACATCGATAGCCAGCACGGCAGCCTTGCTTCGATTTGCAAATTCAATGAGCTCGTAAGCCGTAGCCTGATCGCCAGTTCTTAATTCCTCGAAAGATATGGTCAGGCCCAGCAAACCATCAATAATGAGTTCGATTGGCGCATTCAGTGAGGTAACATATTCCAGGAGCTCGGCCTTGTTCACGAGCTTGCCACCAAAGCTTCGGAAAACTTTCAATTGCCGTCGTAAGCCAGCTAGGAATTCTGATTCGCGCTCCAAGCCAAGAACACACACAACGACATTAAGTCCATGATTTCGAAGATGTCGTGCGGCAGCCACAGATCGAAGACCACTCTTATTGTTACCTGCAAAAATTACTACTGTCGGAATGATGCTGCTTTTCCCTTGAGTAAGGCCACGTGCGCCTCCGCTGACAGCAGACAGAGCGACTTCAGCAATACCCCGCCCAGCATTCTCGGCCATCATATCTTCGGTTAGGCCAAGGTCATTGTCGGCAATCGTTTCTAGATTGAGCATTTGCAAAGCAGAAATGGGCTCACAACGTTGGTTAGAGGGGACAAGAAAGAAAGCAGATCTGCTCGCCGCGGCAGGAACCTGGATTAAGTTAGCATTTGGGACCAACAAGTGGGGATTGAAACGGGTAATACTAACAGAAAGAGTGCGCGCAGGCGCAGCAGGAGCGGCATTAGCTGTGGCGCTTCCTTTCCGAGAAGGATTTCTTTTTGTAGCCAGTTTACTATCAGCTCTTCGAGAAGCCCTACCACTTCCAGTGTCCCGCTGGCTTATGCGTTCCTCTAGCATACTATCATCTGCATCACTCTTCCAGTCATCAGGTTGTATCCTCGGCGTTGTCGTAGGACTATCTAGTACATTCTCTGTGTAATGCAAGTTCTTCCCACCAGCGGTCCCAGGCCGTGGGCGTGCCAATCTATTATGAGACACCAATCGATCTTCATCAGCCGTTCCATCCTCTGCTTGAATTTGTGTGAACACAGAATGCTTGTCGAACTTCGCCAGACTGCCAGCAAAATCGAAGTCGCCCATTTCTTGCACATCGGTTGCATCTTCCGTCCCCCAGCCATTCTCATCTGCTTGTCCATTGCGTCCTTTCTTTCTTGATTTCTTCAGGGTTGCAAAAGGTTGAAAAGAAGGGTTTGGCTCAAGCAATGGCGTCTGTCTCCAGCCCTTCGATCGCCCGGTGGACTGCTGATTACGTTTGCCTTCGTTTTGTTTTGCTTTGGCCGGCGTGACGGTAGGATCCGCTAACAGGTCATCTGCTTGTGGAGTTTTCTGGTTGGGCCCTTGTGATCGAATAGCATGCCTTGCTGCCTCTCGCTTGCCTACCTTCGCTGGTATGAATTCCGCCTCATGTGATATACTTGGGACCTTTCGTCGGCGAGATCTTTTCCCCGCTGATTTGGTTTCTAGTGGCGGCGGTGCTGAAATTTCTGCTTCTGCATCTGCCTCAAGCTCGCTTAGAATGACCGTTTCTGGCACGCTCGCTGCCTCCACTTCCGCGATATGTAAATCTTCCAGTGGTTCTGCCAGAGATGCAACTGGTGTGATATCCTTCAGAACCCTATCATCTCTACTCGTAACTGTTCGTGAAGAATCTACCCTTTCCATAGAAGTAGAGTTCCACTGTGATGGATTGGACAGGTTTCGAGATCCCGGTGTGGGTCTGCGTCCCACGCTGAGAATAGCAGGATCTTCGAATCTTTTGGGCTGCGGCGCTGGGATCGGTGCTGGAGGCACTCCCTTGATATGAATATTCTCATTTTGCGCCTCCACTAATTCTGCAATCTCTGTAGCTTGAATCGTATACTGCGGAAAGTACCGACCACTCGCGGGGGCAGTGACTAAGAAGCACCGTTAGCAATAGTTCCTTTCAGACACGGCAAACTCTCCTACCATCTCGCAGGGTCAAGCTCTTTCCAGGCTCTAAACTACTGACGATGCCCCTCAACTGGGCGCCGACTGGAGAGTGCAGCGTAACCAGCATCGTCAATCCGATAAACTGATTCGACATCGTGACTCGTGAGCTTAACTCAGGACGAAGAATATGGTCCCAGGTTCGCAGGTTTTATAAGCCTCGAGCTCAAGATGGAAGCGGCTCGCAGATACAATTCCCACCAAGATATAAAACTATGAAAGTATGAGCAATTTATGCAAAGGAAGCGTGGACGTTGCTCAGGGTATGTGGCTAGGACGAATTGACCTGCGTAAAACTCCTATCAACCAAAAGAAAGAGAAATCGAGGAAGTGCTCAGGCTGAACTATTTTGAATATGTGCAGGAAGCTACGTTGGAGGTCACTTTCTTTGGCTAATCCCTGCAGGATCTGCACTCGCTTAGTAAGGTGGTATCAGGGGTACAAACAGTCCATGATTCACATATACCCATCCTATCCCTTAAAGGACAAACGAGACACGCTACATACATGTTTTTCGAAACACACGTTAACTTAGAAACTCCGAAGCCTATTGAATAGACTGACAGTAGTCTTCCATCTCTAGATCTATCATTTAACCAGCGATTTCAGGGCTGAATGTCTTCTGGATTCACAATCCTACAAAGCGCGTATCATTGCATACTTGAATGTCTGTACTTATTGCTATAATGTCTCTATGTTGGCCATCGTAGCCAATTTCCTAATCCTATTATGGCTCTCATAGCCTCCGTAGCCCAAGAAGTACATCGAAATTACACTTATTCCTCTAGTATCAGTACGTCTCTACCATAGGATTAAGAATACACGCCGAATAAGCGTTGAGCAACCCCTTACGCCAAGTAATGCCAGAGCCCTATGTACTCCACCAAGATGCAGACGAAACGCTTCGGAATACAACTATCCATACGCAAGCATGATTGCCTGTTCTTCATCAAAATCGGTCGTCTTCGCAGGGACAGGCTTTCGAGGCTGGCCAGAATTTGCAACATGCTTTGGTGGAACTGTCACCTTCGGATGTTCCAATGCCTTGTTCACACTGTATAGGCTATTATAGAATTCGGCAACTCGAGGATGGGCCATGACCTTTGACTTCTCAAAATTATAAACTACAAGACCAGCTTGGCTTGTAGCTCGACTGAGGGCGACATAAGCTTGACCTTTTTCGAAGATCTTCTTCAGGTCAATCTTGACCCTTTCTAGAGTTTGACCTTGAGCTTTATGTATAGAGAGTGCCCATGCAAGGATGAGTGGCAGTTGTGTGCGCTGTGCCTGTACCTCTCCATTAGGCAATTCAACCTTCCACTCCTCCGGTTGAATAAGGATATCTCTACTGGTCCCATCGGCCAGAGAAAACCGAACGAGCGGAAACAGCTTGCCAGTATCGGGGAGAGTCCCATTTCTCTGTGCCTTTAACCTAGCTCGCATCTGAAGCACCACTTCGTCGACATCCTGGTCGTTTGCTGGGTCGTAATCTAAGATCTCTGGATGCACGGTGTAAATGTCAAATGTTGCTTCGCTCATGAAGCTAACGACTATGCCTAAAGAACCATTGACCAGATTATCGTCCATGTTCTTAATCAGCATGACTTGCGCGCCTTTCTTAACCTCAAGGAGTTTTGGCGCCATCATGTTGGCAAGTAATTTATCACGTATTACCTCATCAGTAATTGCACCCGAGTCAATGGCCTCGAACACATGAGATTTGCCCACGATGCTCCGCATCTGGCGAGCATTCGCGTTGTCCACCTCATTTCTGGTAGGAAATCTGACCGGGAGTTAGTAAACATGCAACCCAGCAAAAGCAATATAGGCTCACAGTTCTGTTGTGTTCAAGCCATCCTCAAATACTAATTCTCTATTCAACTTCTTGAAAGCTCGAACTGTCTCATCTGTAATCTTGCCCAACCGCATCTCATTTAACATATTCGCAAACACTAAAGTCAAATTAGTAGTAAGCTAAAAAGGAGAGACTGAAATTTACCAGGATCCTTTTGACGAAATACCTCTGTCAGTCCAATCGTATGATGAATGGCGGCATTCCAGGTTCCAGCATCAAATGCAAACTTTACGCCTCTGGATTTGTTGTCATAGTCCGGAACGGGTGGCAGCTGGAAGAAATCACCTGTAATCACTAGCTGTATCCCACCAAAAGGGCGACCATTATTTCGCATCGCTCTTGCTATTCCCTCTAGCTTATCAAAGAGATCACCATCCACCATAGAGATCTCGTCAATGATTAAGACTTTAGTCTTAATCCACCGATTTTTAGCCTTGGGATTTCTTTTAATCTTTTTGACAAGGGCAGTAACATCCTCTTTACCCAGACCAATGCCTCCAAAACTGTGGAGAGTTACACCTCCAATATTGCAAGCAGCCAAGCCAGTTGAGGCCGTGACCGCGACACGATCAGGCTCTCGAACATACTTCTTCCGCAACTCTTGAATTATTGATCTCATTAGAACAGACTTTCCGGTTCCTGCAGAGCCTGTGAAAAAGACACTTTTTGATTCATTAATCACGAGGTCCTGAACTCGTTTCTGCTCGTCACTAAGTGAGATTGGCGACATAGCAACCCTCCTACGCTTATATTGCTCCATTGCTGCCATCTGATCCTCATCAATTCTTCTTTTGGTGAACCTATGCTTATCTTTATACAGTTTCCTCTCGGCCTTCACAGCATCGAATGTATTATTCCAAGGCATCTTCTTTTCCGTCATAGCACCTCCTGGATTGTGTTCCCATTTCTTCCCGGCTTTGCCTGGCTCTGGGCATTCGTTCATTAAATGGTCCGTCCCATTACATTTAAAACATCTTACTTGTGACGACGATGTTGCTTTCGATGCCATAAGTTCAGCGGCATCAGCCTGTCTTTCCGCAATCTCGTCTTCTTCTGCTCTTTTTTGAGCCCATGGCAAGTTTCTTCGCTTTTTCTCGCGTGGCTCAGGCTTAAGATCTTGCGGAGGAGGCACTTGCTGGCGTGATGGAGGATCATAGTGTGAAGGCGGAGAGGATGACCATGATATGGCGCCGCTGGAAGGGTTCTTGCTGAAAGGGTTCTGGGAGCTTTGTAGTTGGGCTGAAGATGAAATTTTGGGTCGGGAATTGATCGTAGGTGGCTTCTGAGAGGGTGGTTTGGGTGGCGCTGCCATCATTCCAGGCAGCTGATAGTCCAACTCCAGATCCGATCCAGAGTCAAAGTCGTTCTCGTCAAAACCTACAACGGCTTGACTGCATTCTTGAATATTAGATTGCTTCGAGGCTGGCATAAACGTCTCCTGCGAATCCTGGAAGGAGTCTGCTCTGCTAAACAATGAGCTAGAGCGATTTTTCGATCCCATAGACGACGCCGCAGAAGTCATACTGGAGGACTTAGTTTTAAGTCCTGTCTTTGTATACGATGCCGTGATGTTCGGGGATTTCGTATTTAGAGGATTACTTAGAAAATTGGTAGCCCCAACGAATCCACCAATAGAGCGTCGAGCGTTTGCGTTTTTAAATCCGTCCTCTATATTTCCATTCTGCGATGGACTGCTGGAAGGGAATAACTGCTTCGCAAGATCATTCTTGCTCTTCGGAGGAGGTGCAGGATTTCTCTCTACTGCTCTACCTAGCATCGCGTCCGCAATTGAGGAGTACAGGCGGAGGCGTGAGGGGAGCTCAAATTTTGTTTGAGGGTAGAAGAGTCGGGTTTGAGCTTTCCAGCACCCCGCAAGCAGTCCTCGATTTGCAAGAGAGAAAGCTGGAAAGAGTGTCAGACCAGCCGGCATACACTCGTAGGAATTGATTCCGTGGGCAGATGGTGTAAGTGAGGGAGGGAAGCCTTTGTTGCCGCGCCTATCGTTTGCCCAGGCAATCGCGACTCAGGAGGCGCGTAGCCTGCCTTGGATTCACGTGATACAATGTTCTTGGAAAAACACGGTCGCGACGCGACACCCTGCAATCGGGAGTCAGGCGCACAGCTCCGAGTCTTGATCTACAGATGCAGTACATGTTAATTGTCCAGGGACGATCGCAAGGGTGCAATTAGCATCCTGACGCTTTGCTTTCTTTTCAAATCAATGCTCAGTTCATTTCTGTTTGGGTAGTAGGGCAGCTAATATATGGCAATATGGGGTAAGACGACAGAGATGTTCGATTCCTTTACGATATAACGCAGTGATTATGTGAGTTTAGACTGTATCATACATCGACCTATGGCCATTATGATCTTCTCGGACTATGTTCTTATGTAACTATCTCGCCAGCTTGATTAACGACAAACATGATGGCCGAGCAATTCTACGGCACAACACAATATGAACGGTGGGTATGGTCGCTATAGTAGATTCGTGAAGTCATGAGACGAAGAGAGGGCTAAGGAGAGGTGGGCTACAATCAAATGCCGAAGTAGAAACCCCCAAAAGTCGACGGATAACCTAAGGAAATAAACAACTTTTGGTCGACGCAGATCACCTATCCAACCTACGAAACACGAAACATGAAAAGAATGGAGGTCTTAATGAAAAAGCCCTATGCGGAAATACAAGCTGCACGGCCTAGCCGTTACCCAATCATGGGAAATGCTATGCAGAAACTAAGAAAATATCGTCCCAGAGTTCATATCCCATTCCACGAAAAGATCGCAAATTTTATCGCAGCTGCTAAAAAGAACTCGTAAGTAGGTACTCATTACCCCTGATAGCCGCCGAAGCCGTTTTGATAGTTTTGAGCTGCCGGAGCACTCCATTGAGCATTCGGAGGTTGCTGAGCACCACGACCATAACCGCCAGCACTGGCAGGACCTCCATAACCCATTTGCTGGTTAGGGTATTGGCCAGGAGACTGAGCTGGAGGACCACCATAACCACCTTGTTGACCTGGAAATTGGCCTGGAGACTGCTGGTTAGCCATCGGTCCGGCTGATTGAGGTCCTTGTTGTTGAGGCATACCACCATATTGAGGGAAATAAGCGGATGGAGTTCCTGCGTATCCACCAGGAGTTGCACCACCAGCTGCAGGGCTGTAGCCTATGCCAACGCCGCTCGTTCCATCTGCATTTGGCGCTTTGTCCTTACCCCACTAAAATGATATTAGTGACCTGCACACGAGTGAGAAGGCTGGGCGGACTTACACTGCACTTGAGAGGGCGACCGTTAACGTTGTACCCACTGAGTTGACAGATTGCCATTGCTGCGTTCTCATGTGTATCCATCTTAACAAATGCAAAACCTCGATCAGCTTGGAAGCGGGTCTCAACAACATATCCAAAGTTCTGGAAGAGCGGTACCAGGTCATTCTGAGTCGTGTAGGGGGTGAGATTGCCTACGTAACAGGTTGTTTGCCAAGCTGGAGTTTGTTGAACAATCATATCGTAGCTTTGTACACCGTGAGTGGGGAAGTGATGATGTCCGAAAGGAGTCGTAGGAGTCATCCCCATCGCAGACATAGCTTGCTGCTGAGATATTGAGGGCTGCCCCTTCTGATTTGCCCAATTACAGCGAATCGCACGAGATCCGAGCCACTCTCCATCCATTGAGCTGAGAGCCTTTTCAGCGTCTTGACGCTCTCTGAAAGCGACAAATCCATATCCCCTCGATCGGCCAGTCTTCATGTCCCACATCACGCGAGCTTCAGACACGGAGCCAAAAGCCGAGAATGCTTGGAGAAGAACCTCATCATTGACTTCGTTGGATAGATCTCCCACAAATATATGAAAGTGGTTAGATGTGTCTTCCTTGTTGGCGGTGTTTGATTGGTATGCCCAGTTGACACGAATTTCCTAGCATATTATAAGCATCTTGGATACTTTCCAATAACTTCAAGCTACTTACCGCCTGATGGACACGTCTGCCGTTTAGAGTCTGCATTGCGCGCTCTGCTGCCCCTGGATCGTCGTATTCGACAAAACCGTAATTAAATCCCTTCGACTGAAACTAGACCGCGATTAGCAGGCTGTAACTTGAAGGGGTTAAGTTTTGGTCTCAATATGGAGATCCTTGTAGCTGAAGTCAAAAACTCCTATGGTGAATTTTCTTGAAATCAGGTTGAAGCTGAAAACTTGTGAAATCCCATTCATAGAGGATTTGACACAGCGAGGCTGGAGTTCTCAAGAAGATTTGACAAAGATAAAGAGATAATACTGACGGCACCTACATTCTTGTCAGGAATGATTTTTACGTTCTGGACATGACCAGTTGTCTCGAAGATTTGACGAAGGACATCTTCAGTCACTCTTGGATCCAAACCTCCAACGTATAGAGCTCGCTTGTTAGGCTCAGGAGCAGCACGTCGGACGAAGCCCCCAGCACTATCTGGTGATAGAACACCCGAATTTTCTCCCATGGGCGATGTAATGGCAGTAGGAATCGGATTCGTGTTCTGGGGAATGATAACCGGAGGAAGAGGTGGAGGAGGCATGTGAGGGTTTCCATTATGGCCATTTTCATAGCCTGGTGCACCTGCAGATGCCTGCGGCGGGGGCGGGAGCTGGGCACTCGAAGGAGGGGGACCGTTATCTGCCATGTCGAAAAGTCGTTGCAGGCTGATGCGATGTCGTTACTAAGAGGTGCAGAGAGACTATCGTACTCGAGATATTAAGCAAGAAGCTCAGATTCCAAGAAAAAGCGCTGATGAATCGTGCGAAGACCAAGAGAACACTGAAGGAACAGAACGCTGAGCTCTATTTGTTGCACCAAGGTAGGAAATCTTGGTGCGACTCGAAGGACAAGAAGCGCGCGTTTAATCGAGGAAACAGTGTTTTCGAAGAAAGGGTATATGAGTCGCAGAGCGAATGGAAATTCGCGCTGGTGATTGTAAAGAGGTAGAGTGATAGCTTGCTATCGAACTAAGACTTGTATGAACTCTGCGATCGCGAGAAGACGGAAAGTAAAGACGATAGACGACGATGATGATGATGACGATGACTGATAGAAGGGAAGAAAGGAACCGCGAAAAATGACGAGAGGAAGAAGAGAGGAAATGCCACTCAAGATTCCAGACGCCAGGCGATGAGAAAAGCTGTGGAAGTGATGTGATGTTCTTCTGCTTCTTCTTCTTCTAGGTAAGCAACAAAAGGTGGAGAAGGAAGATTGCAGAGCAGAAAGGAACACTAAGCGGCGCTAATGAAGAACCGGGCCCCCCAGCTGCAGCCCAACACAACCCTGAGCGGCCCTACTGTAGGGAACAAACCCAGTCCAGTCACGAATCCTGCAAAAGGAATATGTGAATCACGGGGCAAGATGTACTTGATTAGGAGCAATAGAGGATGATTGTGATGGATACCCGTCAGTTCAACAGCTGGATCAAGGATCCAGAGTATGTACGGATATTGAAATGAGTAAGGAGGGGCATATGAAAGACAGGTGGACGTGCCATGGAGATATGAATCTTGGCGTCCATGCAGTACGCACCCCATATGTATGTAGGTAGGTAGGTAGCTATGTATGTACCACACTATATGGTACGGTACACGCCCGCCCAGATGTTTGATTAGGCACACCATTAGCTTTAGATATATATAATAAAAGAATGTCAAAGATCCAGCGCATGAAAACGAACAACAGCGAAGACTAGACAAACAATACGGTATACAGCCCAAAATGAGTAAATATCATGTGAACAGTGCCGCAAATAAACCACATCCTACACCAACTGTAACAACTGTTACTCCTGAAGCTTGCGCATAAAGTCAACGATGAGGAATTCACACGGCATGGCATGCATGCCTCTCCTAAGGCGTCAATTAGAGTGGTATGTCTCATGTGCTATAGGCAAAGTTCATCCGATCCTCCACAAGCGAAAATGACTCTAGACGAGGCTCAAAACATGCAGGTGGCCATGGGATAGGGTCTCAACCAAGACCAAGATACACATGTACCAATCGCAGAAAATATGATGTACCGATAATCATGCCTAATACGCTTTCATGCACCTTGGGATATCAGTTAAATCGCAACTTTGCAGCTTCAGATACATGCTGTAGGTGTTCAAAGCTTAAAATATTGATCTGAACCTCACTAAAATAAATTTAGACTGCAACCACCGCATGCCGGGAAGGCAAGGCAAGGCTAGTTAGCCCTACAGCACCCCCCTGCTTTTCCCATAGCATCTGTGACCTCACCCAGCTAGCTAACCTCACTGTACAGAGTACACAAATATATATCGCCACCAATCTAATCAGCCACTCCGCTGCACAGTATATATTATTATAAGTCCTAAAGTAGATATCAAAGCGCAGCTTCATCTTGCGAAGGAATGCTAAAGACCCATCGTGTCCCGGATAGCTGCATTCTCCACGAACATGTCTCAACATCGCCCAAAGCCACCTCTGGACACCCTCCAAGGCATGATTAACGCAATCGCAAGTGACACCTCTTTGTATGTGTTTTTGCTCTTGGCCGCTAACAGACCAGCAGCTTATTGAGACCGGCAAAGCTCTTCGAGCCGCAAATAAGGAGCGCGGGCGTCCACAATCTTCCAGCACTAGACTTCGCTCATCCATGCCAGGCGCCATTGAACATTTCCATCAGGCGCTAGATGACCTGGAAACCGATATTGTGAGGGATTTTGACCATCTTGTTTTTTTCAATTTACTTACAATGACCCAGATTCGTGCAAAATCCGTCTTATCCCGAGATCTCGAAGAACTTCGCACAAAGCGGATTGCAGCCGAAAACCCTCCACCCCAAGAAATAGACCTCAATACCATCGCCGACATTGATCAAGCAAGGGAAGATACTAGTAATGATCAGGAAATGTCTCAGTTGTCATTCAAACAAGAGAGAGTCGCACCTGAAGCGCCAATGACATCCCCGATTGCTTCCAATGAGGTGACCACAGAAGTGTTGGGAGCCATAGGAGGACTTCAAGGCCTATCGCCACCAAGTTCCACAAATGGCAAAGCCAAAGGCGAGTCTGGTAGTCAACTAGTGAGCGTCGCTGGTGCGGATCCAAGTAATGAGCCTTCCGCCGGAACAGACTCCGCGGATTTGACAATTGACCTCTTTGGGGACTTATCGGGGAATAACAATGCTGACACAGATCTTAATTTTGACATGGACTTCTTCAACGATGCTAATACTCACGACAATTCACAAACCCAGCACGCCGACTTTGACTTTTCTATCGGAAATAACACCAGTCAGGATTTTAGCATGCCGGATCTACAAACATCCCATGAGCCCGCAAAGACAAACAGTAATTCTATAGATATACAGGATGACTTATTTGGTTTAGACACCACAGCAGGAGGAGACTTGATGGATTTGGAGGCAACTGGGCCTGCACACGAAAGTGCCTTTGACGATATGTTCATAGACGCCACTCAGACCGATTATGACGATGATTTCTTTTTGGCAGCAAATGATTGCGTTACATCAGAAACAAAAGTTTCAACCTGGACGGCCTCGGGTCTTATTGAAGCCACCCCATCTGCATGTAGTTTCTCGTGCATTGGACTTAACATGTCGGAAAACATGAATTGGGATATTTGTCACGCAGGTTTGTCTGCTGCATTACTTTCCTGAAAACCATGTCAAGGGTACGGGCTACTGTCGACACAACCTAAGCCAGTTTGCTGCAAAATCAATAGATACATCGGCCAGGTGTAGGAATTTGCTGAAAAATTCCATGGTTTACCATCGTACCACTGGAAATTTTAAGGAGAATATCCTGGCTATCGAAAGGCTATTCTTGAGGCTTCACTTCATCAGCCAGCTCCGGGTAATATTCATAGATCAGCCAAGAAACGATCAGGAGAAGGCTAGGAGTAGTGAACAGAAGAAGCTTACAGCACGCGAAAGCTCGAAAATTAGGTTAACAACACTGAGGTGGTTTACTGAAGTTAGTCGCGGATGCTTTGAATGGAACTGTCATGGCCTCGAGCTCATGTGCCGTGATATAGTCGCGTAGATTGCTTTCTTGTTTGTTTCGAGTATACCCAATCATTATACGTTGTTTCCTGATGTTTCTGTCTGGGATCCGTCATAAACACATTATGAAAAACCTTGCCACTACAGTCTGAAGCTTTTCTCTAGTACTGTCCATCAATAGCTACATACCTAAGTTGAACATAAATAATATGAAGCTGCAGCAAGATCAGAGAAATGTACCATAGCATTTTTACAATACTCAAAATCTTCACCCGTTATAATATATACTAATCAGGCATACAGGTGCGTTCACATCCACCACATCTAATCCAGCCTCTTACATCTGAGGCAGGATCCTCCGGCAGAAGCCCTTTCGACCGCTTAGTGGACCCTTTCTGCTGCCAACGGGCGATTCCACTCTCCTTCCTACACATCCTACCTATGCTCCCACCAGAGCAGACCTTTGTTCCTCTGAAAAATGACCCGCGACCCGCGAACGCAATCATCACGTCCTTCCTCGCCGCCGCATCTGCTCTATCCGTCTACTTCAACGAAACTGATTTTTCCATGCAATCCTTTCCGGCTGTCATCCGCGTCTCCAAACACTCGTCTCAAGAAGTTGCTTCCAAGAATCCGCTCCAATACCGGTATTATGCGTTGACCGGTCTCCGGAAGAGGAAGTTTGAAGTCAACAAGAAAGAGCCCATGTTTGATGGAAGATGGGAGACTATGGACGAGTGGGATGCAGAGAACTGTATCCGGCCCGAGGGCAGCGGGATCGGGATTGGGAACGGAGAGACATGGGAAAGGTTGGTGGGAGAAGATGTATTGTGGTGCCAGAATCATGCGTGCTTCTGGAGGATAGAGGCGTGGGCTCAGATCTGAATGCTTCCGAAAAGGCAGGTCTCAGTAAGATATGCTCATTGCATTCAGCCCTTCATGGACATCGTAAGAAAAGCTAAGCACTAAGTGAATTATTCAATATCATGTTATAAGAACGGGATATTCAATAACCGATCGCCTAATTCACCTACGCATATTCATCTCAGCCACTCCCTCGAGAGATATTCAATCCACAAGGAAAACATCATGGCCCGTTCCCCATCTGCCAGTCAAGTCGCCAATGATGTTAACTTTGCCAGTTGTAGGATCGATACCCGTAGGAACATCGATAGCCAGCACGGCAGCCTTGCTTCGATTTGCAAATTCAATGAGCTCGTAAGCCGTAGCCTGATCGCCAGTTCTTAATTCCTCGAAAGATATGGTCAGGCCCAGCAAACCATCAATAATGAGTTCGATTGGCGCATTCAGTGAGGTAACATATTCCAGGAGCTCGGCCTTGTTCACGAGCTTGCCACCAAAGCTTCGAAAACTTTCAATTGCCGTCGTAAGCCAGCTAGAATTCTGATTCGCGCTCCAAGCCAAGAACACACACAACGACATTAAGTCCATGATTTCGAAGATGTCGTGCGGCAGCCACAGATCGAAGACCACTCTTATTGTTACCTGCAAAAATACTACTGTCGGAATGATGCTGCTTTTCCCTTGAGTAAGGCCACGTGCGCCTCCGCTGACAGCAGACAGAGCGACTTCAGCAATACCCCGCCCAGCATTCTCGGCCATCATATCTTCGGTTAGGCCAAGGTCATTGTCGGCAATCGTTTCTAGATTGAGCATTTGCAAAGCAGAAATGGGCTCACAACGTTGGTTAGAGGGGACAAGAAAGAAAGCAGATCTGCTCGCCGCGGCAAGGAACCTGGATTAAGTTAGCATTTGGGACCAACAAGTGGGGATTGAAACGGGTAATACTAACAGAAAGAGTGCGCGCAGGGCGCAGCAGCTCAGCAAGCTTCCTTTCCGAGAGGATTTCTTTTGTAGCCAGTTTACTATCAGCTCTTCGAGAAGCCCTACCACTTCCAGTGTCCCGCTGGCTTATGCGTTCCTCTAGCATACTATCATCTGCATCACTCTTCCAGTCATCAGGTTGTATCCTCGGCGTTGTCGTAGGACTATCTAGTACATTCTCTGTGTAATGCAAGTTCTTCCCACCAGCGGTCCCAGGCCGTGGGCGTGCCAATCTATTATGAGACACCAATCGATCTTCATCAGCCGTTCCATCCTCTGCTTGAATTTGTGTGAACACAGAATGCTTGTCGAACTTCGCCAGACTGCCAGCAAAATCGAAGTCGCCCATTTCTTGCACATCGGTTGCATCTTCCGTCCCCCAGCCATTCTCATCTGCTTGTCCATTGCGTCCTTTCTTTCTTGATTTCTTCAGGGTTGCAAAAGGTTGAAAAGAAGGGTTTGGCTCAAGCAATGGCGTCTGTCTCCAGCCCTTCGATCGCCCGGTGGACTGCTGATTACGTTTGCCTTCGTTTTGTTTTGCTTTGGCCGGCGTGACGGTAGGATCCGCTAACAGGTCATCTGCTTGTGGAGTTTTCTGGTTGGGCCCTTGTGATCGAATAGCATGCCTTGCTGCCTCTCGCTTGCCTACCTTCGCTGGTATGAATTCCGCCTCATGTGATATACTTGGGACCTTTCGTCGGCGAGATCTTTTCCCCGCTGATTTGGTTTCTAGTGGCGGCGGTGCTGAAATTTCTGCTTCTGCATCTGCCTCAAGCTCGCTTAGAATGACCGTTTCTGGCACGCTCGCTGCCTCCACTTCCGCGATATGTAAATCTTCCAGTGGTTCTGCCAGAGATGCAACTGGTGTGATATCCTTCAGAACCCTATCATCTCTACTCGTAACTGTTCGTGAAGAATCTACCCTTTCCATAGAAGTAGAGTTCCACTGTGATGGATTGGACAGGTTTCGAGATCCCGGTGTGGGTCTGCGTCCCACGCTGAGAATAGCAGGATCTTCGAATCTTTTGGGCTGCGGCGCTGGGATCGGTGCTGGAGGCACTCCTTGATATGAATATTCTCATTTTGCGCCTCCACTAATTCTGCAATCTCTGTAGCTTGAATCGTATACTGCGGAAAGTACCGACCACTCGCGGGGGCAGTGACTAAGAAGCACCGTTAGCAATAGTTCCTTTCAGACACGGCAAACTCTCCTACCATCTCGCAGGGTCAAGCTCTTTCCAGGCTCTAAACTACTGACGATGCCCCTCAACTGGGCGCCGACTGGAGAGTGCAGCGTAACCAGCATCGTCAATCCGATAAACTGATTCGACATCGTGACTCGTGAGCTTAACTCAGGACGAAGAATATGGTCCCAGGTTCGCAGGTTTTATAAGCCTCGAGCTCAAGATGGAAGCGGCTCGCAGATACAATTCCCACCAAGATATAAAACTATGAAAGTATGAGCAATTTATGCAAAGGAAGCGTGGACGTTGCTCAGGGTATGTGGCTAGGACGAATTGACCTGCGTAAAACTCCTATCAACCAAAAGAAAGAGAAATCGAGGAAGTGCTCAGGCTGAACTATTTTGAATATGTGCAGGAAGCTACGTTGGAGGTCACTTTCTTTGGCTAATCCCTGCAGGATCTGCACTCGCTTAGTAAGGTGGTATCAGGGGTACAAACAGTCCATGATTCACATATACCCATCCTATCCCTTAAAGGACAAACGAGACACGCTACATACATGTTTTTCGAAACACACGTTAACTTAGAAACTCCGAAGCCTATTGAATAGACTGACAGTAGTCTTCCATCTCTAGATCTATCATTTAACCAGCGATTTCAGGGCTGAATGTCTTCTGGATTCACAATCCTACAAAGCGCGTATCATTGCATACTTGAATGTCTGTACTTATTGCTATAATGTCTCTATGTTGGCCATCGTAGCCAATTTCCTAATCCTATTATGGCTCTCATAGCCTCCGTAGCCCAAGAAGTACATCGAAATTACACTTATTCCTCTAGTATCAGTACGTCTCTACCATAGGATTAAGAATACACGCCGAATAAGCGTTGAGCAACCCCTTACGCCAAGTAATGCCAGAGCCCTATGTACTCCACCAAGATGCAGACGAAACGCTTCGGAATACAACTATCCATACGCAAGCATGATTGCCTGTTCTTCATCAAAATCGGTCGTCTTCGCAGGGACAGGCTTTCGAGGCTGGCCAGAATTTGCAACATGCTTTGGTGGAACTGTCACCTTCGGATGTTCCAATGCCTTGTTCACACTGTATAGGCTATTATAGAATTCGGCAACTCGAGGATGGGCCATGACCTTTTACTTCTCAAAATTATAAACTACAAGACCAGCTTGGCTTGTAGCTCGACTGAGGGCGACATAAGCTTGACCTTTTCGAAGATCTTCTTCAGGTCAATCTTGACCCTTTCTAGAGTTTGACCTTGAGCTTTATGTATAGAGAGTGCCCATGCAAGGATGAGTGGCAGTTGTGTGCGCTGTGCCTGTACCTCTCCATTAGGCAATTCAACCTTCCACTCCTCCGGTTGAATAAGGATATCTCTACTGGTCCCATCGGCCAGAGAAAACCGAACGAGCGGAAACAGCTTGCCAGTATCGGGGAGAGTCCCATTTCTCTGTGCCTTTAACCTAGCTCGCATCTGAAGCACCACTTCGTCGACATCCTGGTCGTTTGCTGGGTCGTAATCTAAGATCTCTGGATGCACGGTGTAAATGTCAAATGTTGCTTCGCTCATGAAGCTAACGACTATGCCTAAAGAACCATTGACCAGATTATCGTCCATGTTCTTAATCAGCATGACTTGCGCGCCTTTCTTAACCTCAAGGAGTTTTGGCGCCATCATGTTGGCAAGTAATTTATCACGTATTACCTCATCAGTAATTGCACCCGAGTCAATGGCCTCGAACACATGAGATTTGCCCACGATGCTCCGCATCTGGCGAGCATTCGCGTTGTCCACCTCATTTCTGGTAGGAAATCTGACCGGGAGTTAGTAAACATGCAACCCAGCAAAAGCAATATAGGCTCACAGTTCTGTTGTGTTCAAGCCATCCTCAAATACTAATTCTCTATTCAACTTCTTGAAAGCTCGAACTGTCTCATCTGTAATCTTGCCCAACCGCATCTCATTTAACATATTCGCAAACACTAAAGTCAAATTAGTAGTAAGCTAAAAGGAGAGACTGAAATTTACCAGGATCCTTTTGACGAAATACCTCTGTCAGTCCAATCGTATGATGAATGGCGGCATTCCAGGTTCCAGCATCAAATGCAAACTTTACGCCTCTGGATTTGTTGTCATAGTCCGGAACGGGTGGCAGCTGGAAGAAATCACCTGTAATCACTAGCTGTATCCCACCAAAAGGGCGACCATTATTTCGCATCGCTCTTGCTATTCCCTCTAGCTTATCAAAGAGATCACCATCCACCATAGAGATCTCGTCAATGATTAAGACTTTAGTCTTAATCCACCGATTTTAGCCTTGGGATTTCTTTTAATCTTTTGACAAGGGCAGTAACATCCTCTTTACCCAGACCAATGCCTCCAAAACTGTGGAGAGTTACACCTCCAATATTGCAAGCAAAGCCAGTTGAGGCCGTGACCGCGACACGATCAGGCTCTCGAACATACTTCTTCCGCAACTCTTGAATTATTGATCTCATTAGAACAGACTTTCCGGTTCCTGCAGAGCCTGTGAAAAAGACACTTTTGATTCATTAATCACGAGGTCCTGAACTCGTTTCTGCTCGTCACTAAGTGAGATTGGCGACATAGCAACCCTCCTACGCTTATATTGCTCCATTGCTGCCATCTGATCCTCATCAATTCTTCTTTTGGTGAACCTATGCTTATCTTTATACAGTTTCCTCTCGGCCTTCACAGCATCGAATGTATTATTCCAAGGCATCTTCTTTTCCGTCATAGCACCTCCTGGATTGTGTTCCCATTTCTTCCCGGCTTTGCCTGGCTCTGGGCATTCGTTCATTAAATGGTCCGTCCCATTACATTTAAAACATCTTACTTGTGACGACGATGTTGCTTTCGATGCCATAAGTTCAGCGGCATCAGCCTGTCTTTCCGCAATCTCGTCTTCTTCTGCTCTTTTTGAGCCCATGGCAAGTTTCTTCGCTTTTTCTCGCGTGGCTCAGGCTTAAGATCTTGCGGAGGAGGCACTTGCTGGCGTGATGGAGGATCATAGTGTGAAGGCGGAGAGGATGACCATGATATGGCGCCGCTGGAAGGGTTCTTGCTGAAAGGGTTCTGGGAGCTTTGTAGTTGGGCTGAAGATGAAATTTTGGGTCGGGAATTGATCGTAGGTGGCTTCTGAGAGGGTGGTTTGGGTGGCGCTGCCATCATTCCAGGCAGCTGATAGTCCAACTCCAGATCCGATCCAGAGTCAAAGTCGTTCGTTTCAAAACCTACAACGGCTATACTGCATTCTTGAATATTAGATTGCATTGAGGCTGGCATAAACGTCTCCTGCGAATCCTGGAAGGAGTCTGCTCTGCTAAACAATGAGCTAGAGCGATTTTTCGATCCCATAGACGACGCCGCAGAAGTCATACTGGAGGACTTAGTTTTAAGTCCTGTCTTTGTATACGATGCCGTGATGTTCGGGGATTTCGTATTTAGAGGATTACTTAGAAAATTGGTAGCCCCAACGAATCCACCAATAGAGCGTCGAGCGTTTGCGTTTTAAATCCGTCCTCTATATTTCCATTCTGCGATGGACTGCTGGAAGGGAATAACTGCTTCGCAAGATCATTCTTGCTCTTCGGAGGAGGTGCAGGATTTCTCTCTACTGCTCTACCTAGCATCGCGTCCGCAATTGAGGAGTACAGGCGGAGGCGTGAGGGAGCTCAAATTTTGTTTGAGGGTAGAAGAGTCGGGTTTGAGCTTTCCAGCACCCCGCAAGCAGTCCTCGATTTGCAAGAGAGAAAGCTGGAAAGAGTGTCAGACCAGCCGGCATACACTCGTAGGAATTGATTCCGTGGGCAGATGGTGTAAGTGAGGGAGGGAAGCCTTTGTTGCCGCGCCTATCGTTTGCCCAGGCAATCGCGACTCAGGAGGCGCGTAGCCTGCCTGCTGGATTCACGTGATACAATGTTCTTGGAAAACACGGTCGCGACGCGACACCCTGCAATCGGGAGTCAGGCGCACAGCTCCGAGTCTTGATCTACAGATGCAGTACATGTTAATTGTCCAGGGACGATCGCAAGGGTGCAATTAGCATCCTGACGCTTTGCTTTCTTTTCAAATCAATGCTCAGTTCATTTCTGTTTGGGTAGTAGGGCAGCTAATATATGGCAATATGGGGTAAGACGACAGAGATGTTCGATTCCTTTACGATATAACGCAGTGATTATGTGAGTTTAGACTGTATCATACATCGACCTATGGCCATTATGATCTTCTCGGACTATGTTCTTATGTAACTATCTCGCCAGCTTGATTAACGACAAACATGATGGCCGAGCAATTCTACGGCACAACACAATATGAACGGTGGGTATGGTCGCTATAGTAGATTCGTGAAGTCATGAGACGAAGAGAGGGCTAAGGAGAGGTGGGCTACAATCAAATGCCGAAGTAGAAACCCCCAAAAGTCGACGGATAACCTAAGGAAATAAACAACTTTTGGTCGACGCAGATCACCTATCCAACCTACGAAACACGAAACATGAAAAGAATGGAGGTCTTAATGAAAAAGCCCTATGCGGAAATACAAGCTGCACGGCCTAGCCGTTACCCAATCATGGGAAATGCTATGCAGAAACTAAGAAAATATCGTCCCAGAGTTCATATCCCATTCCACGAAAAGATCGCAAATTTTATCGCAGCTGCTAAAAAAGAACTCGTAAGTAGGTACTCATTACCCCTGATAGCCGCCGAAGCCGTTTTGATAGTTTTGAGCTGCCGGAGCACTCCATTGAGCATTCGGAGGTTGCTGAGCACCACGACCATAACCGCCAGCACTGGCAGGACCTCCATAACCCATTTGCTGGTTAGGGTATTGGCCAGGAGACTGAGCTGGAGGACCACCATAACCACCTTGTTGACCTGGAAATTGGCCTGGAGACTGCTGGTTAGCCATCGGTCCGGCTGATTGAGGTCCTTGTTGTTGAGGCATACCACCATATTGAGGGAAATAAGCGGATGGAGTTCCTGCGTATCCACCAGGAGTTGCACCACCAGCTGCAGGGCTGTAGCCTATGCCAACGCCGCTCGTTCCATCTGCATTTGGCGCTTTGTCCTTACCCACTAAAATGATATTAGTGACCTGCACACGAGTGAGAAGGCTGGGCGGACTTACACTGCACTTGAGAGGGCGACCGTTAACGTTGTACCCACTGAGTTGACAGATTGCCATTGCTGCGTTCTCATGTGTATCCATCTTAACAAATGCAAAACCTCGATCAGCTTGGAAGCGGGTCTCAACAACATATCCAAAGTTCTGGAAGAGCGGTACCAGGTCATTCTGAGTCGTGTAGGGGGTGAGATTGCCTACGTAACAGGTTGTTTGCCAAGCTGGAGTTTGTTGAACAATCATATCGTAGCTTTGTACACCGTGAGTGGGGAAGTGATGATGTCCGAAAGGAGTCGTAGGAGTCATCCCCATCGCAGACATAGCTTGCTGCTGAGATATTGAGGGCTGCCCCTTCTGATTTGCCCAATTACAGCGAATCGCACGAGATCCGAGCCACTCTCCATCCATTGAGCTGAGAGCCTTTTCAGCGTCTTGACGCTCTCTGAAAGCGACAAATCCATATCCCCTCGATCGGCCAGTCTTCATGTCCCACATCACGCGAGCTTCAGACACGGAGCCAAAAGCCGAGAATGCTTGGAGAAGAACCTCATCATTGACTTCGTTGGATAGATCTCCCACAAATATATGAAAGTGGTTAGATGTGTCTTCCTTGTTGGCGGTGTTTGATTGGTATGCCCAGTTGACACGAATTTCCTAGCATATTATAAGCATCTTGGATACTTTCCAATAACTTCAAGCTACTTACCGCCTGATGGACACGTCTGCCGTTTAGAGTCTGCATTGCGCGCTCTGCTGCCCCTGGATCGTCGTATTCGACAAAACCGTAATTAAATCCCTTCGACTGAAACTAGACCGCGATTAGCAGGCTGTAACTTGAAGGGGTTAAGTTTTGGTCTCAATATGGAGATCCTTGTAGCTGAAGTCAAAAACTCCTATGGTGAATTTTCTTGAAATCAGGTTGAAGCTGAAAACTTGTGAAATCCCATTCATAGAGGATTTGACACAGCGAGGCTGGAGTTCTCAAGAAGATTTGACAAAGATAAAGAGATAATACTGACGGCACCTACATTCTTGTCAGGAATGATTTTTACGTTCTGGACATGACCAGTTGTCTCGAAGATTTGACGAAGGACATCTTCAGTCACTCTTGGATCCAAACCTCCAACGTATAGAGCTCGCTTGTTAGGCTCAGGAGCAGCACGTCGGACGAAGCCCCCAGCACTATCTGGTGATAGAACACCCGAATTTTCTCCCATGGGCGATGTAATGGCAGTAGGAATCGGATTCGTGTTCTGGGGAATGATAACCGGAGGAAGAGGTGGAGGAGGCATGTGAGGGTTTCCATTATGGCCATTTTCATAGCCTGGTGCACCTGCAGATGCCTGCGGCGGGGGCGGGAGCTGGGCACTCGAAGGAGGGGGACCGTTATCTGCCATGTCGAAAAGTCGTTGCAGGCTGATGCGATGTCGTTACTAAGAGGTGCAGAGAGACTATCGTACTCGAGATATTAAGCAAGAAGCTCAGATTCCAAGAAAAAGCGCTGATGAATCGTGCGAAGACCAAGAGAACACTGAAGGAACAGAACGCTGAGCTCTATTTGTTGCACCAAGGTAGGAAATCTTGGTGCGACTCGAAGGACAAGAAGCGCGCGTTTAATCGAGGAAACAGTGTTTTCGAAGAAAGGGTATATGAGTCGCAGAGCGAATGGAAATTCGCGCTGGTGATTGTAAAGAGGTAGAGTGATAGCTTGCTATCGAACTAAGACTTGTATGAACTCTGCGATCGCGAGAAGACGGAAAGTAAAGACGATAGACGACGATGATGATGATGACGATGACTGATAGAAGGGAAGAAAGGAACCGCGAAAAATGACGAGAGGAAGAAGAGAGAAATGCCACTCAAGATTCCAGACGCCAGGCGATGAGAAAAGCTGTGGAAGTGATGTGATGTTCTTCTGCTTCTTCTTCTTCTAGGTAAGCAACAAAAGGTGGAGAAGGAAGATTGCAGAGCAGAAAGGAACACTAAGCGGCGCTAATGAAGAACCGGGCCCCCCAGCTGCAGCCCAACACAACCCTGAGCGGCCCTACTGTAGGGAACAAACCCAGTCCAGTCACGAATCCTGCAAAAGGAATATGTGAATCACGGGGCAAGATGTACTTGATTAGGAGCAATAGAGGATGATTGTGATGGATACCCGTCAGTTCAACAGCTGGATCAAGGATCCAGAGTATGTACGGATATTGAAATGAGTAAGGAGGGGCATATGAAAGACAGGTGGACGTGCCATGGAGATATGAATCTTGGCGTCCATGCAGTACGCACCCCATATGTATGTAGGTAGGTAGGTAGCTATGTATGTACCACACTATATGGTACGGTACACGCCCGCCCAGATGTTTGATTAGGCACACCATTAGCTTTAGATATATATAATAAAAGAATGTCAAAGATCCAGCGCATGAAAACGAACAACAGCGAAGACTAGACAAACAATACGGTATACAGCCCAAAATGAGTAAATATCATGTGAACAGTGCCGCAAATAAACCACATCCTACACCAACTGTAACAACTGTTACTCCTGAAGCTTGCGCATAAAGTCAACGATGAGGAATTCACACGGCATGGCATGCATGCCTCTCCTAAGGCGTCAATTAGAGTGGTATGTCTCATGTGCTATAGGCAAAGTTCATCCGATCCTCCACAAGCGAAAATGACTCTAGACGAGGCTCAAAACATGCAGGTGGCCATGGGATAGGGTCTCAACCAAGACCAAGATACACATGTACCAATCGCAGAAAATATGATGTACCGATAATCATGCCTAATACGCTTTCATGCACCTTGGGATATCAGTTAAATCGCAACTTTGCAGCTTCAGATACATGCTGTAGGTGTTCAAAGCTTAAAATATTGATCTGAACCTCACTAAAATAAATTTAGACTGCAACCACCGCATGCCGGGAAGGCAAGGCAAGGCTAGTTAGCCCTACAGCACCCCCCTGCTTTTCCCATAGCATCTGTGACCTCACCCAGCTAGCTAACCTCACTGTACAGAGTACACAAATATATATCGCCACCAATCTAATCAGCCACTCCGCTGCACAGTATATATTATTATAAGTCCTAAAGTAGATATCAAAGCGCAGCTTCATCTTGCGAAGGAATGCTAAAGACCCATCGTGTCCCGGATAGCTGCATTCTCCACGAACATGTCTCAACATCGCCCAAAGCCACCTCTGGACACCCTCCAAGGCATGATTAACGCAATCGCAAGTGACACCTCTTTGTATGTGTTTTTGCTCTTGGCCGCTAACAGACCAGCAGCTTATTGAGACCGGCAAAGCTCTTCGAGCCGCAAATAAGGAGCGCGGGCGTCCACAATCTTCCAGCACTAGACTTCGCTCATCCATGCCAGGCGCCATTGAACATTTCCATCAGGCGCTAGATGACCTGGAAACCGATATTGTGAGGGATTTTGACCATCTTGTTTTTTTCAATTTACTTACAATGACCCAGATTCGTGCAAAATCCGTCTTATCCCGAGATCTCGAAGAACTTCGCACAAAGCGGATTGCAGCCGAAAACCCTCCACCCCAAGAAATAGACCTCAATACCATCGCCGACATTGATCAAGCAAGGGAAGATACTAGTAATGATCAGGAAATGTCTCAGTTGTCATTCAAACAAGAGAGAGTCGCACCTGAAGCGCCAATGACATCCCCGATTGCTTCCAATGAGGTGACCACAGAAGTGTTGGGAGCCATAGGAGGACTTCAAGGCCTATCGCCACCAAGTTCCACAAATGGCAAAGCCAAAGGCGAGTCTGGTAGTCAACTAGTGAGCGTCGCTGGTGCGGATCCAAGTAATGAGCCTTCCGCCGGAACAGACTCCGCGGATTTGACAATTGACCTCTTTGGGGACTTATCGGGGAATAACAATGCTGACACAGATCTTAATTTTGACATGGACTTCTTCAACGATGCTAATACTCACGACAATTCACAAACCCAGCACGCCGACTTTGACTTTTCTATCGGAAATAACACCAGTCAGGATTTTAGCATGCCGGATCTACAAACATCCCATGAGCCCGCAAAGACAAACAGTAATTCTATAGATATACAGGATGACTTATTTGGTTTAGACACCACAGCAGGAGGAGACTTGATGGATTTGGAGGCAACTGGGCCTGCACACGAAAGTGCCTTTGACGATATGTTCATAGACGCCACTCAGACCGATTATGACGATGATTTCTTTTTGGCAGCAAATGATTGCGTTACATCAGAAACAAAAGTTTCAACCTGGACGGCCTCGGGTCTTATTGAAGCCACCCCATCTGCATGTAGTTTCTCGTGCATTGGACTTAACATGTCGGAAAACATGAATTGGGATATTTGTCACGCAGGTTTGTCTGCTGCATTACTTTCCTGAAAACCATGTCAAGGGTACGGGCTACTGTCGACACAACCTAAGCCAGTTTGCTGCAAAATCAATAGATACATCGGCCAGGTGCAGGAATTTGCTGAAAAATTCCATGGTTTACCATCGTACCACTGGAAATTTTAAGGAGAATATCCTGGCTATCGAAAGGCCATTCTTGAGGCTTCACTTCATCAGCCAGCTCCGGGTAATATTCATAGATCAGCCAAGAAACGATCAGGAGAAGGCTAGGAGTAGTGAACAGAAGAAGCAGCGCGAAAGCTCGAAAGTGGAGGTTAACAACACTGAGGTGGTTTACTGAAGTTAGTCGCGGATGCTTTGAATGGAACTGTCATGGCCTCGAGCTCATGTGCCGTGATATAGTCGCGTAGATTGCTTTCTTGTTTGTTTCGAGTATACCCAATCATTATACGTTGTTTCCTGATGTTTCTGTCTGGGATCCGTCATAAACACATTATGAAAAACCTTGCCACTACAGTCTGAAGCTTTTCTCTAGTACTGTCCATCAATAGCTACATACCTAAGTTGAACATAAATAATATGAAGCTGCAGCAAGATCAGAGAAATGTACCATAGCATTTTTACAATACTCAAAATCTTCACCCGTTATAATATATACTAATCAGGCATACAGGTGCGTTCACATCCACCACATCTAATCCAGCCTCTTACATCTGAGGCAGGATCCTCCGGCAGAAGCCCTTTCGACCGCTTAGTGGACCCTTTCTGCTGCCAACGGGCGATTCCACTCTCCTTCCTACACATCCTACCTATGCTCCCACCAGAGCAGACCTTTGTTCCTCTGAAAAATGACCCGCGACCCGCGAACGCAATCATCACGTCCTTCCTCGCCGCCGCATCTGCTCTATCCGTCTACTTCAACGAAACTGATTTTTCCATGCAATCCTTTCCGGCTGTCATCCGCGTCTCCAAACACTCGTCTCAAGAAGTTGCTTCCAAGAATCCGCTCCAATACCGGTATTATGCGTTGACCGGTCTCCGGAAGAGGAAGTTTGAAGTCAACAAGAAAGAGCCCATGTTTGATGGAAGATGGGAGACTATGGACGAGTGGGATGCAGAGAACTGTATCCGGCCCGAGGGCAGCGGGATCGGGATTGGGAACGGAGAGACATGGGAAAGGTTGGTGGGAGAAGATGTATTGTGGTGCCAGAATCATGCGTGCTTCTGGAGGATAGAGGCGTGGGCTCAGATCTGAATGCTTCCGAAAAGGGGCAGGTCTCAGTAAGATATGCTCATTGCATTCAGCCCTTCATGGACATCGTAAGAAAAGCTAAGCACTAAGTGAATTATTCAATATCATGTTATAAGAACGGGATATTCAATAACCGATCGCCTAATTCACCTACGCATATTCATCTCAGCCACTCCCTCGAGAGATATTCAATCCACAAGGAAAACATCATGGCCCGTTCCCCATCTGCCAGTCAAGTCGCCTAAGCCACCTCTTCCAATCCGCCCACCCATTTCCTATTCCCAACATCAACAGAGTTCTTATCCCTTCATACAACCCCCTTCGTAATAAACAGAATAAACAACATCATCCACCACCACCACCACCACCACAATCCCATACTATCCCTCGATCCGAATCCCCACATCCAGCACAATCACCCACCCTCCCTCCCACCAAAACCGCACCAACGACGACCTTCCTCCCAGCCCCGCTCCCCAGGAAAACCACTTCGGACGCCTCCGCGTTCGCGGCCATGTATCCCGAGGAAGCGTTCTCGCGGGCTGAGGCTAATGATGTAATATCGATCCTATAAGCGTGGTTCTCTACCTCTCTCTCTCTCTCTCTATATATATATTATCGGCCATGGGATATCGATATTGATGGGGGAGTGGTAGCCAGCAACGAGGGAGGAATGTATAGGACAGGATAATGACAAAATTGTGACTTTTCTATGACGAGAAGCTGGTGCTTTGTTCCTGTCAGACCTGGTGATTCTCTAAGGGGTAGTGATTTATTCAGAGGATATGATATGCGAGGTGACGGAAGCCAGCACGCGCCACACGCTGACTCGAATAGTCACTGGTGATGCATTCAACAATTCAAGAATTATTTTAGCAACAAATCTTTATGAAACCTGACGGTCAAATTTAGACTTGTTCGGTAAGTGAAACAAAGCTTCTAGAGCTTTGAAGATTCGTATTTGATGCTTCTAATGACTTCGGAATGACTACAAAGGATCCTCTACCATCCCTTACCTGAGTTGAAACCACGACCCCATGCCCTGACCGTTAAAGAACTCCAGGTTTCTTTTCCCTAAGTGATAAACAATCTCGTCCAAGTCCAACCAGTTTTTGTAACTCTAATGCTTTCTCTTGGTCTTCTGGATCTGGTATATTTTCCACCCCGTAGCAGATCAGGTATACGCCAATCCAGGTAATTATCTCGTGGGCCTAAGCAAATTAATACACTGCGCTGTTCGCTCTACTTCTAGGGCTGCACATACACGGCTGTATTCGTTTCGTTTCCTTGCTGTATACCTGGATATGAAAGCTTCCATGAATATAGTTATGTTTTTTGGCTCTATCATAAGCGAATTAGTATTATCTAGTTCTTCCGACGAGATTCCTGTACAGGATCTATTCTAGTCACGTAGTGTATCCTTTAGGCCAAGCCGAATTGAATTACCCAAGTTTCATCGGGATCATTTAGTTTCAAAACCACAGAGAAGCAATACAACTGAATCTGCGCCTTCAGAAGATGCACTCTAAAAGTCGCGATGCGATATGGTACGAATGATCATTCAGAAGTGGAAAATGCACACAATGATAGAAAGTCGCTTACCTCCTTTGCCTCATATTCTTTCATTATAAGCAGATCGGCTAGCATCCGGCCTGAATACATTATTGGCGAAAATTAGGTGCAGTGATAGCTAAGAACACTTACCTAGATCCGCAGTGTATGAGCCAGAATGACAATGCTCCCAGTTTACAATCCACACTTGATTCGTATCTCTGGTCGCACGCCCAAGAGAGACAATAATACTATGACTTGAGTTAGATCACCATAAAGCATGCTTCACGAGGGTGTCTTTGTTCATGGTTGCTGAGCACACAATAACAGCTTAAAACGTTGATATGAGCAATGATACCCACTGGTGGTCCCACTCATGCATGGCTTACTTTGATGCCCGAAACCATCCATGAACTAGCTGATATCTCTCTCGATTATTGATTCTATTCAACCATTATTAATGCCAATTCAGTTACAGGAGCTAAACATGGACATGGGACTATCTTTTTGGCATAGCTTCGCTTTTCCACATACTCTTCTTCTTGTTTTTGAACGAAAGCCGTTATTGCGGCCCGAATCTCATCCTGTTCGAGTATAGAAAACAGCCTATTTCATACAAAGTAACACTTTCCTATACAATATCAAAAACAAAAGCTAGATAATTTTTTATAGGAAATAAGTGTCTGGAGAGCTTACTTCGTAGCCACATCTAGTGCCTTTTGAATCCGAACATGTTCGGACCTCCTCCAGCTCAGGTTTTCCTTTATGTAATCAGGGAGATCTTTGATAAGCACACCGTGGAACTCTGCGACCCATCGAGCAAGACTCTGGCCGACAAAATAGATGCTGGTTCGGTTGACTTTAGAAATAAGGGCTTCTTTGAGTGTTATCCGTGCCGGGATGTTTTCGTAAACCTGTGTACTGAAGAACCTATTATGAAAGCTTAAAGGACGAGGAGTTTCAGTAATACAGGATTTCGTGGCATAAAGGATATCGTTCTCTATAAGTGTGTTGAGTATGAATTTCTCGACTTCCTGTTTGTCCACTTAGTATAAATCAGGCAGTTTAATGTGCATATTTGCTATGCTACCTACTTACATAAAGGTGTTGAAGAAGATCCTCCCCTGATGTTGAGTCACCAGTCTGCGAAATGTCCGTCGAGCCATTCTGAGCTTCCCACGAAAAGATGGCTTACGGTTGGTTCGGTAACCATAGGCCCTGAGAATTCCTCAAAAGATGTACAAGCATACTCGGTATCTTGGAGAGCACCTGAGATGAGTGCTTTAGCAACGGGAACAAAATAGGGGCCATTACGATGCAGTCCAAAAACTATTATGCATGAAAACAGTGCGATGTTAGTGACAATGATGTTGTAAAGAGCTGTATTGTTTTCTCGAAGAGAAGCCCGGATAATGAGGAAAGCAGGCATGTTTTCTTCGCACCTGCCATCTATGCGGTTTGCAGCAAAGGCAATTGCGGGCGATGACGATAGCATGGTGCCTTCCACTTGAAAGTCTCCGTCGATAAGAGCGAAGGATTCTCCAGTAGATATTGGCATATCAAATGCATTTTGTGCTGTGGATAGATAGAAGAGACGAAAGACACCCCTACTAAGAAATTAGAAGCTGATTTTGATTCGGCTCTTGCTTTTCACTTTACCATATATTCGTCAATGTTTATTGAATTCTGAAGCAGTTTCACAGACTTACTATCTATAAATTAGCTTCTCGCTTTATTAAAAAAATCAATGTTGAGATTTCAATTGTGGTAAAAGAAGCGATATGCATTAAGGCCAACCTCTTATTTCTCACCAGAGAGACAGGCTGTATACGTTGTGACATTTCTACATAGTTGTAAGCAAGATTTACAATGAGGCGTTATACTTGAAGATGAGGATGAAGACTCTGTGGCTGACCAGTGAGCAAGGGCTGTTGCTGAGACAAGAATGTTGTTAGTTATCTTTCGAATCTAGATCATAGAGCGAGCTTTTTTGTCCGCTATGAATTTTGCAAGAAAAAAGCTTAACTGAAAGTTCAATGCAGGTCGTATTGCCGTGCTAATCAAATCAGTATATATTTGACAAGAACGCCCAAATAAGACTGTAAAATGTGACCGTGGCATTTTTCTATGCTTATCGAGCCATTTCATACCCTAAATGCGACCTACCTATCTTCTGCTGGCAGAAGATGTTCCGATTTAAGAAACGGTTATTATATATATCCTAATTAGAGACTACACTCTAATATCCGCTGCCATGATACCCGCTGCCTGGATATCCTCCTCCTGGGTAACCTCCGTGAGGCGGTTGCTGAGGCGGATAATCAGGATAAGGAGGTTGTGGTGGGCCATGTTGCCACTCTCCAGGAGGCGGTCCTTGCTGCCAATTTCCAGGCGGAGGAGGGCCATGTTGCCAGTCCGCGGGTGGTGGAGGACCCTGTTGATAGTAGTTTCCCTCGCCTTGATAACCACTATATGGTGGCTGACCTTGGGAGTAAGACTGCTGCTGAAATTCAGGCGGTCCAGGTGGCATCCCGAAAGATGGTGGCTCTTGTCCGTAACTAGAATTATATTGTTGTTGATATGAAGATGGAGGTCCGCCTTGATAGCCTCCAAACTGCTGCTCAGGATTTAGATGTCCGCCCTGCGAGTCTATAAGAACTGTGTTTCCGTAGCCAAAGTCTTGCGCTGGAAATGCAGGTGAGCCTGGCTGTGGTGACGAAAGGTAGGCCCTGTTTGGATTCCCGTCGTCTCCTTGTAGCGAATCTAGATCGCGGGACCTGATTTCCCCACAAAGAGCCAGAAGTCTTGCCGTGACCACCAAGACTTCCATGATCGTGCATATCCCTAGACTTCTCTCCTCCAGCATGGTTGCGACCCGCTTTCACAGATGCAGATGATAGGACGTGATTAAGACTATTTCGATCTGGCTGTTCCTCCACCCACTTCTTGACAGTGTTGAACATGTTTCGGTGAAGCTCAAGATGCTCATCTCTGAGTGCTGGATGGTGGAAAACGCGAACTATATCTCGCATTACCTCCTGGACGGGGACGCCTGGATTCTCCCAAGCATATATAACACGTCTGTACGTATCAGCACCAAAATCTGAGAATGGAGATTGCGACTCACGGAGTAACATATTGTAAGATGGTTGTTGCCACGCGACCAGCAACTCCATTAAGTTTATTCGAGAAATGATCCTTCGATAACATGGAGTGTGTAGGATTTGTGCAATACGGATCATTCCAAGGCTCAAATTGTGAGTTGGCACTAGATATTGATGAGCATCCCGCAGAGAGCAGGCAGAAGATGGACTCACCTAGCTTCAACTACGCCGGTTGAGCCTTCTTTTAGTGACTTAGATACAGCATCTATGATTGGTCGGACAAATGGAGCAAGCAAGGACAAGATGAATACCGTCAGAGTCTCACTGATCTTGTCAACTAGAGCTTCAAGGCCAGGTATTTTAGCAATAGTAGAGCTGATAGCCTTGACAACGCGGTCCCTAAACTCTAGGATCGGATAAATCTGCTTTGATGTCTTCACGGGGTCAAAATCCGGACTCATTCCAGGAATCCCAGGTCCAGGGGACCGCCTTGAGACCAAGTGGACCTTGGAAGCTAGTTTTGATACTACTCCTCGTAGTAGAATTTTGGTACTCCTGAGCAGCTGAACGTGTCTGTAGTTCGCGTGCTGAATCTGCAAGTCCACCGCCGAGCCCGAACTTGACCAATAAGACTTGCAAAATCGTTACCAGATCCAAAAAGACCTCGTTTACCATCATTTTGGCCTTGCAACTTCTCTGCATTCAAAAGAGCCAGGTCCATTTCCTCTACCTCAGTTTGTGTGAAGTGATCAGTTGCTTCTCCTAACACAGAATGCAAGAAGTCAACTGCTCCAAAAGTGCCAGTGACTAGGGATACATAGTAATTTCCGCGGAGGTGCCAGTATGAGGGAATACATCATGGTATCCAAGCTCACGAAGAGTCAACTCGACGTAGTTGGTATGTGCACCAAAATCCTATATATTTTAGCCGAGTCAGAGGCTTTTAAATCACTTGCCTTACTCTACAGTGCAGCCAAAGACATCGAAGGGGCCTCGCAAAGGTCCGCTTCTTTCCCTTTATGATGCCCTGAACCATTCGTGTAAAGCCGCCCGAAATGTATGCTTCTCTCAAGGCTGAACTTCACATAACCTGCACTAGTTGCCCATCCCCCACTTTCATTTGCTATATAGTTTTTCAAACCGGTATTGGGGTCTACCTCCAGCTCAACTTTTGAAACTGGACCTCGAAGTCGAGAATCATAATCCCGAGCGTCTTTATCATCCGCGTACCCTTTGGGATTGTCAATGTGCTCTTCTGGGCGATACACTCCAAGACGCTCTTCGGTTACCTCAAATTCTTCAGTAGCATAGCCAAAAGACAAAAAGCTTAGTACCCAGACCTTAATTTGTTAGATGATCAAACTTCACGGGAGGAACTCAATAATACCAAAATGCGGATAGTTGCTGCATTCACGCCTTTCAAAGAGCCAACATCAACTGCTTGAGAATAGTCTCGCAACCAATTGCCAAAATAAACACGTTTCACCATCATATCCATTTGTGGCCTTTATGAAAGCGATAGTCTTAAGCATATCCTCAATATCTGTGATCATGTCAGCGCCTTCACACGTGATCGTTTTCAGTCGAATCGACCAGTACCTCCATGACGGAAATTTTGGCCTTCAATAGTTGAAATCGAAGGGATATTGCCTGCACCAAAGGCAGCAACAGGCGAAGGGAGAATCAAAAGGATCAAACAAGCTGTTAGGACGAGCGACCCATATGAGGTTTGAGAGCCCATATTGAAGATGCTCAAAGTCGAAGCGCAGAGCTTGCAAAGATGGGATAGTACGATAATAATGAAGTAAAGATCTTTGAAAAAATGTGGGAAATATTTTGACTTGCAGTCAGTGATAAAGCAGACTGCCTGTGTGTCAAAGCTCGTCAGCTATCATAAATCTGAGCCACAAACATGCTGCTGAAACCCTCGAAAGACAATCAGAAAGCCAACACCAACACCTAAAGTCTTGGCATCAGCGTCATGGAATTGCGACTGGAATTGCCCCTCACTCGTGGCTTATGCTGACTAATCTCGGCATACTTGAGCCTGATTTATTTTGGACCTCAAATATTAGGCATAAATAGCATCTCTAGTTACCGAAGAAAAAAAGAAAGATGATTTGGACACGACTATTACTCTTTTATAGATCGCCAATGTTTTATTAATTGTGAGGCAATTACACAGACTTAATTTTTGCATATAAGTAAATTAACTTTTGCTTTAGTCAAAAAGTTCAATGTTAAGATATCAGTTGCGATAGAAAAAGCTAAGTACTGCCTTTTCTTGCACAGCAAAAGCGTACCACCTCACCACATCGCAGCGGAACAACTTAAGACCGTTCCTGCATGTAAGAAGTGCAATCTCCCGACCACTCCCGGAATATCCGGGCGCAGAAATAGAGCCAGGGCACGCCACCTGGGCTCAATCTATGATTTATCGTGTGCTTATCCAACTTCCATCCTCCTATTTTCTACAGTACAAGAACCTCCTCCTTCCCCTTGCCGCATTGAATTTCTAGGTTTCCTTCAATAACTGCTGGTAGATAGAAGAATTGTATTGATTGAGATGAGAGTGCATGAATAGCAGAGCCCATTTAGAGAAGAATCAATTCCTATCTACCGCTCGCAACCTAGACTCCGAGCCGTTCATAACACCGATCCTGGTATGTATGCTTATCGACCAACCTTCCGCCCATTCTTTCAGCCATCACATCTCAATGATAACTAGGTCCGCCGCGCCATCACCCCATATACCCACCACACTCATCACAAACCCCACACCCGCAACCGCCGTTTACAATCTGACCCAGCATAAAGCCTTCCATCTGCTCGCGAACCTCCTCACCATTAACCTCGTCCTCTACCTCCTTCGCTCTGCGTGCCTTCGCTATTGCTATCGTGTCCGACAACCTCATAGCTAGCGTCCATAGGCCTTAAAATTTGTTCCCGCTTCTTTGGTGCTGTACGGGAGCTAACTGTTTTCGTGGGGCAGGTAGCACAAAGTCGGTGAGCGCGCTGCCGGCTACGAAGAGTGTGGTCCAGAGAAGGTAAGGGTGCTTTTGCGACCGAGGCGAGAAGACATAGGCCAGGATAAAAGAACTACTCGATATGCCGGCTAGGACGCGAAGGTGTGCTAGCGAGACGGTGGTCAGGTTTGTGAAAGCTTTGGATGCGCTCGTAGCAGTTGGGAGCGTGAGGAGTGTGGGCAGTGTGAGCGTGCTTAAGGTGTATGAGAGGCCCTAGACATGCAATGATCAGCTTCCATATTTGAGGTAGATTTTGCCTATGGACGGGAAGTAGAAGAAGGCCGAGACAAGACTTGGAGGGGTACATACGGTGAGGAGACCCAGCGAAATAGAGCCCACAGAGCGAGGAGACAGTGCGTGTAGCCATCTTATCGAGCCCTTCAACCGTAATCAATCAAGTGAGACCGTAGGCGAGAAATCGAGACCACAGAAGAATGTTTGTTGCTGCTCAAAGGTTGAACTGAAGTCCTCTCGAGCGGCGTTGTCTAGATTGACGTCGTTACTGGGCGCTTTGATTCAGACAAGACCCATGTCTCTCCCGCTGCGTGCCTGAGGCTTGGGGTCTTACCTCAAAGGGAATGGATTGGTGCCTTTGTTTCCGTCCCCCGCGAGCCTCGGTTGATGGGTACCACAGCCTTGGGCCCGGGTTGATTACTTAACAAAACCGACTGGGCCTCTGCCATAATACTTGGAATAACGTGTCAAGAGTCAGTACTTTCAGCTATAAGACGCTCGTTCTATGCCAGGGCGACCTTTCTCGTCGCTATAGAAATATACCGTCACATCCTTCAGCAACATATCCCTGATTTGAACCCTCCCACACGCTGGTTACCACGATAAACTCCAATGGCTGTCCCTAGATCCGAATATCTTTCCAATGTCTGGAGAGATGGCATTTTTGGTATGGAATCCGCCTTCTCAGCCTCGAATATCCACACACTAACCTGCGACCGATAGATAAGAAAGTGGTCTTCTGTACAGGTGGTGCAGGCACTATTTGCAGCGCGCAAGTCCGAGCTCTCGTCCACCTAGGCGCAAACGCCTGCATCGTAGGCCGGAGCGTCGAGAAAACCGAATCTATGGCCAAAAACATAGCTACGGCCCGTGCAGGCGCAAAGGTGATAGGCATAGGAGCCGTAGACGTACGATCCATCGAGAGCTTAGAGAAAGCTGTTGCGCGGTGCGTGGAGGAGCTCGGAGGATCGACTATTGCATGTATGTTATTATGCCTTTTGGTAAATATGGTTGTCCATACTGATGCACTGATAATAGAGCTGGAGCAGCGGGCAACTTTCTCGCGCCAATTGCTGGCCTATCATCCAATGCGCTGTACCGTCCTAGAAATCGACACCCTCGGCTCCTTCAACACCCTCAAAGCAACTCTTCCTCATCTCACATCCGCATCGAAGAACCCCAATACTGCCACCGCGACCTCCACAGGAGGCAGGATAATATTCATCTCCGCAACATTCCACTACACAGGCATGCCTCTCCAGGCGTCGCCGCCGCAAAGCCGGCGTAGATGCCATTTCTGCTAGCGCAGCCATCGAATATGGACCAAGAGGTCTGACGAGTAACGTCATCACCCCAGGGCCAATTGCAGGCACGGAGGGCATGGCAAGGTTGGGGAATAGAGGCAGAAGCGAAGGGGAGCGCGTTTAAGACGGTGCCGCTGCAGCGGTACGGGACGGTAAAGGAGATTGCGGATGGGACGGTATATCTGTTTGCTGATACAGGTTTTGTGACCGGCGAGGTGTTGGTTATAGATGGTGGGAATTGGCGGTCTCCGGGAGGGATGAACTCACTGGTTCAGTATCCGGATTATTTGCTAGATGATTCATATGTAAGAAAGGCGAAGTTGTAGATATGGGTTATGAACGGTATAAACGATACAATGGCTAGGACATGGTACTGCGACACCTGACTCCAGAAGTAAAACATCTGAGCGTAAGCTCTTTTGTGTGTTTCCAACTCCTCTAGATACAATTGTTCCTCTATGTGGCTAGCCACCCTCCTTGGTATAATAAAACGCCATCGCCAATTTTGCAGGTAGAAAATGACGCTAATAGACAGACCAAAATGCCTTTGTCATGCAATTATTAAAACATGACAGTCATAGCACGTATGCTTATGCTACCACATCACTGTTACTCAAACCCCCATCTCGTTTGCTCATTTGCCATAGTTCTCATTCTTGCGTTTATTACTCTAAGCGATAGATACCTTTTAAAATCTTCCAACACCACAATGAGATGGGATCACTACTCTTCAAGTCTCGTATCCAATCAATCATTGTGTCCACCGTGGGGCCAATCTCAGACTCGAACCTTGGTCCGCAGAGTTGCGTCCGGATATTCCTCAAGACTTCGTTATGTGTAGTCAGGTGTATGATGATGAGGATAGACAGGAAGTTCTGGGACCAGCAGAATAGGTAAGGGATCATCCTTTTGCGTCTTGAGGCTGGGGACAAGGCAAGCGGCCACTTCAGGCAACACTGTGTATAATATAAGTTCCATGCACTTTAGATATGACACGAAATAGACGAGAAAGAGACAGAGAGAGGAGGGTGAGTAACCTACACGTAGACACTCTGCGGCCCCATCATAATCTTCCCGAGCCATAGTATTCGGAAAGTGTAAAGCTTTGTACACGTAAGGCCTATAGAGCATGTACTTCGCATAGTAATACCTTGTCCTAAGCAGAGCGACTTGGACGTCGTAGACATAGGGGTATCGAATATAGTCAGCACTCAAATCTGCAGTGAATAGCGGATGGCCAGTTGGTGCCTGTAAATTTGGATCGACAGGTTCTTCGAATCTTCCCGCGCTCCGTGTTTGGGGAGACGGAAAGTCCTCCGGTGATCTTCCGCCCATTGAAGATTTTGTGGTAGTAAAGTTCGCCACTGATCAAGTTGTGATCCCAATTCCTTCATTGACTCTAATGGAGGGGCACCAAAGTTGCTCTGTGACCCTGTGGTTGAAGGTGCTAGTTTTTCGTTGGCTACTATACTATTTTGAAAGAGTTCTTGCAAGACTTACAGTTGCTGAGAGTTTGATGAATGATGGCACAGAGTCGCCGCAGAGCAACCTGTGAGGCGAAATGTGCCTCAAAATGCGACGATTGATTGCCTCTATGATCTGCTTCGCAATATGGCCCGTTGAAACTAGGCAGGCCGATATGTTCTTCGAGCTCAATCAAACCGGTTGGTGGCAAATCAAGTTCAAGATACAAGCCTCTAAAGCCAATTAGGCTACTTTTCTTATTAAATGCGGCAATATATACACTTACGTTTCCATGATGGCACAAGCCCCAGAAGGACCGCTTGATGAGGTCACCCCGTTGTGAATTCCACTCGATCGGATTGCTGTTCCGCGTCAGTAATAGAAGGTATATTGAACTTGACCGGAGGAAAAGCTCCTACCACGTGACAAGAACTTTACAGGCAGACGACGCAGATACAGACATTCGCCAGAAGTCCTGTGTACAAAGAATAAGCACTTTACCTTCGGCAAGGGTTCAACCTAGGACATACCAAATGGCGAGAGCAAGATTCGTAGTACATACTGCATTCAATAGTGAGTTTTCTGCTAATGATAAATGGCCTACAGGATGAATCATACGCAGCTAATGAAAATATTTGAACTGTCTCCAGATCACAGTGGGTTACTACAAAACCCATACGTTTCCTTGCTTCATTAAAATAAGCAAGTCCTGGAGGTTTGGTTGCAGTGCCACCTTTAACACCACTTGGGCGGCCATTATAGACCTCTATGGGAGGACCAGCAGCGCTTTCAATAGCCAACTCTCCCAAGGCAAACACGAGTAGAGCTATCACTGAGTCTGTATCACCATCAAAGCCTTCAGAGTGAACCCTGGCCAGAGTCTCTAAGAGAAATGTCTGTCTGTCCATGAAAGGGTAAATTAAATTGAAGGTGTCGAAATACGAAGTTGCCAAACGGTGCATCTCTGCTCGACTCAGCGTTGGAAATGTTACTCTCTGGCCCCCAGCGCTTCTAGCTGCCTGTGATTGCATGCCCACGAAGTTTCGGTCTGGGATAAAGTCATCCATAGGCAAATTTGGCATTCCTCGATGTATTGAAACCATGAAGGAAGTCCCTTCCTGCTCAAGAATCTTCATATCTGCTATACTCGGCGACACGGACTGTAGTAGCAGCTGCTGTATTGCAGGCCATATTAGCATTCTATGAGCTGCAGCTGAATGCCGATAGGGCTGAGCTACCCCAACTGGGCGACCACTCGAACTCGGCTGTTGTGATGTTCGGTACGAAGCCGGGGAAGAATAAGAGCTTGGGTCATCTTCCGTACTTGTGCTGAAAGAGGGCGGGCTCATAGGGGAGGGCTGTGGCGGCCCAGCAATGTGGGTAGTGGGCAATCGATCAACCTTGCCTTCGAGACTAGTCAGTCTGTCAAGAATCTCAACCAGTGTTTTGTCTTTTCTGCAAAGAAAATTGTAAGTCAAGCTCGGCACACGTTCTACAACCTGCAAATCCCAGGGAGGTAAGTTATGCAAGTCAGTCTGCAACACTACTTACTTTGTCGGTTGTGGCTCCCGATACCTACACTCCAACTTCATCCTCTGGCATAAACCGCACTTTGGTCGTTGCTCGTCACATTTTTGCTTCCTTGATCGGCAGGTATCACAAGCCTTCAAAAACAATCATTAGTAATAATGTCAAGAGGTGGCAGCTATAATGCATGTCTCAAATATTGACGGCAGGCAGGCAGGTCACATCTGACAGCATAGGGAAGGATATCAAGACTCACCTGGGCGGCTATTGCGCCCCTCTCCTTTCTTTGGTTCGGGGAGGTCCAGAACTCAATGACGATGGCGACTCCTGGTTCATGGCAGCACCACACCGTTGTATTCAAACTCAAGATGAGGCTCGATCCAAAGGCGCCGGAAGCAGGAGAGTGGATTCCTATCCCCGAGGCACACACTTCCCTTCGTATGGTTGGGTGGACCACAGCTATTATCGTGAGGAGTTGAAGTATTATTAATTATCTTCCTTGGTATCCGCCTTGCAGCTGGTAACGGTGGAGGCGCACAGCCGTTCCTTCATTCCACTGCGCAATCTCAGAAGTGTTCGCTTGCTCAAGTATCTAGGGCTCGAGACGGTTCGGCACGATCGTGACTGACCCATATTCTCTTCAGATTGGGCGCGGCAGGCTCGTTGTTGGATTGCTGGCAGTATACGGTGGCGAGTTGCAGCGCTGCTGGACCAGATGATATTGAGGTGACCAGCATGATTTCCAGCAAATCAATTTTGTAGGGTGGTGAGGTTCTAGGAGGCGGAGATGTGACCGGTTCCGATGGATGCTTTGGCGGTTGATTCTACCTAGGCCGGTGGAGATGAGAATGTGATCATCGATTTTGTGTCCCTATGAATTACGTTCTCATCATCAGCAAGATGTATATAAGTAAGTGGCGCCTACTACTTCACTTGAGGTGCTCAACTCTGCATGTTGCTCGGGGACGGATTCTCACAAGCTCAAAATGGATATGAACTGCTAATTTACAGAGCAGTTTTCTCGTCAAAAAAAACTTTCCTGTGTCTTTTGTCCGAAAGGTTGATGATGGTTCAGCGAAGGGAGTCTACGGAAGGGTTGTCCGTGTGAAGGACGTGAGCCTGTCGAGGTGGGAAGCACAGTTGCCGACCGCAGCAACGACAAACTTTCTCTGGCAAAGTTGCTACACAAGAGATGAAATAGACTATGGGTTGAATTTTATTGAAGCAGATCTTCTTCTCTCGATATTATGGATGCAAAGCAACCTCAGCAACACTCTCGCGTATTGTGTGTGCTGTTGGTGTCTTGGAAAGCCCAATTTCGTCTCGTGGATGAAAGGTGGTTGTTGCGCTGAAGTTCCTTACTTGCCAGCCTGCCTTTGTTTAGAGAGATTGCAATGAACCCACGGGCTTTAACATCCGGCCCAATCGTTCTAGAAGCATTCAGTAATATTGCGCCAGGCAGCATTCTTCACACATTATCAAACAATTGCCACGACTAGAATTATTGGTGAAATTAGAGCCGCCTTGGAATGCGATTCTGAGACGACAGCACATGTACCGTATCAAAACCAGAATATAGACCACACAAAAACAATTTCATCTCGTCGCCGATGGCCACTTCCTCGAGAATCCGATTTCACCTGTTATCTTAATGAAAGACGGAATTTTGTTCCGCCAGCGAGCGACACCCTCTTTCAGGGCCTTGATACCATCTCTTTCTTCTTAGCCATAGAAAATGCCAGATATGACACGCGCGTACACCCAGGTATATTTTGAGCAAAGCATATGATGCAGAGACAAGAACTCCTAACCTATACAGGACCGTTCCGTCTCTAGGACGTAGCTGCTCTTGTTTGTTGCAAGACTTTGTATCTTTGCTATTGCTTCATGTGTACAGGGTTCGGCAGTGATGACAATCTATTACCCCATATCTTGGGGATCCCATCCACAATACTGAGATTTGTAGTAACTGTGGAATATATCAATGTCCTTGCCGAGTTCCAAAGATTGTCTAGGAACGAAACATTAGGATTAAGCCAGAGAATGGATCAGGAGATATTGTGGAGTCAATGCTCCAAACAGGATCTGAGCTGTACATTTCCTTTTCAATATCGCTTCTAAACTATAATCGTATCCGAGACTTACACCTTGCCTGTTCCTTTCTTATATCCTCCAAATAATGGTGTCCCGTTGGTGCGGCTACAAACTGGCCAGAAGTGAGGAATATAATATCGTGTTGATTTATAGGGGATTCCGTGCCGGAACATATATATCTTTGAAAGACAACCTGGCCCTTCCAATGACGCAAATATGCCGCATGCATGCATATTACATGGAGAGAACCCAGCAGACCGCAACGAAACGACCAACCACGTTAAAAGCATTATATCAAGGTATGGCTCGCTGAAATATGTCCAAAACACAAACATTCAATCACGATCCTTGAGTGGAAGCAAACGCCTTTTAAAATACAGTCCGTAATGATTAGAGTACGATTTTGCTGCCTGCTTCAACATCGAATCAGGTAATGAAGCGCCAACACCACCAAGATAGCAGGAACCTGAGAAGAGCATGCGCCTTCACGCCGTCATCAAATAAGTTATGAATTTTAGGGCAATGAGAACTATCTGGCTCTTAATGATATGCGATGTATACGCATTGACAAGCATAAAGACAATTTATTATGCAGATGAATTGAGCATTTCCAGGATACGTGTAAAAGGTGTGCTAAAATATTTCACTGCTCATGAGAATGCTATACCCAATATCAACCCAGTGTATACGAATCCATGACCTGTACACCCTCAAAACCTCTGCTGGCGATGCCACTTTTCCTCCCAACCCGGAAAATATGGGCTCTCTTTCAACGTACTTACTGCCCAGTTCTCCATCCCTTCCTCCGGGACAACCAGGCCCCGCTCCACCTGCTCTCGCGCATATTCTTCTAGCTCCGGTACGCAAACATGCTCCACATGCCACGTATTCTTATACTCCATCAAGTTCTTCTTTCCCTCCTTCAGGATTTTCAGCAGCAACAGCGCCGGTATGTATGGTTCATCTCTAAACTCTGCCACTGGTGTGAACAGCGCTTTGAAATTAAATACAATACCCCCGCTCAGTGGGAGTCTACGGAGGGTTTGCCAATCTACGCGGAGATAGCATTCTTCAATGGCGAGGTCCTTTTTCTGCTTGAGGCGGTGTTGTTCGTGTGGATCGCCGGCCGGCATGAAGAGTGGTGTTCCAATTTCGAGGCCCCAACTACCGCGCTGGATGGGTGAGTTTGTGGGCATCTTGGTGAAGTAGCGGTCCATACTAAAAGACATCTTCTCCTTATAGTCAGGCTTTGGCTTGTGGATATCTTTGAGCTGCATCCCAATCTTAGTGGATACATTCCAGCCTAAGGAGCTACAGATGACTCCTGCGCGGAAGTAGTACATGCCATCATTCTCGTTGCGAAGGACAATAGCGAAGTCTTCAGGGACGTTGTTGAGGAGAACGTGGAGTGGATGCATACTTCTAATGTCGGTGTCTTCTTTGAGGATACCATTGTGGAAGATGCGCTGGCTATCAGACAGCGAAAAGCAGTCTGGATAACGGGCACAGTAAAACTGAAGACACATCTCCATGAGCTCTTTACATGCGAGCTCCGAACCTGGTAGGTAGTCTAGGACTTTCTTGCCGTGGTCTTTGAACAGCTGCCTGCGTTCAGCAACTCTCGCAATGTAGGTGTTCTCAACTTCTAGCCACCAATCTGGCTCCATCTTGGTCAACGCTAAAGAAATTAGTAAGTTCTCAGATGCACCAAGATGATATCAACTACACATTGTTTGGTGGTAGGTCCATCTGAACGGACGATATGGTCTCGGGAGGGCTGTGGAGGGATCGAAATTAGCATATGGTTGTGGGAGCGGCACGCCACTAATGATATCGTATGCAGGAAAATCGCCCATCGCTTTGACCTCGGCAGTTGAGAAGCCAGTTGGCGTGTACTTTGGGACGACATTTTCGAGATCAAAAGACTGCGTAGTGGGCAATGGGTTGGTCGAGATATGCTCTGGAGAAGGCTCCGGCCGTAAATGATCCGTTGGCTCGAATGCGAGTTATTCTTGGCTAGTTCAGGCAAAATTGATCGCCTTGAAGGTGGGAAAACATTCTTATAGTCTGGGCTAGCAGACTCCTTGCTCTCCGTGAGTGGCTCCGTGACACTCTTGCTTGGTGAAAATGATCGAGGAGGTGTGGATGCACCTGATGCACGTCGACGATGAATATGTAGTCGACTGAGCACCAGGTCACGTTCACGTTTGTTGAAGGTCAGAGCAGCAGCAAGGGATAATAGAATGCCCACAGCGAGACCGAAGAGCCACTGAT
>CAKJVC010000101.1:0-32272 GCA_918026815.1 Chalara sp. BL73
TGACAGAATTGAATCCGCACGGGCCAACAACACCAAAATTAATTATCGCGATTGAACAAAAATTGTAAACAACCACTTCACATCATAATTATGGCTCCACTAACGCGATCCAATCCATTTCGAACTCTTAGCCCTGAATCTCTTCACCGTAAGAATGCTTCTACGCGAAGAAAAACCAAGTTCTTTAATGCGTTAGCTTACAATCCGGAAAGCAAGTCGAATCGAGCTATTTCAGCTGAATGTGAAATCGACGAGAAAACTAGCCGCAATTGGCGCAAAGAGTACTTATTTTTTGGCGAAAGAGCAAAGAAGCTTATAAAAAATCGATCTGCTATACTTGGAAAAAAGTCTAAAATTACTAAAAGCAGTGTAAAATGCTTTGTTTACTAACTCGAAATTCTGTTCGAATGCAACAGTTTAAAGCTTAAATAGAGTACTACAAACTGCCTGTAAAAAAGCGCTAACTACAAAGAAAGTTGAAAAAGTATACAAAGAAAAGTAAACAATACAAGTGTAGCTTTGTTAAAAAAAGTTATTTCGGCCAAAAATAAAAAGAACGCGGTTTATATAAACTCGAGCATATGTACAAATCTTTTTCGGTTTTTTCGACTATATCGTTTATACAAATAAAGCACATGTCGATTCTACTTCTTTGCTTTTTTATAACTACTCGAAAGCAAAGAACTCGCAATAAGCCTAAAAACATTGTAGAAAGACCGCCGCTGCAAAAGTGCGTTTTCATATCGCTGCATAAGTCTTTTAGTACGGCAAAGCAAAGAAATTGGAGTTTTACAATAATGAAGAAAATCATATAAAGCAGTTTTTATACTTTAAGAAGCTTCGCCGGCGTTTTACTACCGAAACTGAAAAAGAATACTATGCTAAAGTTTTCGAATAAGAAGCAAAAAAGCTTTACAAAGTAAAAGTCAAAGTTACAAGCAATGCGATAACTTAGAAGTACTACGTAGAGCGTTTACTACTTATTTATTGTAATGCCGTCAAAAAAATAAATTTAATCGACGATAAACTATAGCTTTTGCAAAAAGATAGTAACCCAAGTTACGGAATAAAAAAAGAAAGCATTGCACAAAAGTATAAAAGGGCCTATAATATTAATAACTTTAAGCACTTTGCTCAAAGCTTAAATTTGAACTTTATCGAAGCTATTTGGAACATTATAAAACAAAGACTTCGACGCAGAATTTTCGATTCAAAGAAAAAGATGAAAGCAAGAATTCAGGAAAAATAGAATAAAATAACACTACAAGAAATAAAGGATCGTATATTTGATATGCTTAGAAGATGCCACGTGGTTATACAATCAAATGGAGGCCCTGTTCGAGGCAATAAGTGGTAGAATGGTGGAGTTGTTGTAGTTTTTGTTCTAATATATGATTTTGATGATTTTGGTGAAAGTGGCCCGTGCGGATTCAATTCTGTCAACCCCTGGTGACACCATGGTGTCAGTGTATTGCTACCCGTCGACCAGTGATCCACTGACTAAGATTGCTATCCAATCAACTTCTCCATATTCACGTGACTAACCGTCCAAGAGTCTTTCCTGCCGCATATGCCGGGCGGAACATCAGGAAACGGGAGAACAAAAACCTTCTAAGATTGCGTATCACAAACTATGGTTAGTAGTCCCTAAGCCTTGTTACCTGCGCGTAACAGCGGCCGTGGTACATGTTATGTATAATTGCACTGCACACACTACCTCCAGTTTCACCGCTTATTTTAAAAAGTTAAAGTTCACCTTTACTGCCATTTAACCTTGGATTTAGAATTGGATTTTGAAATTAACTATTGAATACAAAAAGATGTAAATATATAGATTTCAAGCCGTCGAAGTCAAGCTCATGCCACTGAAAAGACCAGACCATCCACTGCTCTGTCCACCAAGAATCTTCAATGGCGCCTCGATCGCTATCTCAGCCTTATGGTGATAGATTCCATTAATACCCATGATAGCAAGGAACTCTTCTTCGACACCGCCATTTATTGCGGCATATGTGCGATTGCCACGCCCAATTAGCGAGAGATCGAACCACTCATTATATGGTACCGTGCTATTAAGGCGGAAGTAGCTCCCGCCGGCGAACAGGGTAATTGTTGGTGTTAGCATCAAGCTCGAGTCTCGTCCGCTCAAGATCGTTGCGTGGCTGGACTCTGTGAGAGAATCGATGAGAAGGGAAAGTGAGAGAGTATAATTGCGTCCTTTAGAGTCTAGTGGAGTAATAATTCCGCAATTACTTGAGACTACAACAGCTGGTTGGCTAATACCACGCCTAGTCGATCCGCAATCAGTGTGTGCATGGTAGTTGTTCCTAGAAGTATCAAAAATTAATCCCTTGAGGTGTTCATCGACAATTGTGTAGTTAAATATCACATCTGAGCGTGATGCAATCCTGCGCTCCAGGTTTTGTCCCGGAATCTTTGGTTGTAGCAGCTCGAACGAGTTCCAAAATTCAGCCTCGCTGAGACTTCCACCCCATTGCTTGTCAGCCAGTGCTGGGATCCCTTCACGCCAAGCATAGTAGGCCTCAGAGTATACAGAAGCATTGGCACCGTAGTCGTTCCAGAGCGGCACAATTGATCCAAGTGCATAAGGATTTGAAGCATCCGGGTTATTTGTTGCGTTTCGCTGATCAAACATATAAGGCCTCCAGTATCCGAGATCGGGCGAGCCGTGGAAGGTTTTTGTAAGGTTGATGGTGTTCAAATACCCCCCGGGCGGGGCCCACTTATTGACGATATAGAAATCATCATTCGAATTTACTACTGAATAGTTGTTCTTCATGTACTGCCAGTAAGGATTATCTTCAAAGAACTCCCAATGCTGCACAGAAACATTTTGGTAGACGTTGGACCAGGTAGAATTGTAGATTGGTGGAAATGTTCCCCAAATGCGTATTGACTTTCCACTTCTTGTGCCAATGAAAGAGTCCATCTCGTTGACGAACATATTGTAGTCTGCTTGGGATGCTGTATACTCATCGGCACCTATCGAAACGACTTTGGAATGAAACCAAGGCAGGAAAGTCGCCCAGATAGCCTTCATGGTCGGAATGGTTTCTGGATGCGAAATATTGAGTAGGCTGAGATCACCTTCCAAACCAAGCTCGGGCTTCCACTGCGTGATGACAAGGGCATGTCCTGGCGCTTCAATCTCGGGAATTATAGTCACACCGCGTGCTGCGCAGTTAGACTGAATGTCATTGAATGTGGCACGGTCATAAGACTCGTTGGCATGGAGGTTAAGTCCTGAGACGGCATCATCTTCACTCCATAGCCGGAAACGTGCATAGAGTTCTAAGGACTGCTCGACTGTGTAGTTAGGGTTATGCCACAGATTGTCACTGAGATGGATGTGTAGGACATTCTGCTTGAAGAAGGACATGTAGCTGCAGAGATCGGTCAGGAAATCAGGCGGGTAGTAATGACGACCGGCGTCGAGCATCATGCCTCGAGTCCCCCATCCCGGAGCATCGACAGTAGACCCATATGCAATCGATGGTGTTTTCGAATCTTCTAGAGATAATAGTCCTTGCTGTAATAAGGTTCGAGTGCCCCACCATACTCCGAGCGGTGATGCGCCGGTTATTATCAGAGATGAGGCATTAACATGGAGGCTGTAGCCTTCAGAAGTTTCTCGACCAGCAGCATCAAGATAACCGCGGGCATCACCGAGAGTGAGAAAAGATACTATCTTTGGAGTAGTGGATCCCATGCGCAATATCTAGCTTTACATCAATAACTTCGCGCAAGTCATCCGCAAACACTTTAGCAAACTCGTAAAGCGTAGGAGGGATTAAAGTTTGACCAGCCTCATCCACGGATTCTGCATAACGCGAATCTACGATAATGCGTCTAGCATTTGCAAGATTGAATGTTCCACCCGTAGTAGCCTGAAAAGAAACAGTGGGAATGCCCGACAGAAATGCGCCGACGTGTGTCAAACCTGCGAGGCAAGTTAGCATATCCTACGAAGTTATAGTATAAGTCCCTAGTGCGAATTGCATACTGAGTCCAGCTATGAGTACTTGTGTGCTTTTCATGGTAGCAGTACCTTTGGTCGGCACTTTCAAAGAAATTGGGTGACTCGGCTGTGGCCGTGTTTCAGACCTTGAGTGGCATGTTTAAGCAGCAACTTCAATAGCTATCTATACGTAAAGTCGGAGCAATATGTGAACCCTACCAGGCAGACCAGGGCAATAAGATATTCTTCCTCCGCCTTGCAAGACATAAACCTTAAATTTTACTTAGTAACGTTACCAGACGATCCAAATGTTAGTTGCTATGGAACGATAAAATGGCCACCCCTGAGGTTTGGAGGCACACAGTGCATATTCTAGACCTCAGAGCCGAGCCGAGCGGGGCGAGAATGGCGGTGACGCTGTACATCACATGCTGCAATATTAGGCAAAATATCGCTACCACCCTGCCAACTTTCTTGTTTTCCTTCCTCATAAATTGTGGATTAAGGATCGTGGGATGTCTCCATAAGTTCTACAAGTTAACTTAAGTCCCGTGAAAAATCCTTCTAACCTACTTTGCACGTTATACTTCCTGCTTCCTGCATGGATGCAACAGTCCTCGAAACAAATACTACAAGTTGGCATTGTCAGGGTACAAGACTACGACAGCCCGACACTCTGGTTAACACAGGCTAGCTATATGGCCCATCAAAGACGAAAATTAGCTTAGCGGTAGCTGATTTTGAACACCCATGTCCACTGATCTGCTTGCTGGATCTCCTGGCTGATATCCAGTTGCACCTTAGCCTGCCCATCGATCTCCCCTGGTATACACGAACAGGGAGACCACTTCGCCGTGTAACCGTCCGCCAACGACGGTCACCTGGTCCCCATCCACCAAGGGAATTGGGCTGGCTAAGGTTAATGTACTGTTGATCTGATTCATGACCAGAATGTAGAATGCGTCCAAAGTGGTGGTGAATCTTACATCATCACCATCTTGTGGTGTGATGAACCAGTTCGTAGTATTGAAAATCGCCTCGGCGTGATCCTTGATCCAGGCCCCGGCTTGTCGTAGATGCTGAGCTTCTAAGTCTAGGATGCTTCCGTTGCCTTGAGGTCCAATATCCAGAAGGTAGTTCCCATTTTTACTCACAATATCCACCAAATTTGTGACGATGGTGCTCGCATTCATATACTGTGCTGAAGCTGTAGCACCGTTGAAGCCGTAACTGTATGGATCCACTAGCAAGTGCTTATTAGCAAATGCTACGTAATAATGAGTTGAGCTAAGAGTTTCTGCTGCAAAGAACATCGAGTAACTTACTACCCGCATTACTCTCCCATTTTCTCTTTTGCGTGGTAGCGAGAGTGCTATATTCAGGCGTATCAAAATCACAGGGAAGCCCACAGCGATTATTCATTACAACTTGCTTATTCTCTGCTAACGCGGCATTATACCATTTGGCAGCAAAGCTAGTCGTCAGGTTCGGGCCGCCAATATCGCACCACATGATCTCGCTCCCAAGGGCGGCAAGGGTTTGCATTTCTGGCAGCACGATGTCTTCCAGATAATTGTTGACAGGTACATATCCCCTATACGGTAGAATATCGCCAGTGTAAGGATTTGTTGCATTATGGCCTGGCCAGCGACCAAAGCCGTATGACGCGTAATCAGGATGGAACCATTCTGGCAGGCTATAGTAAGCTGCGCGGTGGAGTTGTGGCTGGTATTTTGCGGATGCCTCAAACACTTCCTTGATGAAGTCTCGGTGTGGATACTGAGCAACTGAAGTTCGCTGAGTTACATTGATGGGAAGGTCGTAGAGAGCATAGCCATCGTGATGCTTCGCGACTTGCACAAAGTAAGTCGCACCTGAGTCTGCGAAAAGGTTGACCCACTCTCGCGCGTCATACCCTTCTGCGGAAAATTTGTCCATGAAATCATCGTAGACGTAGCCAGGGCCATATTTCGAGAGATGATACTCGTATGTCCGATCTGAGGTTTTGGGCCCCATATTCTCATTCCACCAGTACCTGTGACTGTCAGCTGAATGTACTAGGTGGTTACAGTCATTATCTACCATTCAGCGTATGTCTCATTTGGTCCACTGTTGCCCTGCAGAATTTATGTAAGCGTACATCGTAGTACTGTAAGGCGTCGCGTACGGCCAGTCGGCTCAAACTTACCCAGGCTGGAATTGAATAAAGCCCCCAATGAATGAAGATACCAAATTTTGCACCATTGTACCAGTCGGGAGACTCGTGGGTATAAATTGACTCGTAAGTTGGTTCGTATGCTCCAATGCCAAAAGTAGCCTCAAACTCATGACTTACGTCAACTCTACTGGACTTCAAACGCGCAGTCGCAAGGCCTGTGGTACCTTGTTCATTGTCACCCTTGATTTTTACTCCCACTTGAATGATAACTTGATCCCCTGGGCGAAGGCGCTTGATTATACCAGGTTTTACGGTTGTTAGTCTATCCGACTCAATACTGACTTCAACCGTATCATTCGTCATGACCCAAGCCTGGCCATCTATGTTCCTAACAGTAACTTCGAAGATCTGTAAGGTAGGTGCTCCCAGAAACTTCTTTGTAGACCTCGCGTATTGTACCTCAAGTTGTGGTCCATGACTTTCATGGCCACTGCCCGCAAGCGTTAGTGAGACAGCGAAGATGTGCAACCTGCTACTAGCACTGGAGTTCGGCATGTGGATCGCTGTTAGATGCTTGCTCGAGTCGAGCCATGTAGTGCTTTGAAAAATATTGGATTTGTTATAGTTGGTCGACTCGCTGGTGTAGAAACACGGCAGAACTATGTCTCCGCCTGATGGAAAAGCCCACAACCACCAAGGAGGCACGGAGATCGCCCTCACCGTTGTGGATAAATCTGAGTAGATGGCTGTGAAGTCTCCTCCAGATGGCCCGGTCTCTGCTGCGGCAAAGACATGCAAAGCGGAGTATTGGCCTCGGGGAATGGACAGGACCTGCCCTTGGGCAATAAAGTTGTCGTTGCCGCCTTTCTCGGGGTCGTGGAAGTGGTATTGAACCCCTCCATAGCTGAAACTACCCCCAGGATGATATTCTGCTGGAAAGCAATCTGAATGTGGGTTAGTAAATAAAATTCGTAACAGTGTAGCTGTACTGCTTTCTCACTTTGGTTGCCGTCAAAGTCAGCATCACCAGGCGACCAACCAAAACCACGATTATCGAACAGTCCGGTGATAGGCACTGGTTTTGTTTTGGTGTCAGAGTACTGGATTGAGGTGAACAATGGATTGAAAATCTGAGCCAGTACAGTTGAAATGGTGATAATTAAGCATACTGTTGTCTTTTGATGCTGCATATCGAAATACTATTGGGTTATCTCACATGCCATCTGAAAACTATGTATTTCGATAATTGGGATAGTGGGTGCTGCAATTTAAAGGATTAGAAGCTGGGATTAGCGATCTAGCAGGTATGAGATGTCGTGGTTTATAGCGAGTGTGCTGTACCTATCAATCATAAACTTACTTATTATAGCTACCTCTTAACCGCTGCTGCGTTAATTCTTGTCATATTATCTGACTCTATTGAAATAGGTTGGTTGCCTATTTTACGCTTTTTTCTTTAATATAGCTACAATTATAGCTTTAAAATATATTATTGCTAAATTGGCTGATTCAAAAACCCGTTTTTCTAACTTGCTAAACCCCCGCACAAACACGTGATGATACCGGAATAAAATAAAATAAAGTAGCTCAAGTTCAAAGCTTACACTAGAAACTATGCTGTTCGAAACGTTAAATAGTATTAAAACGATGGAACCATATCGGTAGATCAAATCGGGTTTACCTCCGTTTGGTACTCTACCGCCCCACACCATTGTTCGGCTTGATAATCCCGGCACCTGGTGAGCCTTGTATATATACTCCGTTTGCTATTTACCCCGCACTAAGCCCCGTCTGTCGACTTTACCCACAATATTCTCGTGGTTATCTAACTACTTGGGTACAGACGTACGTGTGGTTCAACGTTACAATATGCACCAGACTAGTGTAACGTCTTAATCTCTACCTAATGTTTTCCCCTCAGTGATCGTCCACTGCGTGTCCATTTCTAGTGCATCTATCCACTTCTGGCACGAGTCTTTATAGCCGGTTTCCAGGCAAAAATTGCTGGCACTTTTCACTCTATCCCTAATTTTGTACTTGATTTAAATGCTGGGAAGGCTGTGCAAACATCAACAGAACAACAAATGTTTCTCACAGTCCGGGCTTTGCAGTTTCATTGGGCATGGCAGTGAGAATCGCCATTATTTTAAAGGGCTATACGACGGCATAGGACTTACTATCTCTTGATTCAAAGAATACTTTATTGCTGAATCTGAGCCGCAGACGTAGAGCTCCGTAAAGATTCCAGCATGGTCACCTTGTGGGCTCTTCTGTATCTCTGGACAAGAGCTATGCCCTCCTGGGCAGGTCCATTAAGCATAGCTCCATTGTCAACAACCATAACCGGACCGCCGGCTTTTTCATACAATAATGACACATTTCTGCTTCACGGGGAGCCATTCACTATCATCGGAGGTCAAATGGACCCTCAACGGATCCCCTATCAGTACTGGAGAGACAGGTTGTCCAAGGTCAGGGCTATGGGCGTGAACACTATATTGTCGTACATCTTCTGGAACAATTTGGAGCCAGCTCCGGGGAATTGGACTTCAAATAACCCGCAAAATGATATCGCACAATATTTTAGAATTGCCCAGGAAGAGGGACTACATGTTGTGCTACGACCTGGTCCCTACGTTTGTGGTGAGCATGAGTGGGGTGGGTTTCCGGCTTGGCTAAGCGAGGTAGATGGCATGGTGATTCGGACCAACAACAGCCCATTCTTGGAAGAGACAAAAAAGTATATTGTGAATCTTGCGGAAACATCTGGGCTGGCCGATCTTCAAGTCTCGCGTGGTGGACCGATTCTCATGGTGCAGGTTGAGAATGAGTACGGCTCTTATGGTGAGAATCATATTTACACTGCAGCACTCCGTGATATTTTGCGTGAGAGCTTCGAGGTCCCATTCTATACGACCGACGGTGGTGTAGATTGGACTCTCCAGGGTGGTCAAATTCCGGGTGTTCTTGCGGAAATTGATGGTGGTTCGTGGGCTTTACCGGCTCGTGATCTATATATCAATGATACCTCGGAGCTTGGCCCATTGTTCGATGGTGGTAAGTGTCACCGATACTCTGCGGGAAATAAGAGCTGATTCGTGCTCCGGCTTTCAGAATATTACACATGGGCACCGGACCAATGGGGAACTTATAATCCTCATAATACAACTCTCGGCAAGGATGATATTTCAGATGGATTTGTGAATGACATCGCTTACCACATACGCAATTACTCCGCGTCCATCAGCTTCTACATGGTTCACGGAGGTACAAACTTTGGCTTCCAGAACGGTGCTATGTGGCAGAATCGTACTACAGTCTTCACCTCTTCATACGACTACGGCTCTCCCATCGATGAGACAGGCCGGACCACGGACTTATACTTCAAGATGCGCAAGGCAATTTTACCGTTTGTAGCTAATGGTAGTGTGCCTGAGCCACCAGAGAATCTTCCAAGAGCGTCAATCCCACAATTCACACTTTGCGCTGCCGCTAGTCTCTTCGGTATCCGTGGAATACGTACAACTGCAACTTCTCCTCTCAATATGGAAGCGCTCGGACAGTCCTATGGTTTTACCCTGTACGAGCACACTGTACTATCCGCGGCTGAAGGTTTTATACAGCCTGGTGATCGGCCCAGAGACCGTGTTCTCATCTATGTGAACGAGAAGATAGTAGGAGTGGTCGACAGCCAGTATCAACATCCACTGAATGTCAGTGTCAAACTACAAGCGGGTGATAAGCTTCAATTACTTATTGAGAATCTTGGCCGGGTAGACTACTACTCAAGAGGCAATCCTTATGAGAACAGAATGATAGATCAGAGGAAGGGGGTGATTGGAGATGTGATTATTGGAGGTCAAATTTTACAAAACTGGGATATGTACCCCTTCCAGTTAGACTCATTACCAGCTCTTGAGTGCAATGGTGCAGTGAAATCAGGCAGTCTACTCACAGACGCACCTATACTCTACTACGGCACATTTACTGGGCCATTAATGTCGGCTAATTCATCCATGACCCTCGACACTTTTATCACAGTGCCGAACGGAATTAAGGGCAACGTGTGGATTAATGGATTTCATCTCGGCCGGTACTGGCTTGTAGGACCGCAACAGTCACTATATCTACCTGGTTCGGTGGTGAAGTCAGAAAAGATAAACCAGGTAGTTGTTCTGGAACTGGAACCATGGCAGATGAACTCAACTTTGATGGTAGCCTATGGGGCATCAGAAAGGACCTGGGGTAATAATCTCGACCCTGACTGCTGGAACTGCGTGTAAAATACTAACTCTACATATTTACTGGGGATGAAATGTTAAAATTGTTGTATTAAGGCGGCATTCGCACAAATACTATGCAAATCTCTAAATGCCTCAAGGAGGATACCAGCCTCACACACTCGTTGGATAAAATACAGAACATAACCGAAGTCTATTTTATATCTCTACCTTGAGCTAATTCAGCCCATAATATCCTTGGATTTGCCTTTCTTCTCAAAAAAAAAAAACATCAATGTCTCAGGACCTGCGCCACAGCTTTCGGTCTTCTATCTCGAGTGAAAACACCCTTCTTATTTCCGTCGACTCGGAAAACGTGCTGACTAGTCTGGAAGTCCGAAAACTCCAGGCCTGTTCACTAATCACGCCTTCTACTCGATCAAAGACTCGATGATACATGTCTACCAAAATAGCCTGGAACTCTTCGCTCCGTGGGGTTACAGCCACAAAATTGATGCCAGCGATTGTGACCGCACCGTATTCTGACATGACCATCGGCTTGCTGCATTCTCTCTGCCACCCTAGAGGGTTCTTTTCAAGTTCCTCTTCGGCGATTTGCATGTCTCCGCAGCTCTCAAACCAGCCATAGTTCGATTGAGGTAAAGAACATCGAGTAACCAGAGATACGATCCTTCTCCGAGGTTGCAAGTCCAAAGTTTGCAAAACAGATGGGGCGCGCTAATCCAATTTCCCGATAACGTTCACTAGGGGCTCAAAATACTCCCTCACACCTTCTTCTTCATCCGATGCTAGCTCATTGCAATTGACCACATTACTACGTAGGGATAATTCAGCTGGCGTATGCCCTGTTCGGGAGCGGCGCTCGTCCGGTCATTGCATGTATCGGGTGCGAAAGTGTTAGTTGCCCTGTGCCCGAACAAACCAGATGCAACTCCCGTGTTCAGTCCGTGGCAGTCTCGTCGATGACCACAATTCGTTGACGATCTGCCTATTACAGGATTTCTTAGGCATAGGGGTAATGCAACGTGCAGAGCAAATTGGCGCCGACCCAATTCAGGAGTTGGAAGTCGTGCACCATGTATGCGGAGTCGTGGCATTTACCGTGGATCAGGGTATCTTCGTGCTTTCCAAGCCTAGTGAAGTAGAAAGGTCCGTTGTTGATGAGGAACTGGAAATCGCGCACTTCAACCGTACAAATAGCAGTTTGAATGCGATAAACATCAATTACGGAGTTATTCTAGATAGACATAGTTCAATTATAGTGTTATACAAGTAGACCATAGCGAGCCGCCATTCATAAGGTTTTCCAAGCCGATGGCTGCTGCCACCGAGAGTCCGCCCTCGTCCTTACCACCACCTTGGCGTTCCTATCACCAATGGTTGCTTCGGAATGGGTGCCGATGCGATAGTTGATAATGCCGACAGACTGTCCCCAGTCAAACATTAGTGGTGATAGTCACATTAGAAATATACCATTAGCAAATAGTACAGCCAAACGAATCGTGCAAGACCAGAATAATTGAAAAAGTCGTGTAGATATCGTAGTAGCTTGCCAGGGCCGAAGCTTGCGCCATTGGGGGGATATGTCTGGTCCATCCACGGTCGTCATCTGGGATAGTTTTGACGACCTCGAAGTTCTAGAGTCCGTCCAAAGACATCACCTCTCGAGTGACGTGGGGTGTGGCCTCAATATGGTGAAGGTTAGTACAACTCAATGATTTCGAAGGAGCGAAGAGTGCTAAACGTTCACTCACCCGCGGAATTGCCTTAAGTAATATCAGTATTCCAATAGTGCTATGAAACAAGGCTAAGAAGAGAGCTAGGAGCGGTAGAACATCGGCTTTGCGAAGACCTCAAAGGTTGAAGGAAAGACCATCCGCTGCAAGGGGAGACGGTCACCACGAAGGGCTACCGGCAACCTCGATGCACACCCCCTCCTCTTGATTTGATTTCTATATCTACTCATTGCATCTTCGCATTTAGGGAGATATCATGCCTTACCAATTCTCTCTCTACAAATCCGAATTCTCTATAAATCCACCAGAGTTAATCTCATATTCTTGTCAAGTCTATTTAAGTGTTAACATGTAAAATTCCTCCTTAAGCCCTATACTCTGCTTTTTCTTAAAGTATTGATTTCAAACCACAGGAGAAATTGCATTCGAAAATATTAACTATTAACCAACGAAGCCCAGCTTGCTATTTTCAGGTAGTCGTTTTCAGCTCAATCACTATCTTGTTGCTTCTGGATGAATACTTAGCCTACATTAGTAACAGTCGACGAGGCTTGATTATTTTTCTTTCCCAACAAACAGTATGCCCGATGTTAGAGTTAACATGAGTCTTGGCGAGCACATACCTCGAGATCAATCCCGGACGCCTGAACAGAGAATACAGAATCGAGAGATCTCTACTCAACGTAGCGGCCCTCCTTTTCGGACACTGTATTATTGCGAGTTAATTGCCGCTTCCACTTCCATAGTACTAGACACACAACCCTCCTATCCTCTAATTATACACTGTAGGAACCACGTATTGTGTAGAAAAGCAATCGATCTTTTGAAACACCAGCATACTGAAGCTTGTTTGCAATCCAAATTAATTGCAACAATGAGCGAGTTCTTACGGGACATAAAAAAGTATAGAAATGTAAACACGATAATCTTTGAAAACTCGGGAGCCGTTGTAACATATTGCGTTGGTCATTAACGAAAAAGCAAACATGATGCCAACAACATAAAAGTGCAAACGGAATCCCTAGCTGTCATAAATGTAGATTATATTACAGAGCTGTTAGTTTTTTGTGCGTCGATAAACAGAAGGATTAACCATTAAAAAAAACTTACTCGTATTACTAGCTGTGCAATCCGGTCATTCTTTACTTACCTGATGCCGGTTTTTGTCACAAAATTTTGGCACCAGTCTCGGCTTAAGTTCAACCTGAATCAACCTAAATCAACCTCTTTGCTTTTATATAAATTTTATCATCATTTTTCACTTTTATGTTAACATCAACTGGATCAAGAAAGGCCAACAATGTGTGAGATAATAGAGCTCGAGTTCCCTAGATATCTAAAAGAGTGTGCGTTTAACAATTAAGAGACCGTTGTCCAATTTAAAGTTCTCCAAACTAGCATGCACATTTGCATCTAACACCCGAAAAGTTAAGGTTCGTATCCAAAGGATAACTTTTGAGACATATTAGTTGCACCTCCAGGAAGAAATAACGTCGTTGTACTCTCCACCTCCGTCACCCAAATCATTGTCGAAGCTGGTAGTGTATGAGCTTCCACTACAACCACGGTTTCTGAAGCATAGGTCAGCTGCTGAAGCCAGTGTAATTTTTGACACTGCTTGGAGAAATATGAGGGTAGGGAATAGCAAGGTTCAAAAAATCACACTACCACTTACTTAAAGAAGGCACATGTACGACTGCTACCAGTATCAATCGAAGACACATCATCATTGTAGGTGTCATAAACATCAGCACCGAACGTAACTAGTTGGAAATTAAAAAAACGGGTTATTCGAGCAAGATAGTTTAGTATCTTACCGCACTGTGCGTTGACAGTATTCCAGGTGATACATCCTCCTGTAAAGTTTGGACCGAGGCATGTCTTCACCGGGATAATGGCATTAGTTGTAATACCACTCGGTCTAGAAAGGCGATCAATTAGCCACTGAACTATATTAGAGAGAGAAAAAGTTCTTGTCACGCGCCTAATTAAGATATTGGGCCACATACATGGACAAAACCTGAGGAGCGCGCACCTCGGAAGAAGCTTCTATAGAGGCAGCTGTCGGAATGGCCGAGGTAATGATAGCACTAGTAGCTAGAACAGTGAAGATTGAAACGAGCATATTGATTAATGTCTAAGATATCTTGGGAGTGATTGCGAGTTTTAGACACTTGATAGTAATAAAGACGGAAATACTGGAAGAATCTGGGGTTCTTATAGAAAAGACTGTAGGGAAAACAAAATTAATGCCAAGCTAAACTTACGATAGATTGAATACACGATAGCCTATTCCAACGAGTAATGCTGGGAGATTGATTGGCAAAAAAAGGTGATATCACTTTTTTCGTTCTAGTGTGGCTCGTATAGCAGCAATTTCATATAAGGATATCAACGGGTCGACTAGTTCCTTATAAGCTCGGTTCTTGGCCTCTGTGATACTCGAAAAACATTCCCAAATAGGATTCAGAGATCTCCTGGCTGTTACGGTTTTTTTACAGCCTTTCGTATACAATGCCTCTGAAGAATTTAGCAGTAGCAACGCTGTTTAACGCAAATGCAGTGAATTAACGCTTGGTAATTTACGCTGGCCGAATAGGGATATTGACCGAATAAAGACATTGTTGACCGAATAAAGACATTGACCGGATAAAGACATTGACCGGATAAAGACATTGGCCGGATAAAGATATTGACTGAATAATGGGCTTATACTCGGCTAACTTCAATTAGCGAAATATTTGCATGGCGCATGAGGAGTGAGACAAATGCAGTCAGCCATAATTATTCAAGCCCTTGTTGTGCTTTATTGCATATATGCACCTAGATAATTTATGGGCAGTAAGAAAAGACTCGAGATTTGGTCTTGGAATACTACTGTATCTCCATTGGGACTACGCATTATGTGCAGAAGCAATTATCGCTCGAATAACTAGCATCAATAATGTTTTGAATAATTGAATCTGGCTGTAACTTTTAACTGTGAGATTTGATTGCGGGGTAATAGCTCCGTTTTCTCTCTGGCACTCCGGTTTTGACAAACAGTTTATATATACAATTATTATACTAAAACCAGTTTTGTATTTAAGACGTCTTTTACAATTAACTGTAACAGATTGAATCTCTTTTCGTTTTAAAACTCAATGTCGGATACCTATCACCTAGTGAAAGGCGTAGTAGTTATTAACTACACTCTTGCTAGTATGATCATAGCTTTTTTTATTGATTCTTGATTAGTTCTAAGCTACGATCTACAAAATAGGTGAAGGTACGACCCATAGCTCACGTGGCTAATTGCGTGAACCTACATGATACAACAGTTAGAAAAAATACATCTATTGTGTTTAGGCGACATTTTCAGAATAGTGTCCAGGTACAACGACGGGTGGAAATGCGTCACAGACCACTGATGGAGCTGCTGCAGTACTTTGATATAGAGGTCTACTATAGAGAAATTGGACTAACGAATCTATGGTCAATTTGTCATCGGCGCTATTGGGGGACTCGTACCAAGAATTATGAGTATTAAAGTAAACAACATTGGTTAAATATCTTGTTTTTTCGGCCATCTACTAACGTTTAGTCGCTCTCGCAATTCCTAGGCTTCTAGAGAAGAGCAGATTAATCAAGAGGATATTGATGTCTTTGAAATCAATGAAGCGTTCGCATCGATGGTAAACACGGGTCTCTCCAAATAGATAGAATTTGTTGACTCATGTGCAGGGGGTATATTGGGTACAGGTACACCTACCCCCGGCGGTAGGTGTAGTCGGACCCCTTTGTGTAAGCCAAGCTTACCAAGCCTCAGGCCCCAAAAGTATAACCTGTTAGCGATGCGCGTAACACAAAGCCTGTAGCACGCTATTTTACAGATGAAAAAGCTGTAATACGCTATTGTACAGCATACAAAACTTGTAATACGCGATTTTGTTGCTGGGCAAGTTATAGCACGTGACTTTACTACGCAAAACAAGTATTACGTAAGCTTTAAAATCCAAAAAAAAAAAAAAACAAAAACGAAATTGTTTAAAACGGCCTAAATTGAAAGCACTCCCGCGAAAGTGGCGTATCTCCAAATTGCTTGGCCAGGATACCGCCTGACTTGATACATCAGAGGAGGCTCAATGCACCGACAAGCGGCGCCAGCTGGGTGTACTCAAGCAATGCAAAAGTTCTCACCAAAGCTTGAATACACACAACTAAAGCCATGAAGTCGGGTCGGGTCATCTTGCACAAAAGCCGCCTATGGAGAGCCTTTAATTGGATGCTTCCCAGCCTCGGCTCATGTCACGCGATCAGCCCCAGGCCCCCCTCCTGGCATATTTGTCTTTTTCTATATCTATACAACTTTACTCCCTGACCTTTTAAGTCCTGTTTATCTGCATAGGAGCATTATGCAAAATGAAGATTGTCCTGACCGACGCATCTGGCCTTACCTCCCGCCAACTCTCCACCATCCTCTCCCGCAAACACCATGAAGTCCACATTCTCTCCCCACCAGGCGGCCTCCTTACAAAGCTAACCTCGCACACCACAAAGTCTCACCTCGTACCCCCATTCTCCTCTTCCCCTTCCGCCTGGCTGGACGCCACACTATCCGTTCTCCGCAACGAGAAGTTCGACATCCTTCTCTGCTCCCAGGAGCAAGTAGCTATTATCTCCGCCTCCTCCACCCAAATCCGAGAAACGGGCGTGAAATTCGCTGTCCCGGATTTCTCAAGTCTAAGGAGGGTGATGGATAAGGTATCAGCTTGTAAAGCGCTTGCTGATGCGGGACTCCGGCAGCCGGAATCTGTAATTCTGGGTTTGGGAATGGAGGCGCTTGAGCAGTGTGAAGCGTTGCTTCCTGCTTATGTCAAGACACCTATTGGCACGGCGAGTACAGGTGTTCGCCGTGCTGGGACTCCTAGTGAATTAACCTCTATTGTCGCTGATTATGTTGCCCAAGGTTATTTCGAGAACGGAGGCGAGGTGCTTGTTCAGAAAGAGATTCAAGGGAGTCTACTTATGGTTTGTGGTGTTTTTGACTATGGGAGATTGAAGGCTTGGCATGCTTGTGTGAGGGTGAGAGAGGGGATTGCAGGAGGGGCGAGCAAAAAGGTTTCGCTGCCATTGCCCATTCTGGGGGAGGATTTGCAGGCTCTTGGATTCCTATTGAATTGGCATGGAGCACTGAGTTTGGATGCTATTTTGGAGGATGGGAGGCCGTGGTATATGGATGTTAATCCGAGGATTGTGGAGCCGATTAATGGGTTCCTTGCTGGTCTTGATTTGGCGGAAGAGTTGTTGGATGTTAGTTTAGGGAAGGAAGTGGAGAGCAGGGCGCCGAAGCATGGTATTGAGGGTGTCGAGACGCATCAGCTAATTTTGGCGATGATGAAGGCAGCGGAGGAGGGAAGGTTGAATTTGTTGGTTGAAGTTTTTAAGGCGCTAATGGGGTTTGATCAATACAGGGGAAGTGTTGAGGAACTCACTCCGTTGGAAGGGGATGTAGTGTGGAGTTTATTATCGTTGGGGTGTTTGCTTTTAGGTTTAATTGTGGGGGGTCCATGGACAGTGAGGAAGTTGAGTGGAGATACTATTGCGAATTATGGATTAGGTAGGGAGGGGTGGGAGGAGATTTTGAAGAGGGTTGATAGGAGGGAGGAAACAGGGAGGTCGTGATTTGAAGACGCTGATGATTTTCTCTTGAAATATTATTTGATGCGACGCCATTTAAGTGAGTGCTTGTTTCATGTGCTTCGAGAATTGATACCTTTTCTATTTGTGAGAAAAACGAAGTCAGAATTAGGCCTAGCTCACAAGACAGTGTTTTATAAAGTTCTGTAAGGGTGGTCAAGGAAAATCAAATGGAAAATCTACGACAAACTGTCACGTCGCGTGATCCCAAGCACACGTGATCCATATTAGGCGAGCTCCCCGAGCTCCTCGTGTATATATAGCCTGCTCTCCTCGAGCTCCCTCTTCCTTCTTTAGCTATAAATTCTCGTATTATCACGGAGAGCACTCAGTAGTGCAGCGAACAGCTAATTGATTGTTGACAACCCCAAAGTAGCGAAGTGATATTATTGTATGTATACACGCTTGAAGAACAAGTAGTCTAAGCTTAAGCTGTTCTCCTAAATATCAACTTTTTATTCACTTTTGGCATGCTCGCATATTTAGCCAATAACTTTCTACGTAGGTTTATTTTGTGACACACTTTTTATTTCTTCGTGTTGTAATTTTATTTATTAAAAAGCAACTCGCAGAAATACTAGAATACTTTTTGTATTGCTTTAAGCTGCGCGCGTTTATTTTCGTATACCAAAAGCGTGTTAGTGTTGTTTTGAAGAAAATTAATTTCGAAGTTTAAAATTTTAAACGCGATATTTGTAACGACCAGTGTATACAATTAGAGTAATTACTCTAGAGTAAGTAATATTACTCTAACTCTAATCTAATAAAAAAGCTATTACTCTAATTTAACTCTAATTTAATTTGATTACTTAAATTTTATTAAAGTAACTAGAGTAACGACACGTGATACCGGAGTATTAATTTTCCGGCTCGAAACATGCTGCATTAAGACTAGTGTTTTTAAATTAGCAAGTTTCGGCACGGATAAACTTTTATTTCCGAACTTCGGCTTAATAAAACTTCGAACTTTCTAAAAAAAATCTGTAAACTTCTAATAGTATTGTAAATAGTCGCTGTTATATAACTATATTACGCTTATACTTAAACAAAATATAACTTAAACATAAGTAATTATAAAATTAGAGTAAAATTAAAGTAATGTTAAGTGTTACTCTAACTTTAATTTAACTTTAATAAAAAATTGGTTACTTTAATCTAATATAATCTAATTAAAGTAACTTAAATTTTATTAAAGTAATTAAAGTAACTTGTGTATACACTAGTAACGACGCTAGAACACTACAGGCTGAGTAGAGGTATATAGGAGTACGTATCTTAGGCTAATAGTAGCATTCTAAGAGGTCTACTACAAAAAATATAAAAAACATAAAGAAAAAAATAATCTTGTAAACATAAAAAGCGCTTTTTATATTTTTTTTTATATTTTTCCGAAGTTCGTGTTATATTTAATGTAACAACTCAAGCTGCACAGGGATCTCGATCCGTGGATCTAGGTAGAAGGATGCAAAAGTATGGACAACTGTCAATTGTTATAACTAAAAGAACAAACTACAGGCAGAAAAAGGTAAAAAGAGCAGTGCTTTATATACAGGATGCTGGCTAGGGGCCAGTGTAAACGAGCTTTGTAGTGTTAGTTGCCAAGCTTTGGAGTGCCGAGCTTTGTAGTAACAAAAGCCAAGTTTTACCGAGCTTTGCAGTGCTTGGCGCTAAGCTCGAAATAGGGCCAGGGCCGTGACATTACTCTTTTTTCTCAGTGTAGCTTGCTTTCAAGCTACGGCGGATCAAAAATGGAATGTAAAAATCAAAAATCAAAAATCAAAAATCAAAAATCAAAAATCAAAAATCTACTTTTCCGACTTTCGTAACATGTTTTACTTATTGTTATTCAGGCGATCAGCTAGTTTTTTGCTTTGCAAGTAGCAATTAAGCTAGTATTGTAAATTTGCCGAAGAACTTTTAGTTTTAAAGTACTCGTTGTAAAAAGTTTTTAGTTTGTATAACGCTTTTTTGAATTTTTCGGCATTATAAAATACAAAGTCGTAATTTATACTTATTCATTTTACTTGGTACTAAAACTTTCGGCAGTATTTTCTGTTTTGCAAAACTTGCTCGATTTTTTATTCCGGTTGTTAGTTGTAAACTACAAACATTAAAACCTTTTAATGCTAGTTTAGTAGCGAGTTACTAAAGTCTTTTCGCAGAAGTTTCGATGCAAAAACGTTATAATGTGGTGGGGATTGATTCCTTTTTCTTTGTAGTTGTCACGTGATGAAGTGTGGGTTGTTAGTCATGTGACCTCGGATCGAAGGGTGCATATAAGGGATGCCTTCAGTGCTGGGGATCAACAAGAACCAACAATCATCAATTATCAACAACAACACTTAGAACGCTATATCAATACAACTGATTCTACTTTTCTATATATTATATCCTATAAGCTATTGACGTTTATTTATTATATAGAGCTTAAGCTCACCGGTGCTCTTTTCAGTATGCTACAGCCACCGCTGTTACGCTTATAAGTTTTGTGCTAAATCCTGTTGCTGTTCTTGCTTTTTAGCATGTTCCCCGCTACATGTATTTTAGTGACTTACGCAAGGGATCAAGCACTTTCTATAGCAACAGCGAAGCTTATAAACGCGATATGCGGTGCGAAAAAGCAGAAAAGAAAGCACCGGCGCATTTTTTCAAATACGCTTTACTAACGGGCTACTCGATATAAAGCATTACAGCGATGTTTTTGTAATACAAAAAAGAACGCTACAGGCTTTTAAAAAGCAGCACAAAGTTGAAAAGCGTTACAACAGCTTACAAAAACCTATTTAGTTAGTAATTTTTGCTAGCAAGCGACTTTTCTGAACAACATTTTAAAAATAAAAGCTAGTGTGCAAACGCTAAAGCCAAGCATTTGAACAGTACTTAGAAAGTAAAAGACTTAAAAGTACCGGAATTTAGTACAGTAATTAAAGTCAAGCAAATAGCAAAAGCTACAAAGCTTCGGCATAAACTGAAGCACACACTAATTTACAGCATAAAAAGTTCCGTTAAAAGAATTTCAGCAAAAGTTTTATTAAAAAGCTTTAAACGCTTTAGCAAAACAGTAGTTGCTATTAAAGTTTAAGCGGCTAGCATAAAGCAAATAAGTATAAAAATTACTTTTGTTGCTGCTGCAAGCTGTTAAATCAAATATATAAATTGCTTTAATAGCAACGACTAGTTACATCAATTTTTTTTACGCTTAAAAGCTTTTTAACAAAACAACTTTTTGCTTATTACTATTGCTACAGTATTTACACTATATACAATGTTTTTTGCATCGGCACTAAAGTTTGTATATACGGCTAAAGAATTAAAGAAAAACAAGCTCGAAAATCTTATTTTAAGTTTATTTTTCGACAAAACACACAAGCACAAAAAGCTTAAAAAGCAATCGGTTGCTTTTACAAGTTTAAGCCGACTATATAACCGTGCTTACTTTCAATTTATGTCGATACTCGGAAAATATAACAGTCCGTTTTTAATAGCAAAAAGTTACTGTATACTTCAAGTTTTTTAACAAAAGCTTTAAAAATTATAAAATTTTAAACGATAAAAAAAGAAAAAAAAGCAGCAAAGTACGTTTCGGTTTAACTAAAAAAGATTAAACAGTTAAGCGAATACAGTAATTCAGCTGTAACGTGAAAAGCCTTTTAACAAAAGCTATTGAAAAAGTACAAATACAAAAACTCGGAACAGCTTTTATATACTATCGCATATTTCGACAAATACGTTAAAAACTTTAAAACAATCAACGATCGAAGTTACGTAACACAAAGTTAAATATACTTATATTGCAAAAATTTTAACTAAGCCGAATTAAAATGCTTAGAAAAAAAGTTATTACAAACAAAATGCTAACGTTTAAGTTTTTGTATAAACTGTTTTATAAGCTGCGAGTAAAAATTTTCAAATATGCAGCAAAGCCTAGAAAGCTAAAAACGAAAAACATTAAGTTTTACAAAAAGTCTATAAGTATATTAAAAACGGATATGCAGTATTAAAAAAATGAATAATTTAGTACAAAAACAAAAAATAAAAAACTATTTACAAAGTTTAAAAGCTTGAAAATAAACACTTTTTTGTGTTTGCAAAAACGCATTCGGCACTTTCGGCATTTTCGGCTTTTAAAATAAAGAATCGCAAAAAACTGTTTTGCTTTTTGTTAAAAAAATCTTTCGAAAACCGTTTTGTTACAAATAAAGAAATCGACAATATTACAGAAACTTAAAGCGTTTGCGGATTTTACAGACTGTTGCGAAACGAGCTTATTAAAAGCTCGAATAGCTAATTTTAACTATTTTAAAAAGAATTATGCTAAAAAATATAAAATTAATTACAAAAGATTTTTAAAAAAAAAATTCAAAAACAACGACACTTGCAAATAGTGTAAAATTACTAGTTAAATAATATAAAGCCTTAAAAACCCTATAAGTACATAAACTAGTGCTATAACTACAAGAAGTTTATAAGTCTAAGCGTTATTTATAAGTTTAACAAAAACTATTACATTTGTTTAAAACTTTAAAAACTAAAAAACTTTTATACCGGTACAGTTTAGCAACGACTTTCCGCGAAAAAATCAAGTTATAGCGCGAACTATTAATACTAAATTCAGCTATATTCTCGAGAATAGAAAGCGAACTTTAAAAAAAAGCTCAGTTTAAAAAAAAGCTTAAGCTCGAAAAAAAGCGTAGTTAACAATATTGAAACTTACGTTTATAAAACTGGAAATATACTAACAAAAACGAAACTTAGTAATGAAATAAGTGCTTAAATGCAAAACTTTATTGCAAAAAAGCGAAAATAAAGCCTGTAAAAACAAAGCTATTTACTAAAAAAAAAGCGTTAAGCGTTATATAACTTTAAGCTTACGTTACAAAAAAGCTTTAAAAACAGGCAAAACACAGTGTAGTTAAAGCACTGCAGCTAAAAACAGTACGTTTTAAGAAAGCGCTTCTGAAAACAAGTTTAGAAAGTCAGAAAAACAAGCTTAAAACGGAAGTTTACAAAAGCTTAAAAATTGAAACTTACAGTAGCGAATGCGCTAGCTAAGTTTAGCTACAGCTATAAAAGCTCGCTAGCGAAACTTATAACCCTAACCGCGAGGCCGGTGGCATCTGGGCCCAAATACCAGGCGGTCGAGGGGCGGCCGGGCCAGTTCCAGAGCCGGGCCACTTTCGCGACGGCGACGGCGACAGCGACGGCGACGCCCCGCCCTCCCGCGCGCCGGCCCCCTTCTCGCCGCGACCCACGCCCGCCGGCTTGGAATCAGGGCCCCGCCGTCGCTGGCGCGCGCGGCGAGGTCGTCGTCGCTCAGTAGTAGTAGTAGTAGTAGTAGTTTATTGCGCCCGGCTAAGCCTAAAGGGCCCTATTCTATATTACATATTACGCTTCTCTTCGGGTGTTTTAATGCCTCCTGAAGCCCATACAGAACTGCTTCTATTTATATTTTCCGATTTCAGTAACACATATTCCACGTGGTCTCGTGCGTAGTTAGTGGCAAGTTAACTTGAAGTTCATTCCTCCAAGTGTTCAATGTCCTATTGTCGGCGACTGAAGCGAGACCTGCTGGGGACACGAGGTGATAAGGGGTTAGTCGGGATAAAAGAAAGAAATGGGATTTCCTATTGTAGGAAGTTAGTTGCCTACTCTACTTCCATGTCCAGTCGTCTTGTGGCTATGGCGAACTTGATCGTTGCTCGAACCGCGTCTATATTTGGTGTCCATGTCTCTGGGTCAGATGGAGCTTTCCCCAAGATGGAAGGAGAGGTTGCCTCTTCTAGTGTCTGTCTGTGCTAGCATTTGCGTTCGGTGTGCGTCCCATCTCGTGCATCGGAAAAGGAAGTGCTTGACAGTTTCTGTTGCCTGTCCGCAGGCACACTGGTCAGATTCCGCTGCTCCAATCCGGTGAAGATATCCGTTCAGTCGTGCCATTCCTGTACGGAGCTGTGCTAATACGCTCGCTTCTCTCCGCTTGAGACCGTCGTATAGGGTACGAGTATGTTTTCCTGGCAGTGCGGTGTCTATTTCTCTGGAATACTTTCCCACCTCGTCTGGTAGTGTCCTTATTGCCTTTTCTGCTTTTCCCCTGTTGATAGTTGTAGATTTGGCTTGGTAGCACTGCCCTTGTGGTGTTCGGTCTGGCTCGGTAGCCTGTCGTGCGGCTTCCTTTGCTCTCCTGCCGAGCTCGAAGCTCTCCTGAGACGGGATCCATATCATCGAGATAGAATTGCCTCCTTTTCTCAGCGCAGACGCTACCTCGTAAATCTCTTTAATGCTGGTTTGTCCTGATTGATGTCTTGGTTGGCTCGTTGCTAGCAGGGCTCCCTGGTTGTTTGAAATAATCGTGATCTGTCTTCCCACCAGATGTAGCGGTAGGCGCTTCATTGCCATCGCTATCGCGGCGAGTTCAGCCGTGTACGGGTTCTGCTCCGTTCTTGCTCCCAGCGTGACCGAGTATGCACTCGGTTCTCTACCTGTTACAATGCCGAGAGTGTCGTGGATGGCTCCTCCCATCCCCACTATCCTCTTTCTCGCGGACGAGCTTGTCGCAATCCGAATACCGCAGATAGTGTTCGCAATGTTGGTAATCTCCTCCGTTCCGAAGTCGATTGTAGCGGGGAGCCGTTCCTCCCACGGAGCGATTACATAAGGCTGAATAACCTCCATCTTATTTGTTGGCATGTTTTGATGCGCACAAGCTATCTTTTGCAATGGTGACGTGAATCTCCGGAGTGCTCTGGTGTTTAGCTTCGATATTGATTCGTTTCGGGCAGCGTGCGGATGTTGACCCACACTTTCGTAGCCCTCTCTGCAAACCGCTCGCTCACTGTACGTATGCTGGCCTCGGCTTCTGCAACTGCGGTGGCGACGGTTCGAAAGCTCCTGTGACGGCCTGTGCTCCGATTCTTTGTATTCGGTTCATTAAGGCCATGCCCTTGTGCCCGCAAGCATGCATCCACACATTTGAAGCGTAGTCCACGACTGGCGCTACCGTCGCTCCAAACAACTGCCTTGCAGTTGAGGGAGAGACCAGCCGTAGTCGTTTTAATGCCATCGCGGCAAGAAGGCCCTTGGTTGTTGCTTTCCCGATGTGCTGTACATACCGGAGTCCGGAGTCCATAACGACTCCTAAGATCTTGGTCGCCTCCTTTGGTGCGATTGCCTCACCTTTGATAGTGAACGGTCTGGTACTGATTCGGTCATGCCGTCTAGTGAAATGAATGATTGCTGTCTTCTTGCCTTCGAACGTGGCTCCGCTCCGCCTTTCCCAGTCCATTGCTTTGTCGATGATAGCTTGAATCCCTTCTCGGTTCACATCCGCTGATGACCCTGTAACCCACGCGTTATAGTCGTCCACAAATGCTATTGATCCCCCATTTGCATTCAGTTTGTGTTGAACTAGGTCGGCATTGAAGAAGAGGAACAGGATTGGCGACAGTGGTGACCCTTGCGGTAGGCCTGCTTGTGGCAGTGGCTGCTGTTGAGACGTGTGGCCATTGACTAGTATGGTTGCGGTGCGTTCTGAGCAAAGCATCAATCCACCGTACTAGGGCCGGCCTCTCGCTGCGAGTCTCTGCAACAGCCTGTCCTTGTACACTCCATTGTATGCGCCCTTCACGTCGAAGCTAACCAAGCTCAGGACCTTCTTTGATCTCCATGCATTATAGATGTGTTCTTGCAACAGCAAAGTGCCTGTTCAGCAGAGCGCTTCTTTTCTGGCCCCGAAGTGATTCGTGGGGAGCCCGAGCAGTCTTTGCATCCGGTAACGGTAGGCCGCTGTTTTATTTGTAGTTAAACCGAGATTGAATATTGACTCAAGATTATATTTACGATGTAACATCTGTTCATCAGTTCCGTATTCCACAAGATTCTTCCCACATGCTTTAAGATGATGCAGCCACTCTAACACGCAAAAGGGTTGCTCCACGTTGAATCGTCGGTATTTGGGTCTTTCGCATGTGTAGATATTTACGTCAGTGCAGTGACGGAGGAACGCATCCAAGAGGGCCAATAGAGGAGTTCTCCAAGAGCCAATGAGAGGACGCCATATACAAAATGGTGCTGACAGCTCATGCAGTGGAGATTCTACCATGACCAGTTCATGGATAATATCCATAAGCCGATGCAGTTCGCTATCGATCGCGACTAGATTCCCTCAGTCCATAGCTCCCATTCAGAAATTCCTTCTGAGCCTTTGTAATAGAGATAGGCATGATAGAAGCGTCCGAAATTATAAAGAATATTATGAAGAAGACTACGTCCCAAAGAGCTTTTCATATGGCAAATTTCAGCCCCTATCTTAGTACCCCCAAGAGCAGATCTTATCAATGAGCCCATATTCCATTGCGAATAGCAGGACTGGTTGAAAGCAAGTTTTTCCCGATATTTCACATCGTGGATTGTATGCCTGGGAATATATCTTCGAGTGATCCATTCAAGTGTTTGACTATCCTCGAATCTCATTAGGAGATCCTCTTCAAAATCTACTATTCTATCTATATCGATATAATTCTCTAAGAACTTGAGCGTTTCAAGTTGGGAGTTGTAACCTGGCGTATCTCCGGAGAGGCGATAGGGTAGTTGGCGCACCGCGGTGGCGTTAATTGCGGCATGTCTTTCTACACGTTAGTACGTTAGAATGATAAAATGCCATTACACCAACGCACACTCTCCCGCTTGTGGATTTTGGATCCATTCCGGCATCTATAAGCCATTTGCAAAACTCAATATTGGACCATTCTATTGCATACTGCAGATTCGACAGTGGTTAAGGTTGGGGATAGCTGAGGAGGACCGCATGACATACCGAAAATAGTGAAGACCCATCAGGTTCTGTGTCATATAATGTAGCTTGCCCGCTTCGAGCAACCTTTTAACTTCTTGAATATCACCGCTCCTCGCTGATTCCATAATTGGCGAGTCCAACGGAACAATATTACGGTAACGTAGGCTAAAATTAATAGAAGAAAAAGTTTTGCTGTAATGTAACTCCCAAACATGGCCATTGAACCAGGATGTTGCGTTGAAGCCGATCCGAGCTATAAGTCTGTTCTGCGTTTTAGCCACTCTGTGATGTTCCTTCGTTCCACAATGCTTTTCTTTGGGGGATCTTTCGAAGTTGTCCAGTATCCTTGTATCATGACTCAGGTCTTGCGTTTGACATTGGTGTGAGAGCAATGAGAATGTGGCAGGAGTTGGAGGCAGTAACATCATTGACCGTAAATACTGGACTTCTTTCTCAAGACTTGATTCCCAAGAACGTTGTTTTTCCTGCGCAGCTTGATTCCGTGCCCTTTGGTCAGTTAGAATTTTATAGACCTTGGGGCATTAAGAATGGAAGTGCTTTCATCACTAATCTGAGTACATACTCCATAAGTGTCTGCTTGGAAAGTATAAGCATAAGCTGAGCGCTATGTAAGCTACTCCTCATACGATCGATCGAGCCCTGCCTTAAAACAAATTTCATAGATCCGATGACTTTCCGCCTCTCAATGTCACTGTTAACTTCCTTGACAACCCTGTGAAGAATATCTGCTGCATTTTGGCAAAGGCTCAAACACTCCTTTGCTGATGATCCCGGAAGATCATCAAGTTGTCCTGTTTTGTGGGCTGTCGCGATCTCCGCGAAAACGTGATTTAGGAGGTCCAGCTCGTCAATGAAACGTTGAACGTCCTTCGGTGCTTCTTTGATCGAGCTCGCAAAAGCCTTGAGCCTCAAGATTCCTTCTCCAATCTGCACGCCAAGAGATACAATGCCCACCGCTGCGGCTGCTACTTCAAGGCCGGACATTACGATTATAAAAATCAGGATTGCCTTCTCAGAAGAAGAATAGCATACATAGAACGGATGCAATACACCAAACGAACGGAATAAAAGTCTACAACAGGTCCAGGCGCCCGTTGAGGATTTGAAGGTAGAAAATTATAGCCACAGAGATTATGATTAGGTCTAGGCTTTGCTGCATCTCATCCTCGATCACGGTTCAACTACGAGTTAAATCAAGCCACGAAAACTGTGTAACCACCAAGGCCAGAGCAATGCCCCAGGCTTTCCTACAGAAACCACTCTACACAGAATACAAGAAACATGATTGACCAGCGATGGACCCAAAGTTAGCCTCGCCATTTTGCCCAGGGATGTACTTTGGTAAAATCATGACCAGCTAGCGATGCAGTGAGAGTTAGCCTTGCCGTTACGCCTAAAGCTGTAAATCAGCAAAGAGACGTGTCGGAATCGAACAATATTGTTAAAGTCCAATATTTACAAGAAGCTGTGAGATTAAAAAGTTGTACTCCACAGCCAACAATAAGTACTATGATATATTTCACGGCAAGTTAATGAATCATTCTATCGTGACCTTGATTGACTACACAAATCTAGGGGCATCCGATGTATGCATCAAAGCATGGAGAATTCATGAATGCTGCGGCCCGCGCCGGTATTCTCACAATAGCAGCCGGACTATAGAGATAGCAGCATATTTTAATATATCACCGGGTCACCTTAAAGTTGCTCACCTTGATAACAAGCTTCTCTCTCACCTTCACACCCAAAAACGAGACCGAGCTGTATTCCGATACCCACACCGTCTCCGCAGGAACATCGGGACGGAAAGACGCAAGACGCTCCTCAAGGATCCTCAGCTCGGTCCTCAGCTCCCTGAACACCGCCCGCCGGCCATCCAACCGTCGTTTTAGGACACCGCCCGCCGCTTCCCGTCCAATGATGGCCGCCTCCCGTTGACGGATCTCCCGCTCGTGCTTCTCCCTGGCGGTATGGGAGAGCGATGATGAAAGCAAGCGGCACAGGCTCTGACTCCTCTTCTCGAGCCAATCCCTGTCCTCGTCATTGAGCTTCTTTATTTCTTCCAGTTCGGCCTTCAAATTACCCACGGCGCTTTTACACATAGCTTTCGGTTGCACCCAGCTCTCAGATTCTCTAGCCGCCGAATTTCCGCCAATTTTTGGCTTCTGCCTTGTCAGCTGCGCGTTGCTGTTCAGCTTGCTCTTTAGCTCTCGTTCTTGTTTGGCTTGTCTCGCTTGTGCACACTTCTTTCGTTTCAGTTCCGCAGCAAGACGTCTCTGCTGCAAAAAGCTTCTTCTCGCCGTTTCCTTTCTTGGTCGGCCTTGAACTCCTTGAGCAAATCAGCGCTGAATCGTGCCCGTTCAGCGGCTACTTCCTCCTGTTTCTTCATCATCTTTGCTCTCGGCTTCGCGGGTTGTTTCATATCATTCAAATTTGCCCGATACCTCTTCATAGCAGCAATTCGATCCTGCCGCGCATGTTCTGATGCTGTAGCATCCAGGGACCATATTCCTTTATTCTGCCCCTTCTGGAACTTCTCTTCTTCTTGCCTTCTCAGATTTTCCTTTGCTTTTGTGCACGGTTTCTAATATCAGGCAATATCCTGTCATAATCTTGTCGGCGAACCGAGTCCTGGATCGTATCCCAAGCCTCCTGTAACTGAAAACGCAGCAACCGTCAGTTCGCAAACCAGACCAATCCCCAAGCCTAGAAGAATGACGCTCACCAATTGGAAGCTAGCCGTTGCAGTCTCTACATTCGGATTTTTGTCCGGGTGACGCTCCTTCAAGAGGCGGCGGTAGTTTTCTTTATGGTGTCAACAGGCGCCGCGCTCGACACCTCAAGAATAGCATAATAATCATGCGTCGTCTGAGCACTTGCCATGGCTTAATATCGATTTTCGAAGCTGTGCAGTGCACGCCTCGGATCTCGTATAATCTCTTGTTATACCACGGCTGTGGGATATGCACTGAGTAGATTTTACTTCAAAGCTTACACGAGGAGGGCGCTTCTCCGATTTTTGAAGAAGCAGAGTGAGGGAAAGGCACCTCATTCTTTCATGTTCGACGTCGCACGGTCATCTGCAGCCCACGAAGCGTTGAGTGGTTCGATGGCGTACATGCATTTGACCGTTCATGATCTGGCCAGCCATAGGTTACGGACATGCTTGATGAGCCGACTCCGAGACACCGAAATTCCAGAGGAGTGAAAAGCAAATGGAGGGACGTCTCGCAGGCCAACCGACCAAATAGATATACCTCACCACCAGAAAAATAGCGTAAGAAAGCAAAAAAGAAAACCACCAAAAAGCCACTATTCCCAACAATACCTCCTACAGTCACGCACCAATCCTCACCGCACAACTCGTCAAAGCAACACAGCATATGCACCTGCACCTGCACTTACACCTACACTTCCACTCCCAAATATCCCGAACCAACCCCGAATAACAAACCACATCACAACACCATAACCATCTCCAAAACTAAACGAGCAGGAACAAGTACGGCGAATCCTTAAAAGAAAGGAGAGGAGAGGAGATGAGATGAGATAGATGGGGCGGAAGAGATCGGAGAAGAAAGTACTTAAGTAAGAAAGGAACGGGATAGAATAGAATAGTTGGAAGCACTTGCTAACCAGCATCTGCGCTAAACAATGATGGGAATGTTTGGTTATGTAGGGAAAAGGATTTAGGTGAAATGGAGTGGATAATGGAGTTGGTTTAGAAGAATTGAGATGGCGAAAATGACTTGGACTGACAGTTCCTTTGCTCTGATGCTCAATCAGTTATCAGCACGTCACAGCAGAAGTAAAAACACTACTCCGATTGATCTCGCCTTTTGTATTCTCTCCTAGACGCTACTTGTTTGACAACCCGCCACGCCATGCAAATGAAGCCACAAAGGATGTAGAGAGCCGCAACACTCCGGTACTCGAAATATCAGGCAGATTGAAGAGCCGAAGGAAAATTCTCGCAACAAAGATAGGAAATAAGGAAACCATCACACATAATACGATGGCGTCATGAGGTCGTGCCCACTTTCATGCGTTGTTCCCCATGACTGTGTCATCGCTCATTATCATCTGCCATTTCCGCCATTCTAAAACTTCCACCGCCATAGTGCTTTTCTGCAATTCATCCGCCATAACACCTTTTCACTGATATGCTCGGCCGAGCAGGGGCATGTGGCTATTTATGTGGAGATTAAAGGCTCGTTCTCGTGGAGAGACTCAGACTTGAACCCCTCCTTTGGTGCGGTTGGGAAGTCCTCGCTCTTGTATGCAGGCTTCTTCTTCTCGACGGATGGGGAAGAAGAACGGCCACGAGCATTACCGATGATCTCTTGGGCCTTAGCAGAGTAATCTGAGGCATATGCCTTTGTGGTCTCGGTAGCACGGGCGGCGTGATGGCTGGCAAGCTGCTTGACTTGCTCGGTTTGCTGGTTGACTATGCTGGAGACGTTGGCGATTTGGGCGTCAATAACCTCCTTGTTGGTCTTGTAGATAAGGGGGTGAGGAAAACGAGACTGGTCGATAAGAGAGTGAGACCCCAAAATGGGACAATCTTGATCAAATAGTATGAGATAAAAGCACCAAGGAAAGCCTGCCATTGGTCAGCGGATGGCGCAATTCTGCAGAGGGATGTGAACTTACCACAGCAGAAGCAAAAACGTTCTCTGCGAAGACGATGCGTTGAGACTCGATTACGAAGAAGTTGATGAGCTCGGTAATATCCCCAGTAAGACGGTCAATGCTATCCTTTGGAATTGTGTAGTATTTCCTTGGGCGGATTTGTGTGATCAAGCCTTTGCCGAACGCTGCCTTTCCAGCGGCCTCGGCCAAAACAGTCGCACCCAAAGTCCACGATGTAAGCTTCAATCCATATCGGAGGATGTTAAGGTATCGGACTGCAAAGATGAAGGCAACTACCGAAGCAAAAGCAATACCGGAAGCCCGAGGGTGCTCCCATGACAAGAGACGGGTGAAGAAGGAGTGATAGTGTGTAAGTTGTTGACCGGTAGCAGCTGGAGCTCCAGGTGTTGTGCGGGATGCGGCAAGGCTCGAAAGTTCGGACTGGGTCTTTGCGGTTTGATCCTTGACATTTGTAGCTACAGGCCCTATTGTTGTAGGATTAGCGGCAGCTTCGCAAGCAAGCTTCGGAAGGTGTGAAAGGCATACCGTTGGTGATGTTCTGAGTGATGGGGTGATTTTGAACTGCATTGGCAGCTGCGAGAGCTTGTTAGGTGGGAGAGGGATAGGTAGGAGGCGAGATACTGTTTCAGCTGTTAGCAATGGGTGGGATGACGGAAGCTGTTGATAAGAAGATGAAGCTCACCTCACTGTTGACAACGGTGTTTTTGCGCTATCCAAGCTTAGAGCACTGGTGTTCGTATCCTTCTCGATCGAAGGGACGACGCCGGTATCAAGGCTGTCGGACATGTTGATTTTTTGGAGCTGGTGAAATGAGGTGATTGTGCGGGAGAGGGGCTAAAGAAGCAACGAAAAGAGAATCTGCCAAAACAGCTTTTTCGGTTGTTATGGTTTGCTGATCGGGAATGCAGGAAATTAATCTTGTAGACGAAAGATGATTGTTTGTGTTTGTGATTTTGTGTTGTGTTGCGTTGATTAAGGCACAATTACAAGTGAGTACAAGTGACGAGGAGGAGGAGG
>CAKJVC010000102.1:0-49116 GCA_918026815.1 Chalara sp. BL73
AATGGGTCTTTAACTGCTTGCTTAAGACCCGCAATGGCGCCCTTATTAGGGGCGAGGTTGACGGTGTCTTTCGCGATTCGGGAATGTGCAAGTTGTTGCTCCTCAGGGCTTAACCAGCGGGTTGTCAGTGGGTCGTCCGGAAGGAGGAAGGTAGCAACGAGTGCGACAACGAAAGTTACAGCTCCTTCAATAATAAATAGCCTATGATGTATTAGAAATTGCTACTGCTTAAAATGTCATTACTCTCTCACCATTTCCATCCTGCAAGGCCATGTGCATCATCAAGGGTTTCGAAAATCGCTGCAGCGATGAGACCAGCAAACGCTGTGGCGAAGATATTCCCTGAATACAGGATAGCAATCCGAGCTGCTATTTCCTTTCGGGTATAGAAAATAGAAAGCATGTAGAGTGCGCCAGGGTAGAATGGTGCTTCGGTAACACCAAGAAAGAAGCGAACGAGAACGAGCCCAGTGTAATTCTTGACCATAGCTGTCAATGCAGACACGATGGCCCAAAGAGCCTGAGATTAATACTTAGTATTTGCTTGACTAAGAAGAAAAATGCTGCAAAGCGTACCATGCATAAACCCATGTAGATAGACGGGCGAACTTTCCCAGAATTCATAAGCATGTTCGACGGTACTTGCATGATCAAATAACTGCACATAATTAGTTTTCTCTAGTAAGGCTAGAAACAACGGGTGACGTACCCAATGAAGAGGATTGAGATACAAGTGTTGTATTGGCTTCCGACTAAACCCAGGTCTTCTTCAAGATCATTTAGTCGAGCACTAGCAATCGCACTTCGATCAAGCTGTGAAGACAAATTAGTAAATGCATCTGTTGTATCATCATTAATTACTAAATGTTAAACTCACGTAATTGAGGAAGTACATTGCCCAGAGGGTTGGCATGATTCTCCAGTCGAGTTTCTTGACTAGAGCAATCTCGAGAGGATTGCTCTTCCTAACAGCACCAGAGTAATCGAGGCCACCTTGAAAAACTCCGGATTCCTCTATATCTTTGCCTGATCGTTGGTCCTCGGCATCTTCAATTCTCTGATCCTCGCTAAGGGATGAGGCAATGCCCTTTTCATCTGCAGTAGCAGTCATATTGTTGGTGATGCAGACACAAACGCTGGCAGGATCTTCGAGGTAAAAGATTGAAAGACTGTTGGCTGGTCGAGAAGCTGGGAGACATGCTTGCCTTTATAGATCAAACCATGTTGTGCGAAATATTAATTCTATTAAGGCTTCGCTACTAGCTTGATTCCGTGGGGAGACCTTGTCGCATAATTTAGCGGGGTCCCCATGGAGTAGAAAAGGTCTTATCCCTTGCGCCGTCTCGGAATAAGGCCCTATTCCGAGACACATAATTAGGTCTTGCATACTCATTACCTCTTATGATTGTATCCCACTGGGGAGTAAGAGCTAGATTGTGGGGAAAGCACCATAATAGACCTCGCCTTCGGGAATTTGAGGCTAGGGTTCAAGCATGCACCTCCAGAGCATCATACAGCATGAGGCGATTGGTATGCAGTCGGTTTGTTCGCTAAATCTTGCTCTTTCTCGGCTGTAGTTGTTCATTGCTGTGCACTCTGTGGCTCAAAATTCATGAGATATGAGTCAAATGGAGCTGAGGCAAGATCAGTTGTCCATTCAAGCATGTCTAGCTGGTTTAACCCCCTAGAGCGCTTGCTTGCCACATTTCCATGCCTTGGCCATCAAACATGTCTTGAAGAGCATGTTGCCCTACTTGCTCAAACGAATGTGGGGCAACACTAGTCGCTTCACGCTCTGTCGCTGGAATTGTTCGTGTGGTCATGGTCTGAAGCTTTGCAATCGTCTCCTGCAACATACGCCCTGGTGACAATGCTAACGGCGCTGGTCTAGGAAAGCCAATTGCAAGATACCCGGAGATCTGTTGTTCTAGTAGAGCAATTGCGCGTTGCATACGCGTTGCTAAAGTAGAGTTCAATTTGGATAAATGATCAACATCTTGCTCACCTACGCCAATGGTGGTTGAATTCCATCGGTGATACAGGAACAATAGCGCAGCATGAGAGGCTAGCCTTGTTCCGGTAGGCTGGAGATAGAACAATCGTCGCTCACTCTGACTACCCTCCAAACAGGCCAGAATGTCTGTGCATGTTTGAACGCAGATATCGAGGCCTTTGTCAAAGGTGGGATGATCTGCATCAAAAGTTAACGCAGGTTGATAGATCAAAAGCATCGCGAAATTGCTCATTAGCTGTAGATAAGGCACGGTGAATTCTTGATCCTCCTTCAATCGAGTATGCGCTCTGTCTACCTGATCTATGTCTTCACATCGACCTCCCAGGGGATCAAGTACACTAGTCATGAACGCGCTGTTGAATGCATGTTTCCAAGTACGTAGCTCGTGATCAAGAAGTGCAATCTTTTCAACTCCGCCTCGTCGCTGAGTAGTTGTGTATAGTTGCTTCGTACATTTCGCCAAAATCCGAGAGAGCCTGATATATGAAAGAAAAAGGCTAAATCGCGTGGCCTCTCCGGGAAGAGCCATCGGAAGACTTGTGATATTCATGTCATCAAAGTCGCAGTCAAATGGCAGATTTGTATCGACGTCTTCATCCTGAATCAACTTTGGTAATCCGTGACAAATGCTCGAGGTCCTTTATGATGTGAGCATGATCTCATTTCTCAACTACAGGATATTCTCACATGTCCAAGATGTAAGTACACCACCATATTCGACTTCTCATTTCTAGTTCTCCTGCACAGAATTTGAAACGTCGAGTGTGGCGATGTAGCCCTAAAGACTGCGCCAGCCGAACAGCCATGCCGCTATACTGCGCAAGCATTGAATGTTGCCCGGACAGTTGGAAATACAGCGCCATGAGAAGTAATGATTGGAGACTGGATAAGTCTCCCCTTTCGATAATTTGGAAATACGTTTCGCTAGCCAAACCGAAGAATATATCGGCGGAGTCTGTGCCCCCAGGGTCATCCCATGCATCAACAGCCAAAACCAGGCAAACTTGGTTCCAACTACTTGGTTTGGCTTCGATTTCCATGACATATCTATTTTCGGCAAAGTCCATGACTTGGTGAAAGCCTGCAAAAAATTGTTTGGGTGCCAGAATTGGCTGTAAGGTTCCCCATTTGCGAAAGAACCTGTGACATTTACCAAAATAGTAAGAGCGCGGCTGATAGAGCCCGCGACTTAGATGCTGCAAAGATTCGGGGTTGTTGGTATGGGAGTATAAACTCTTTGGCTGGGGAAGCATGTGAAGCTTATACATACTCTCCGGGAATATCTCTGAGTGACCAAATATCTCCTGATACTTTTGCTCTACGGTATGAACAAAATGCACGCCTGTGGTAGAGCCTGCGAAACGATCGACTCCGCCATCAGTCGTAATCAGCCGACCTAAATGCTTGATTACTGGATCAGGTATACGAGATTGGGTCGGAAGACCAGGGTGACTTTGGGATGGCAGATTCTGCAACGAGACCGGTAGAGCTGCTACCTCGGGCGAACTAGCACTAACGGAATTTGATTCTTTGGATTGAAACGCCGCTGCTTTGAGCTGCTTCTTCAAAGATTCATTCTCTGCCATGACCTTGTCCATGACATTTATCTCGTCTTTGGCTGCGATGTATCTAACAGTGTCAATGATAGGTTGCCATTGATGGTTTCAGACCGCGAACCTCCGTGGTTTCGTCTTTCGACGCAGTTTCACTGAAACCGTACACTCGAGCTGAGCCGATATACAGTTTCCGCATTTTGGGCGTGTTCCATCACAACGAATCTTCTTTCTGGCAAATTTGAGGTTAGCCTTACATCTCTTGGCGTGCATGACAACAAAGAAAACGTACATTCTACATCGATCACTGATCACTCGTTAGTATGGCTTAGAGGAGCAAGGAATTGTTAACAAATAATTTACCAAACCTGGGGTACATAGGACGGCGATAGTCCTTCATTCCTGGCCGCTGGAGCCGGTCCTTCTGCATCGACTCTCGAGTTTGTGGAGGCGACAGAGCCTTCATCGTCCTCCATATCGACGGCTGCACTGAACAAGACTAGCCAGACGAGTTTGCGACATGAACAAGACCTGAATGCCCTAGAGAACCCGGAAGTAATATGCAAGCTGCAATATTGAGGCCACACGAAAGCAAGGGATACACTGCTCGGATAAGGAAGCGCTTATCGACTCAAGATGACTTTATGCCTTGAATATGAGGCATAACTTCCTTCCTAGTCCCAGTTTAGCCGCCCCACAATATCATCACTGGAGTCAACCAATCTCATCATCATCATTCGAGTCAGCCATACACGGTGTAGTGGAGAAACCTGACAGAATGAGAGCTCGATTAACTGTGGCATATGGGGGATGATTCGTACCATACCCCCTCACGTGGCCATTCTCCAAGTGTGGGTCCGTTCTCGGCTTAGCAGCTATCCCGAGCCGGAATAAGGGAGGCCCTCGCAATAAGAATGCGATTACTGTTATTTCCTTATCTTGCTCAATACTTCGTCATCTCACTGGGGAAGCTCCTGGGCGTTAGAGTTATATGGCATGAATTCGACGCTTCGTTTATCATTGGTGTACATAGTAACGTGTCAAAGTACTTAAGCCTCCCGGAACACCTATTCGACCAATTCAGCCATCGTCCAGCACTTGTTCAAGCGCTCTGAAGGTCTTTTTCACACTACTACAATACCTAAGCGAGATACAGACGTGGAGTAATCTATATCCTGTCCGTCCCAGCTCAAACGTTTTCCAACATGTCCTATGTCAGTGCAATTGATTCGCGTGTGTTCCGCAACCTATTCGGGATTGAAGAAGCCCGCAGCATCTTCTCTGATGAAGCGTACATTCAAAGTATGATCGATGTGGAGGCCGCTCTTGCGAGAGCTCAATCTACTATTGGGGTCATTCCCAAACAAGTTGGAGAAGTCATCACAGCACAAGCGAGCGTGTCAAATATCAAGTAAGTAGTATTATGGCGGCGGTGGAAAATCTTTTGCTAAGAAGCCAAAGTCTGGAGCGCCTTTCCACTGAAACGGATATTGTAGGCTATCCAGTTCTGCCTCTCGTTCGCCAGTTGACCGAGATGGTCGATCACGAGTCGGCAGCATATATCCATTGGGGAGCCACAACACAAGACATCATGGATTCCGCATCGATGCTACAGGTCAAGAAAGGACTTAATCTTGTCAGGGGACTCCTAATTGAACTGGTTCGTACTCTCAAGAAGCTCTCGGTGGAACACCGCGACACGTGAGTTCTCCATATGGTCAAACATTTCCTAGCTGACGGACCCAAGCCCCATGGCCGGACGAACCCACCTCCAACATGCACTGCCTGTGACATTTGGATATAAGTGCGCCGTATACCTCTCAGGTCTCCAACGTCACCTCCAAAGACTCGACCAAATCGAAGAGCGTTGCTTACTAGTATCTTTCGGAGGTGCAGCAGGCACATTAGCTTCTCTCGGCTCAGATGACACCGGCCTCAGGGTCCGAAAGCAACTCGCAGTTGAGCTCGGCTTAAAAGACTCAGCCATCTCATGGCATGTAGCGCGAGACCATGTTGCTGAGGTTATCTCATTTTTGGCTTTGATCGGGGTTCTCTCGGCAAAATCGCTTTGGACATAATTGTCATGTCCTCGAACGAACTGGGAGAGGTCTCGGAACCATTCGTCCCACACAGAGGTGCTTCATCCACGATGCCTCAAAAACGGAATCCGATCTCAAGCGAGGTGGTTCTTGCAGCCTCGAAGATCCTCCGATCAGATGCAAGCCTAGCATTGGATGCTATGGTATCAGATTTTGAGCGAGCCTCAGGACCTTGGCATCTTGAATGGGTTGCTCTTCCAAACTCATTTGTCATCGCATGTGGTGCGTTGCATCAAACGAACTTTGCTCTTGCAGGTCTTGTGGTGAACGTCGATGCTATGTTAGATAATCTGAACTCAACACGAGGTTTGATCGTCGCCGAGGCTGTCATGATGGGTATGGCTCCATTCACTGGACGCCAGGCAGCTCATGACATCGTCTACGCTGCGTGCAAGATGTCAATTGAGACCAATAAACCACTATTCGACGTCCTGATTGAGGATCCTAGTGTTCATGAGAAGATTGAGTTAAAGAAGTTGGCGGATCTCTGCAATCCATTGAACTACCTCGGATGCTCTCGGCTTATGGTTGATGATGTGGTGGCAAGTGACAGTACAATGAAAAGTTTGTCAAGTGGGATCTATAATAATACCGATAAGATTATGAATGGTGTCTTGAATGGCAAGTTAGATGCATTGAAGAATGGATATACGAACGGGCATTCAAATGGTGTACTGAGCGGATTGACGAACGGGGGCCATTAATTACTTCACTGTATGGGAATTAAGCGTTAATGTCACCCGCGTTTTCCCAGTTGCGAGTTTGGAAATCTGATAGATCATTGAGCCATTAGTATTCCTTCCGTGAGTTTTGTCAAAAAGCATGTGCGTCCGCTTGTGCGCTCAAGCATGCACATTACCAGGGTGAATTGAATTTATTTATAGGCTGTCTCAGCCGCCTCGATAGCGGTTATACAGCGTGCAACTATCCATACAAGTGCTCCTACTGGCTGAAAGAGGAGATTCTACTGGCGGCTCGTCATCGCATGGCCACGGCTTTGACAAATAAATGTGCAACTTACGAGCAACATCTGTTTCAATTGTCCAAAGAATGCAGAGCTTTATGGACGCGGAAAATAATGGGATTATTTCATTCAGTCTATATGAGAAAACGGATCTACTGCAGAAGGAATATACGCCGACGATTTTCATACCGCCCCTTATATTAAGCGAAGATTTTGAATTATATATTCAGCGCCTCGACCGCATGGGATATATAGCTATGAATTTTGACCATTCATATTAAACTACGGTCGTCCCCATAAACAGTTGAGGAGGCTTGGTGTATTTACGGCCTACTTCACATGCCCCCCGGTACTCCGTCAATGAGCATGGGCGGTTCAACCTTAGTGATCTCAGACTGCTCATAGTTGTAATATATTCAGATGTAAGGTTTTGAGGAGAACGCTTTTCGCCAGATACTACAGCTGAACCATAGTATAGGTCCAGCCGGAGGGGAACCCTCCGGGTTCCATTTTCGGCGCTTTCGAGAAAGCCTGAGGCATGAACTGGAAAATAAGACTCCTTCCTGTCTCTTTGCAAATGTTGTGTATAGCATGTAAGGGGTCACATCCCAGGACTCTCATTCATTGGTGCAATAACCCCGGCAATTGAAGTTACTCCATTGTCGATCCCCACAACGGGCCTACGGAACACAAAAGCTTAATGTATTGTACACCATAGCTACGATTTCAGGAATTGACGGACCGGCAAGCCCGTAGATGGAAAAACTAATCGGAACCTTCTATCCTAAGCATTATATAAAGCCCACTAACCCCTTTCTTTTTTTTTTTTTTTTCCCGGGTAACAGCGCGACCCTTGCGAAGTTTAGCAAAATGTTATATACTTCACTTCTCGTTCTTCTCGTCAGCACTGTCGCATCTGCCCGGGTAGGCCCACGAGCGAACCCATCAATTCGCCTTCTTGGTCGTGTCAATCCTGCCACGCAAGAGCTTACCTGGCCCGGCACCGGTATATCTTTCACATTTACAGGAAGCAAGGCCAACATCGCCATCACATCCATAATTGGAGACAATAGCATAACCCTGGCTATCGATGGTGGCGCGCCGGCAGTTATCTCACAGGTTAACGGCACCTCGATCTCCACACCAGCTGGATTATCTCAAGGTACCCACACTGTCGTTCTTCGCAAGCGCTCAGAGGCTGGCTTGGGTACTTTTTCTATCGGAGCTGTCACAGCCGATGGGCCATTCATCACAGATGTAGCTCCTACACGTCGCATTGAGATCGTTGGCGACTCAATTAGTGTCGGATACGGGCTTGGTGGCACGCTTCCATGTGTCAATACTGCAGCTTTAGAAGACAATCCAAAACCTACGGCGCCCTAGCGGCTCAGGCTCGGTGCAGACTATAGTGTCGTGGCCTGGAGCGGCAAGGGACTTGTCCGTAATTACGCCTCTGGCGCTCCTGATTCCAGCCCTATCATGCCACAGCTTTATACACGCTACGGAGCAAACGACGCAGATGGGAGCTATCCGTTTCCGCTCTCCTTGACGCCTCAAGCTGTTGTTATCAACCTTGGAACTAATGACTGGAGCTACCTTAATGCCCGTAGCCCCATCGACCCCGCGGTGTTTACAGCAGCAATGGTGAAGTTCATCCGGGATATCCAGAAAAACTATCCAAATGCCTACTTCTTTCTGCTCAGTTCCCCAATGCTTAGCGACACCTATCCTACAGCGGCTGATAAGCAGAAGACAACCCAGACCAATGCTCTTAAGGCTGCTATCTCACAACTTGGTAGCTCAAAGGTGCAGTTCGTGGATTGGCCCACACAGGGGTCGGACGTAGGTTGCGATTATCATCCTAGCGCAGCAACTAACGCTGCGGAGGGTAAAGTTCTGGCCGCAGCTATCCGTGCTGCGTTAGGATGGTAAAAGAGCGAGTACTATAAGAAGCCAAGCAACCTGTTTAATGAGACTTGGATTCCGACTCTAGAAAAGGAATGTAGTTATTTTGGATGAGACTTTTATAGAAACTTTGTCTCAAATACTCAAAAGCAATTTAACAGAATTTGACATATATAAGTAGCTGTGTTTGTTTGATTTTCCGTTATAAAGAATTGTATCTACACTGTCAGGTTTTGTATTATTGGTGCCACAAAGCCCTGCAACCCTGCATCTTTTATCAAGCTATGTTGTACTCTACTTTGCTTTTTCCTATTTACTTTGGCCATTGGTAAAAGAGAAGCCACCCCAGGCAGCAACACGGGATTTTCACTGTGGCCCCTTGGCGTGTCAGGCAACCCCGCCGTTAGTGGATGGGTTTATTCCGTTTAACGGATTATCGCCACTATGCCTGGAACATGATCTGGGTATAAGTATATCGAATAATCCCATGTTTGTCCAGATCGCGAATTTCAATTCAATTTCAATTATTGATTGATATTTTGTGTCTCAAACACTACTGTTCTTTAATCCCGCTTCCATTACGCTTTAACTCAAACCTCCAAATAAACCCACAACACCCCACCCATTCAGAAACGACATACCAAACCCCACATCAAATTCCACCTCAACCCGCCCATACAAAAGTTCTCTTCTACAAGGAACTCAGATCTACCTGAAACAATGCCGTCCCAAATCACCCCCTGTCTTTGGTTCAATGGCGAAGCCGAAGAAGCCGCTAAATTCTACACATCCGTCTTCAAGGACGGCGCCATAACCAAAACCAGCTAGTACGTGTAAACCCCCAAGCAATCGCTTCGATTGAGCAATTGCTAACATCGATATCTGCCCAGCTACACCGAGGCGGGCAGCGAGCACAACAGTTTCGCCGTTGGCAGTGTGATGATGGTGGCCTTCACTATCAACGGCACTTCATTCACAGCGCTCAACGGCGGGCCGCATTTCAAGCACAGCGAAGCCGTCTCTTTCCAGATAATGTGCAAGGATCAGGAGGAGGTCGACTACTATTGGGAGAAACTCAAGGAGGGCGGGGATGAGAAAAACAGGCCTGTGGCTGGGTTGGGGATCGGTTTGGTGTTAGCTGGCAGGTCATCCCTGTGCAGTTGGTTGATTATATTTCGACTGATGGGGAGAGGGGTGAGAGGGCCACGAAGGCTATGATGGGCATGAAGAAGATTGAGATTGAAGGCTTGAGAAAGGCATTTGAGGGCGAGACTTAAGTAGATTGGGTGATGTTTCTTGATATTTTTTGCTTGCTTCATCCTCGTCCTCTATTGTGGCCCTGTAAGGCTCGAAACTCTGTCAAGGGCCGCTATTTTTTCTGGCTTTCGCTTATGCAGAACTTCACCTTTAGTCTTTTATTTTCCAATCCAATAACCTCGACATTTCTTGGACAATATCGAGTTGCGTCCAATGTCATTTAAAAACTCTTGCACAAGGGCTGTACGAAACGGCTATGTCTATTGGCTGATTTCAGTTTAGTAAATTTTTGGTGTAGTGAATTAATAAAATTGTTATATTGTTTTGCAGTTTTATACTATTATTTAGTATTACAGCCTACTTCTTCAAGTTTAGCGATTACCAGAGGTTTGGCAGGGTGCGTGCACAGATCAGCCGCTGTTTTGACGAAAGTATAAAGGCCACAGCTTCTTCCCTCCACTCTTCAACCACTCCTTCGCTCCTTTCAAATAACTACGAACTCGCTCACAACCCTGTTGATTCTAAATCACTCATATCATTATTGGCCCTTCTTCTGCGCCGACACCTAGTAGAACAAGGCTAGAACATGTGCGCCAGGGTAGAATGGTGCTTCGGTAACACCAAGAAAGAAGCGAACGAGAACGAGCCCAGTGTAATTTTTGACCATAGCTGTCAATGCAGACACGATGGCCCAAAGAGCCTGAGATTAATACTTAGTATTTGCTTGACTAAGAAGAAAAATGCTGCAAAGCGTACCATGCATAAACCCATGTAGATAGACGGGCGAACTTTCCCAGAATTCATAAGCATGTTCGACGGTACTTGCATGATCAAATAACTGCACATAATTAGTTTTCTCTAGTAAGGCTAGAAACAACGGGTGACGTACCCAATGAAGAGGATTGAGATACAAGTGTTGTATTGGCTTCCGACTAAACCCAGGTCTTCTTCAAGATCATTTAGTCGAGCACTAGCAATCGCACTTCGATCAAGCTGTGAAGACAAATTAGTAAATGCATCTGTTGTATCATCATTAATTACTAAATGTTAAACTCACGTAATTGAGGAAGTACATTGCCCAGAGGGTTGGCATGATTCTCCAGTCGAGTTTTTGACTAGAGCAATCTCGAGAGGATTGCTCTTCCTAACAGCACCAGAGTAATCGAGGCCACCTTGAAAAACTCCGGATTCCTCTATATCTTTGCCTGATCGTTGGTCCTCGGCATCTTCAATTCTCTGATCCTCGCTAAGGGATGAGGCAATGCCCTTTTCATCTGCAGTAGCAGTCATATTGTTGGTGATGCAGACACAAACGCTGGCAGGATCTTCGAGGTAAAAGATTGAAAGACTGTTGGCTGGTCGAGAAGCTGGGAGACATGCTTGCCTTTATAGATCAAACCATGTTGTGCGAAATATTAATTCTATTAAGGCTTCGCTACTAGCTTGATTCCGTGGGGAGACCTTGTCGCATAATTTAGCGGGGTCCCCATGGAGTAGAAAAGGTCTTATCCCACTTTGCCGTCTCGGAATAAGGCCCTATTCCGAGACACATAATTAGGTCTTGCATACTCATTACCTCTTATGATTGTATCCCACTGGGGAGTAAGAGCTAGATTGTGGGGAAAGCACCATAATAGACCTCGCCTTCGGGAATTTGAGGCTAGGGTTCAAGCATGCACCTCCAGAGCATCATACAGCATGAGGCGATTGGTATGCAGTCGGTTTGTTCGCTAAATCTTGCTCTTTCTCGGCTGTAGTTGTTCATTGCTGTGCACTCTGTGGCTCAAAATTCATGAGATATGAGTCAAATGGAGCTGAGGCAAGATCAGTTGTCCATTCAAGCATGTCTAGCTGGTTTAACCCCCTAGAGCGCTTGCTTGCCACATTTCCATGCCTTGGCCATCAAACATGTCTTGAAGAGCATGTTGCCCTACTTGCTCAAACGAATGTGGGGCAACACTAGTCGCTTCACGCTCTGTCGCTGGAATTGTTCGTGTGGTCATGGTCTGAAGCTTTGCAATCGTCTCCTGCAACATACGCCCTGGTGACAATGCTAACGGCGCTGGTCTAGGAAAGCCAATTGCAAGATACCCGGAGATCTGTTGTTCTAGTAGAGCAATTGCGCGTTGCATACGCGTTGCTAAAGTAGAGTTCAATTTGGATAAATGATCAACATCTTGCTCACCTACGCCAATGGTGGTTGAATTCCATCGGTGATACAGGAACAATAGCGCAGCATGAGAGGCTAGCCTTGTTCCGGTAGGCTGGAGATAGAACAATCGTCGCTCACTCTGACTACCCTCCAAACAGGCCAGAATGTCTGTGCATGTTTGAACGCAGATATCGAGGCCTTTGTCAAAGGTGGGATGATCTGCATCAAAAGTTAACGCAGGTTGATAGATCAAAAGCATCGCGAAATTGCTCATTAGCTGTAGATAAGGCACGGTGAATTCTTGATCCTCCTTCAATCGAGTATGCGCTCTGTCTACCTGATCTATGTCTTCACATCGACCTCCCAGGGGATCAAGTACACTAGTCATGAACGCGCTGTTGAATGCATGTTTCCAAGTACGTAGCTCGTGATCAAGAAGTGCAATCTTTTCAACTCCGCCTCGTCGCTGAGTAGTTGTGTATAGTTGCTTCGTACATTTCGCCAAAATCCGAGAGAGCCTGATATATGAAAGAAAAAGGCTAAATCGCGTGGCCTCTCCGGGAAGAGCCATCGGAAGACTTGTGATATTCATGTCATCAAAGTCGCAGTCAAATGGCAGATTTGTATCGACGTCTTCATCCTGAATCAACTTTGGTAATCCGTGACAAATGCTCGAGGTCCTTTATGATGTGAGCATGATCTCATTTCTCAACTACAGGATATTCTCACATGTCCAAGATGTAAGTACACCACCATATTCGACTTCTCATTTCTAGTTCTCCTGCACAGAATTTGAAACGTCGAGTGTGGCGATGTAGCCCTAAAGACTGCGCCAGCCGAACAGCCATGCCGCTATACTGCGCAAGCATTGAATGTTGCCCGGACAGTTGGAAATACAGCGCCATGAGAAGTAATGATTGGAGACTGGATAAGTCTCCCCTTTCGATAATTTGGAAATACGTTTCGCTAGCCAAACCGAAGAATATATCGGCGGAGTCTGTGCCCCCAGGGTCATCCCATGCATCAACAGCCAAAACCAGGCAAACTTGGTTCCAACTACTTGGTTTGGCTTCGATTTCCATGACATATCTATTTTCGGCAAAGTCCATGACTTGGTGAAAGCCTGCAAAAAATTGTTTGGGTGCCAGAATTGGCTGTAAGGTTCCCCATTTGCGAAAGAACCTGTGACATTTACCAAAATAGTAAGAGCGCGGCTGATAGAGCCCGCGACTTAGATGCTGCAAAGATTCGGGGTTGTTGGTATGGGAGTATAAACTCTTTGGCTGGGGAAGCATGTGAAGCTTATACATACTCTCCGGGAATATCTCTGAGTGACCAAATATCTCCTGATACTTTTGCTCTACGGTATGAACAAAATGCACGCCTGTGGTAGAGCCTGCGAAACGATCGACTCCGCCATCAGTCGTAATCAGCCGACCTAAATGCTTGATTACTGGATCAGGTATACGAGATTGGGTCGGAAGACCAGGGTGACTTTGGGATGGCAGATTCTGCAACGAGACCGGTAGAGCTGCTACCTCGGGCGAACTAGCACTAACGGAATTTGATTCTTTGGATTGAAACGCCGCTGCTTTGAGCTGCTTCTTCAAAGATTCATTCTCTGCCATGACCTTGTCCATGACATTTATCTCGTCTTTGGCTGCGATGTATCTAACAGTGTCAATGATAGGTTGCCATTGATGGTTTCAGACCGCGAACCTCCGTGGTTTCGTCTTTCGACGCAGTTTCACTGAAACCGTACACTCGAGCTGAGCCGATATACAGTTTCCGCATTTTGGGCGTGTTCCATCACAACGAATCTTCTTTCTGGCAAATTTGAGGTTAGCCTTACATCTCTTGGCGTGCATGACAACAAAGAAAACGTACATTCTACATCGATCACTGATCACTCGTTAGTATGGCTTAGAGGAGCAAGGAATTGTTAACAAATAATTTACCAAACCTGGGGTACATAGGACGGCGATAGTCCTTCATTCCTGGCCGCTGGAGCCGGTCCTTCTGCATCGACTCTCGAGTTTGTGGAGGCGACAGAGCCTTCATCGTCCTCCATATCGACGGCTGCACTGAACAAGACTAGCCAGACGAGTTTGCGACATGAACAAGACCTGAATGCCCTAGAGAACCCGGAAGTAATATGCAAGCTGCAATATTGAGGCCACACGAAAGCAAGGGATACACTGCTCGGATAAGGAAGCGCTTATCGACTCAAGATGACTTTATGCCTTGAATATGAGGCATAACTTCCTTCCTAGTCCCAGTTTAGCCGCCCCACAATATCATCACTGGAGTCAACCAATCTCATCATCATCATTCGAGTCAGCCATACACGGTGTAGTGGAGAAACCTGACAGAATGAGAGCTCGATTAACTGTGGCATATGGGGATGATTCGTACCATACCCCCTCACGTGGCCATTCTCCAAGTGTGGGTCCGTTCTCGGCTTAGCAGCTATCCCGAGCCGGAATAAGGGAGGCCCTCGCAATAAGAATGCGATTACTGTTATTTCCTTATCTTGCTCAATACTTCGTCATCTCACTGGGGAAGCTCCTGGGCGTTAGAGTTATATGGCATGAATTCGACGCTTCGTTTATCATTGGTGTACATAGTAACGTGTCAAAGTACTTAAGCCTCCCGGAACACCTATTCGACCAATTCAGCCATCGTCCAGCACTTGTTCAAGCGCTCTGAAGGTCTTTTTCACACTACTACAATACCTAAGCGAGATACAGACGTGGAGTAATCTATATCCTGTCCGTCCCAGCTCAAACGTTTTCCAACATGTCCTATGTCAGTGCAATTGATTCGCGTGTGTTCCGCAACCTATTCGGGATTGAAGAAGCCCGCAGCATCTTCTCTGATGAAGCGTACATTCAAAGTATGATCGATGTGGAGGCCGCTCTTGCGAGAGCTCAATCTACTATTGGGGTCATTCCCAAACAAGTTGGAGAAGTCATCACAGCACAAGCGAGCGTGTCAAATATCAAGTAAGTAGTATTATGGCGGCGGTGGAAAATCTTTTGCTAAGAAGCCAAAGTCTGGAGCGCCTTTCCACTGAAACGGATATTGTAGGCTATCCAGTTCTGCCTCTCGTTCGCCAGTTGACCGAGATGGTCGATCACGAGTCGGCAGCATATATCCATTGGGGAGCCACAACACAAGACATCATGGATTCCGCATCGATGCTACAGGTCAAGAAAGGACTTAATCTTGTCAGGGGACTCCTAATTGAACTGGTTCGTACTCTCAAGAAGCTCTCGGTGGAACACCGCGACACGTGAGTTCTCCATATGGTCAAACATTTCCTAGCTGACGGACCCAAGCCCCATGGCCGGACGAACCCACCTCCAACATGCACTGCCTGTGACATTTGGATATAAGTGCGCCGTATACCTCTCAGGTCTCCAACGTCACCTCCAAAGACTCGACCAAATCGAAGAGCGTTGCTTACTAGTATCTTTCGGAGGTGCAGCAGGCACATTAGCTTCTCTCGGCTCAGATGACACCGGCCTCAGGGTCCGAAAGCAACTCGCAGTTGAGCTCGGCTTAAAAGACTCAGCCATCTCATGGCATGTAGCGCGAGACCATGTTGCTGAGGTTATCTCATTTTTGGCTTTGATCGGGGGTTCTCTCGGCAAAATCGCTTTGGACATAATTGTCATGTCCTCGAACGAACTGGGAGAGGTCTCGGAACCATTCGTCCCACACAGAGGTGCTTCATCCACGATGCCTCAAAAACGGAATCCGATCTCAAGCGAGGTGGTTCTTGCAGCCTCGAAGATCCTCCGATCAGATGCAAGCCTAGCATTGGATGCTATGGTATCAGATTTTGAGCGAGCCTCAGGACCTTGGCATCTTGAATGGGTTGCTCTTCCAAACTCATTTGTCATCGCATGTGGTGCGTTGCATCAAACGAACTTTGCTCTTGCAGGTCTTGTGGTGAACGTCGATGCTATGTTAGATAATCTGAACTCAACACGAGGTTTGATCGTCGCCGAGGCTGTCATGATGGGTATGGCTCCATTCACTGGACGCCAGGCAGCTCATGACATCGTCTACGCTGCGTGCAAGATGTCAATTGAGACCAATAAACCACTATTCGACGTCCTGATTGAGGATCCTAGTGTTCATGAGAAGATTGAGTTAAAGAAGTTGGCGGATCTCTGCAATCCATTGAACTACCTCGGATGCTCTCGGCTTATGGTTGATGATGTGGTGGCAAGTGACAGTACAATGAAAAGTTTGTCAAGTGGGATCTATAATAATACCGATAAGATTATGAATGGTGTCTTGAATGGCAAGTTAGATGCATTGAAGAATGGATATACGAACGGGCATTCAAATGGTGTACTGAGCGGATTGACGAACGGGGGCCATTAATTACTTCACTGTATGGGAATTAAGCGTTAATGTCACCCGCGTTTTCCCAGTTGCGAGTTTGGAAATCTGATAGATCATTGAGCCATTAGTATTCCTTCCGTGAGTTTTGTCAAAAAGCATGTGCGTCCGCTTGTGCGCTCAAGCATGCACATTACCAGGGTGAATTGAATTTATTTATAGGCTGTCTCAGCCGCCTCGATAGCGGTTATACAGCGTGCAACTATCCATACAAGTGCTCCTACTGGCTGAAAGAGGAGATTCTACTGGCGGCTCGTCATCGCATGGCCACGGCTTTGACAAATAAATGTGCAACTTACGAGCAACATCTGTTTCAATTGTCCAAAGAATGCAGAGCTTTATGGACGCGGAAAATAATGGGATTATTTCATTCAGTCTATATGAGAAAACGGATCTACTGCAGAAGGAATATACGCCGACGATTTTCATACCGCCCCTTATATTAAGCGAAGATTTTGAATTATATATTCAGCGCCTCGACCGCATGGGATATATAGCTATGAATTTTGACCATTCATATTAAACTACGGTCGTCCCCATAAACAGTTGAGGAGGCTTGGTGTATTTACGGCCTACTTCACATGCCCCCCCCCCCCCCCCCCCCCCCCCCCGGTACTCCGTCAATGAGCATGGGCGGTTCAACCTTAGTGATCTCAGACTGCTCATAGTTGTAATATATTCAGATGTAAGGTTTTGAGGAGAACGCTTTTCGCCAGATACTACAGCTGAACCATAGTATAGGTCCGGCCGGAGGGGAACCCTCCGGGTTCCATTTTCGGCGCTTTCGAGAAAGCCTGAGGCATGAACTGGAAAATAAGACTCCTTCCTGTCTCTTTGCAAATGTTGTGTATAGCATGTAAGGGGTCACATCCCAGGACTCTCATTCATTGGTGCAATAACCCCGGCAATTGAAGTTACTCCATTGTCGATCCCCCACAACGGGCCTACGGAACACAAAAGCTTAATGTATTGTACACCATAGCTACGATTTCAGGAATTGACGGACCGGCAAGCCCGTAGATGGAAAAACTAATCGGAACCTTCTATCCTAAGCATTATATAAAGCCCACTAACCCCTTTCTTTTTTTTTTTTTTTTTTCCCGGGTAACAGCGCGACCCTTGCGAAGTTTAGCAAAATGTTATATACTTCACTTCTCGTTCTTCTCGTCAGCACTGTCGCATCTGCCCGGGTAGGCCCACGAGCGAACCCATCAATTCGCCTTCTTGGTCGTGTCAATCCTGCCACGCAAGAGCTTACCTGGCCCGGCACCGGTATATCTTTCACATTTACAGGAAGCAAGGCCAACATCGCCATCACATCCATAATTGGAGACAATAGCATAACCCTGGCTATCGATGGTGGCGCGCCGGCAGTTATCTCACAGGTTAACGGCACCTCGATCTCCACACCAGCTGGATTATCTCAAGGTACCCACACTGTCGTTCTTCGCAAGCGCTCAGAGGCTGGCTTGGGTACTTTTTCTATCGGAGCTGTCACAGCCGATGGGCCATTCATCACAGATGTAGCTCCTACACGTCGCATTGAGATCGTTGGCGACTCAATTAGTGTCGGATACGGGCTTGGTGGCACGCTTCCATGTGTCAATACTGCAGCTTTAGAAGACAATCCAAAAACCTACGGCGCCCTAGCGGCTCAGGCTCTCGGTGCAGACTATAGTGTCGTGGCCTGGAGCGGCAAGGGACTTGTCCGTAATTACGCCTCTGGCGCTCCTGATTCCAGCCCTATCATGCCACAGCTTTATACACGCTACGGAGCAAACGACGCAGATGGGAGCTATCCGTTTCCGCTCTCCTTGACGCCTCAAGCTGTTGTTATCAACCTTGGAACTAATGACTGGAGCTACCTTAATGCCCGTAGCCCCATCGACCCCGCGGTGTTTACAGCAGCAATGGTGAAGTTCATCCGGGATATCCAGAAAAACTATCCAAATGCCTACTTCTTTCTGCTCAGTTCCCCAATGCTTAGCGACACCTATCCTACAGCGGCTGATAAGCAGAAGACAACCCAGACCAATGCTCTTAAGGCTGCTATCTCACAACTTGGTAGCTCAAAGGTGCAGTTCGTGGATTGGCCCACACAGGGGTCGGACGTAGGTTGCGATTATCATCCTAGCGCAGCAACTAACGCTGCGGAGGGTAAAGTTCTGGCCGCAGCTATCCGTGCTGCGTTAGGATGGTAAAAGAGCGAGTACTATAAGAAGCCAAGCAACCTGTTTAATGAGACTTGGATTCCGACTCTAGAAAAGGAATGTAGTTATTTTGGATGAGACTTTTATAGAAACTTTGTCTCAAATACTCAAAAGCAATTTAACAGAATTTGACATATATAAGTAGCTGTGTTTGTTTGATTTTCCGTTATAAAGAATTGTATCTACACTGTCAGGTTTTGTATTATTGGTGCCACAAAGCCCTGCAACCCTGCATCTTTTATCAAGCTATGTTGTACTCTACTTTGCTTTTTCCTATTTACTTTGGCCATTGGTAAAAGAGAAGCCACCCCAGGCAGCAACACGGGATTTTCACTGTGGCCCCTTGGCGTGTCAGGCAACCCCGCCGTTAGTGGATGGGTTTATTCCGTTTAACGGATTATCGCCACTATGCCTGGAACATGATCTGGGTATAAGTATATCGAATAATCCCATGTTTGTCCAGATCGCGAATTTCAATTCAATTTCAATTATTGATTGATATTTTGTGTCTCAAACACTACTGTTCTTTAATCCCGCTTCCATTACGCTTTAACTCAAACCTCCAAATAAACCCACAACACCCCACCCATTCAGAAACGACATACCAAACCCCACATCAAATTCCACCTCAACCCGCCCATACAAAAGTTCTCTTCTACAAGGAACTCAGATCTACCTGAAACAATGCCGTCCCAAATCACCCCCTGTCTTTGGTTCAATGGCGAAGCCGAAGAAGCCGCTAAATTCTACACATCCGTCTTCAAGGACGGCGCCATAACCAAAACCAGCTAGTACGTGTAAACCCCCAAGCAATCGCTTCGATTGAGCAATTGCTAACATCGATATCTGCCCAGCTACACCGAGGCGGGCAGCGAGCACAACAGTTTCGCCGTTGGCAGTGTGATGATGGTGGCCTTCACTATCAACGGCACTTCATTCACAGCGCTCAACGGCGGGCCGCATTTCAAGCACAGCGAAGCCGTCTCTTTCCAGATAATGTGCAAGGATCAGGAGGAGGTCGACTACTATTGGGAGAAACTCAAGGAGGGCGGGGATGAGAAAAAACAGGCCTGTGGCTGGGTTGGGGATCGGTTTGGTGTTAGCTGGCAGGTCATCCCTGTGCAGTTGGTTGATTATATTTCGACTGATGGGGAGAGGGGTGAGAGGGCCACGAAGGCTATGATGGGCATGAAGAAGATTGAGATTGAAGGCTTGAGAAAGGCATTTGAGGGCGAGACTTAAGTAGATTGGGTGATGTTTCTTGATATTTTTTTGCTTGCTTCATCCTCGTCCTCTATTGTGGCCCTGTAAGGCTCGAAACTCTGTCAAGGGCCGCTATTTTTTTCTGGCTTTCGCTTATGCAGAACTTCACCTTTAGTCTTTTATTTTCCAATCCAATAACCTCGACATTTCTTGGACAATATCGAGTTGCGTCCAATGTCATTTAAAAACTCTTGCACAAGGGCTGTACGAAACGGCTATGTCTATTGGCTGATTTCAGTTTAGTAAATTTTTGGTGTAGTGAATTAATAAAATTGTTATATTGTTTTGCAGTTTTATACTATTATTTAGTATTACAGCCTACTTCTTCAAGTTTAGCGATTACCAGAGGTTTGGCAGGGTGCGTGCACAGATCAGCCGCTGTTTTGACGAAAGTATAAAGGCCACAGCTTCTTCCCTCCACTCTTCAACCACTCCTTCGCTCCTTTCAAATAACTACGAACTCGCTCACAACCCCGTTGATTCTAAATCACTCATATCATTATTGGCCCTTCTTCTGCGCCGACACCTAGTAGAACAAGGCTAGAACATAGAGGTGCGAAGCTGCATGAACATTGATATGACATGTCTTGCAGATATACAATTCCAGGGAGTCGAACGAATTCCGGCCCTATTGATCTCTATATACGAAAGCTACAGACTTTCTCTTTATAAAGCGATAAGCAACGAATATTACTATCGCTACACCCCGTAAGTTGAGGGCTGAGGTTGGTTCTGGGTGTGAGTTTACATCTTTACGCTTTCTTGTTGGGATACGTGGTCTGTGGCAAATGGCCTTGGAGCACGATATGAATGAAATTATTGCATGGCGGATGGCGGCTTGGAATAAGGCGGCTATGTATAGCAAATTTAATCGTTATTAACAGAACAGAGAAGAAAGATAGAAGACTTTTATTGGGCGGGATGGTTGATGGCAAATTGTTTGTTAAGATGACAAGAATGCTGTAGTTCGATGGAACGTTAAATTTGAATAAAACAGAACAACACTTGTTTTACATTTGGATTGAAGAATAGGCGAAACTAAGAGGATGTGGGGTAGCTCCTTTCAAGTTATACAAAAATAGATGATTTGATAGATATCTAGTAGACACGCTTCTCCATATCTCGCATGCTCTTTGGTTTGGCCTTTGGCCAGCAGTACCCATAGAGCTCGTTATGACGTTCTATCCTAGACAAGGTAATGTGACACACCTTCTCCCTGGATATGGTTCCCAGGATGAAGACTCTCGGACACCGATTAGATACGAGTTATGGGAGGGACAGCTGTGGAAAAAGGGGATCACGAGCCAAAGCCCCTAACTGGGCGGGATATTCCATCGCCTGAGATACGGAAGAAAGAAAGGGCATTTCGTTTTCCTGGGGCGGTCTGCTACTGCCGCAAAGGGACACATTAGCGGGTTCATTCGAGTTATGAAGCGCATCCTGGCTTACGTGTGGGGCATCAGTCAACACGACAAGGACATAGCCGTTGTCGTCTCCAAGTAGAGCCTAAACGTCATCTCGAGCGGCAGAGGAACTAACGTGTCGGCCACTAGGCTGGGATAGTCGTGTATAATTTGTATTGTTGCTAAAAAGGTGTCACGTTTTAAAATTAGAGCTCCTCAGCCCAGGTACCAAGAAGGTGCTTACTCCTCGGGCACGAGATCCTAATAGATCAATTGCCGCCTTCCCGCTCTGGACGGCAAAGGACGGGTTTGGCGTCATCGCCATCTTTAAAGGTATTGGTCAGGTACTTGTTGAGAATGACCTTGTGCCGATGGATGCTAGCCTCAATAATAATATCACTGGCTGTCCATTAACTGTTTCTAAATAAAGCATGTAAACAACTCGAAGTTTGGACTTCTGTTACAAGGATTCTTGTAAATGACTACAAAATCAAATGATTATGAGGGATATGAATGAAAGTACTATTCATCTCGTACTAGGAGAGGGAAAATTGTCTCCGGGTTATCTATTGCTTCATTTCTACACACAGTGAAAGTTGAATCAAATCCAGGACAGTCTGTAGGGTCATTACAAAAGCTGCAAATCACAATGACGGACATTTTCTGCCGCTTAAAAACTGCTTAAACATGACTCCAAGCTGATAGTACAGAGCAAGGTTAAGCGCACTAGCGATCCAACCATAAGCCAGCGGCAAGTCCCTTCCAATAACTCTTTGAAAGTATCATTTGCCTCAAGCCACTACACCACATTCGCCCTGAGTAATATTAGCTTTCCTTTGTACTCCTCGGTGAGCAGAAGATGAGTGTAGCCAGGGTTTCGATATTTTAAGGACGAGGCGAGTTGCAGTGGCCTATTTTCGCCAGTCTGCTTCCATACCGTCGCAAGTACTTTCAAAAAGAAGTCCGGGGTGGGGGATCACGCTTACCTCTTTCAAGTAGTTGTCGATATTATGTTTGGAAAGGAAATACGGAATCGCCGAACCATCGCGGTCAGGGCGTTCCGGGCCTCCCGTCCCACTGGTATGAACACGGAGTGCTTGACTATTTGCCGCCGTTGTATCGAGAAGGATTTTGCCATTTTTTTATTCTAGCTTGGCGTTCGTTGGTGATGTGACTGCGAAAACGCCACGTACGGGTTTCGCAACCTTAGAGAAGATGGCTGAGACATCCTTTAAATCTCCTTAGATGACTGTTACATTTAGCTTTGCGGTGTGGCGTTTCGAGCTGTCGAGTTTCAAATGAAGGTTTAACTTGGAGCGTTCTAAATGAGATGTGGCGAGAAGAGGGCTGATCAGGGAGCCTCCTTGCGATGGCCCATGCTTGGCCATCTATTTTGGCCTAGTGCTTCCTGGGCTGTTTACTCCTTTGGTCCCAACAGTTGTAGCTGATTCTAACCTATTCTAGTGATCCAAATGAAATTATTAACTTATGCTTTATTCGGGATTTATACATATTTATTTCGTAAATCTTATTATGGATTGAATAGTTATAAGCCCGGAAAGTGTAGCACGCTCGGCTATCAAATATATTGGAATTTGCTTTGGTTTTTTTTGGGGCAAATGAATTAAATTAGTTCAACAACCCTAATTAATTAATAATTAAAAAAAAACTTAAAAGTTTATAATTAAAGAAAAGCCAGTAATCTTAGGGCTTGCTTTGAGCTGTGGAGTTCAGCCCTAGGATACAGGCCAAGATCAGCCCAGTTGTAGGATCCAGGGTGGCTGTAGAAACTTCCAGAGGCAACTCAAAAGCCTTCAAGCGCTGATAGCAGAAGAATTTAGTTGCTGGACGCTGTTGCTGACTATCCACACGAGGTCACATTTCACTTAAGCCCACGCTAGGATATCCTTGTTTGACAAGGAGTCTGATATGCATCAATAAGAACTTCAGCTATCCCAGCAGTACAGTTATTGGCGGTAGTTATGACCTCAATGCCTCAGCCAGACCTGCACCACCAGTCTATCTACAGGGGTGATCTTCAAAACACAGAGCGGCGCTTTTTGCGTCCACTTTCTAAATGGTGGGAAGGAAAAAATTGGCTGTAAAGTGTTTCAAGCGAGAAGCCTCATTTGCTTTCCCGTGTGACAAGGCTCATGGATGGTGCGCAGGTTTTCAGAAGGTCGAACTCGTACTCGCGTACAGATCCGAGGCATGGCTCTGAAAGCCCTCGGACTTGCGTATGTCGGTACATCGAGTCTCAGAATTTTAGGAGCCGCACAGCTTGTGGCTTGCACTTTGTTATATTTTTCATGAGTTATGCATTGACAGGCTTCTGACATGAAGTGGTACAAAGAGCGAGGTGTTCCTCGCATTCTTCTGTACAATCAGTCAACAGATCCGGCCCGCCGGCCCTAAAATTATTCCTCCTAGGCTAAAAAAAACACTTTTTCTGATACTTGCAACCTGGTTGCAGAGGGGTCGGTGATCAAAATATATCATGCATCACGATAGTAGTCTGTCGAATCCCACGACAATTCTATACCGACAACACTTAACAAGCCCACTCCGGCTCCCGAGGGAAGCCTGGAATTCTCATAAGATGGAAATCTATCGAGTTTATATAGAGGAGAATAAGACCCTGCAACAGACTATTGAGATACTGGAGCCAAAGCATGGGCTTAAGGCAAGGTAAATTAGGCCCTAATTTTCTTGAAGAGGCTCGATAAACTGACTGTTCACTACCATTAGAAAAAGAACATGGAAAGCAAAGCTTAAAGAGTGGGGGATTTCCAAGAACTTGTCTACAGAACAGAAGATGATTATCGGATCCATAGCTAAGCATCGGGAAGCGGTCGAGGGAAAAGAGACCGTCTTCTTTCACAACGGCACTCAGATAACGACAGAGCGGATTGAGACATTCAAGAGAATGAAAGAGGCTAATGGAACAGAGCTGGCATCAGCCATTGCTAGTGGGCAGCTATAGAGACTCTCCTGGCTGTTCTAGAGACGTATGCTAACATATCCAATAGAGATCCCTGACGGTGTGACATGCCATACTCCATTGGCTGAGCATTTTAATAGCTCAGCCGGAGGACACGGAGATGAAAGTCTTTCCATGGCAGAGGACGAGCCCGGCGATGCAGCACCCCGAGGAGACGATGGTTTCTCTCTCCTTAGACATGCGCTCTATTCGATGTCCGAAGTTAGCAGCACTATTTCCCCAATAAGCCATGTTAGTATGGGTACCTGGGGTGAGCACGGGCGGTTAATCTTGAACACTCTTGACTTTGATGAACTCTTTAATAACTTCTGTACGGAGACATATCGCACAATACACCGGGATCCTGTACAGCAAATGGTGTGGAAGGACAACGTCCCCCAAATTGCTCGATCATTTGATTTCGTCATGCACAGCTTACTCGCGCTGTCGGCCCTCCACTTGTCCTATCTTTATCCGCAGGAGGAGTCGTATGCATTACAGGCCCTTCTGCACCACCAACTTAGCATTCACTTGGGTGGGACGGCCTTATCCAGAATAACCAATGAAAACTGCTCTGCGCTCTACATATTCTCTGTGCTTCTTGCTCTTTATGTCATAGCACGACCTCGAAAATCAGAAGACCTTCTACTCGTGGGAGAAATGGGGATAGCTCCCTGGCTTCTGATGTTCCGAGGAACTCGCGTTATCACTGATAATTCGTGGGAATCACTCATTTCTGGACCTCTGGCACCCATGATCAAAGGCGGCATGCAACGAGTTGAACTGCGGAACTCAGCCAACAACTCGCTCTCGATAGGGGAAGAACAACTTATGGTGCTTCAAGGCTTCATTACCAAGACCACAGTAGACACCAAACTTTTGCGAATATACACCGAAGCTGTCGGGGAGCTTCAGAAATCATTTATGGCCTTTAGTCTCGACCGGTACAACCACGGTACCACAGATGCCTTCATTTGGGTCCATCGTGTTTCTGACGAGTATTTACTTCTCCTACGAGGACAGACGCAAGAGTCACTCTGCATCCTTGCATTCTTCAGTGTACTCCTTCACAGGATGAAGGCGAAATGGTGGTGTGAGGGCTGGAGCACCCACTTAATGACTCAGATTGATCGTTTGCTGGACGAGGCACATCGTCAGTGGATATGGTGGCCCTTCAAGGAAGTGTACGAGTAGGGCGCAGGAGGTGTTGGTTAAATCCGACGATTACTGGTAATCTACCTAATGGATATGGATGGTATTACTATCTTGAGAGAATCCTGACTTGGTGGCAAGGCCTTCAATGGTGGTGGCCTCATGGTTAATCTTCCCTGAGGAGTAAGCTGGCCACCTGATTAGTGAAACAAAAACGAGCCTACAGTATAGTGAACAAAAAAAAAAGCTCATCGGAGGATGGTTCTGCGGGAGGATGTAGTCGATACCTGATGGAAAGTTAAGTATTATACAGTACATAGTCGAACTGCCACGTTGGCTAGCATGACGACTACAGGGACATAGAAAGGGCTGTATGTTAAAGGCCAGGAGATAAGGTGACTAAGCGTCGATCGAGAGTATTGCAACCAAAGGAGGAAAACCAAGGTTTGAAGGATTTGGTCTCAGTCACGGATTTGTCGGTCTTGTAGTCGAAGTTATACGTGGACGACAAAGCGAACGTATTAGCATGCCAAATTCAAAGTCCTCGTGCCGTATATTTTGCCATAAAATAACTGGATACAAACAAATGATTCGTGTCCCGCCTCCTATTTGCATATCACCAGCACTAGGTGCTCGCGTAACCAGATCTATTGGCCTGAGGAAACCCGTAGCTCTTATGCTTTCTCAATTTGCCTTACCAGGCTGGTGAAACCGAGTTGGCGTAGGAGAAAGTGATGCGATTTTCCTAGTGAGGTTCGATTTTGACCATAACGTTGGAAGGATACAAAGACCAACAAAATTCTAGTGACCAGTTTGGAGATTTTTCCGCCTGCTCGACGAATGGCTAAGATCTTATTTAAGGCGATTGCGAACCGACTGCGGGATTGCGTAAATATTGCTGAGACCAGCGAAGGCCGACCCGTGGAGCTTGTTCAGGAAAGTGAACAGCGCGAACTGGTTGTCCTATATGGCTGAGGGGTACAACTGGGGTCAGCCCAAGTAGTCGACCCCTTAAATATCGAGCCGCTCTCCTCAGTTGCACACATGTTTACCCAGTCCCAAGATATTATCCTGCTGGAACCAAGTGAGGGGCGATGAGAAGTTGGATCCCAATATCGAAATAGATGTAGGGGTCATAAGAAACTATGAGGAAAGATTGAAATATACCTACCGCAAGAAGTAAGTTCTACTCTTCGCATCACCAGGGCTACGTGACCTGTCGTAGCCGAGCCACTAGGGCTCCTTCGTGTATATATAGTGTATATATAGCCTGCTCTCCCCGAGCTCCTCTTCCTTCTGTAACAACTCAAGCTGAACAGGGATCTCGATCCGTAGATCTAGGTAGAAGGACTCAGAGGTGTGAATAACTATCAATTGTCATAACTAAGAGAACAAGCTACGGACAGAAGAAGGGAAGGAAAGCAGCGCTCTATATACAGGAACTGGCCTCCGGCCAGTATAAGCGAGCTCTGGGGTGTCTGGTGCCAAGCTCCACCGAAAAGAGGCCAGGGCCGTGACATCTTCCTCAGCTATAGATTCTCGTATGATACCACCGTTGCCCTCTGTATCTGTAGATCCACAGCGCGTGTCGTGACAAATACACGCTATAGCAATACACACTATAATAATGCAATTACAATTACGAGTTAAATACGTTGTAACAATTACGCTGTAACGACTACAATACACGCTGTAACAATATTGTCGGAATACCTACCACGTAGCAAAAGGCGTAGCAGCTATTGACTACGCTCTTGCTGGTGTTAATATGGTTCCTTGGTTCTTGGTTCTAAGCTGCGGCCTACTGCCAGGTAGTGTAAGTGATAGAAAAGCCACAATTCCGCATGATCCGGTGGGTCACGTGAAATTATCTACGTGCATACCAACGGTTACTTCACCAAAGCAACCAAAAACCCAGAATTCCAAGAAAGATGTGGCGAGGAGCAGCGGAGGGAACGCCGGAGAGTTAACTTTACAGAGTAATTTCTAACTGGAATGCACCGTCCGATGAGAAGACGCTCACTGGTGCAGATCTCGAAAAAGCAAGGATATGGAGGAAAAGAAGAAAGGAAGGAAAGTAATGATGATAGCCGAGGGTTATGCAGCGCGTGAGGGGCACGAACGCGATCGTCATTGCTTGGAGATTCTTCTATCTTGGACTCACTCAGCCGGAATCCGATACAGGCTTGGGATCATTATTTTAGAGGCTTTCCTGGGGTCGCATTGATGGGCTTTGCTTTGAAACGATAGTTGAGGATGGCGGTGGAAAAGCAGAGAGGAGGGAAAAAATCTGTGGCACGTCCTACTGCGGGACCCTGCTCATGATGATTCTGCAACCGGCCATGAATGTCACTTCAACCTTCATACTTCTTCTTCTCTTTACGTTGTTTGGACTTTCGACTATTCTTACACAAACATGTGATACAGTGTCCTGAAGTTTTGATTCGGACAGTTCCAACATCCGCTATGGATGATGCGCCAACACCACCACTGGTGAGATGGGAGACATGATTCACTCGATGATTGCGAAAGGTTGAGTGATCAAGCATTCTGGGTATATATGCGATATCTAGCCACAGAGCCAAGCTAATAAGAACCTTAAAGCCATGGAATCGACAGCCGTCACAACATAGCAATTCGTGCCGTATATCATGCCGTCCGCCTCTATTCAGCCTTTCCAGCTCATCCATCTGGTTCCTCTAGCCATATAGATGCGTCAGATTTGGCATTCCGCAAGCCAAAGCCACAAATCCGAATTCACGGGTCATTCCGACACTCCGGTAAGGCCTTGACCTGGTTCTCAAAGACCTCCATGTGCATGCCGTCTCCAGCCCACTCATCCTGATCTTGAGTGTTCTTAAACATAATTCTCAACACACTCTCATGCTTGCCTCCTCTCCGAAGAAAGTTCTTGGTATGAGGAGGCCGCTCGCCAGCATCCATACATTCATTCATAACGTTGAGAATAGTTGGGGATCTGTTATTACGCAGGGCCGTAGCAGCATGGTGAAAGATGTTGGCGAAGCCTTGTCGATATGACTTGTTCGTGGCAAAGTTTTGCTGAATGTCCGGAGCCACGTGGATAATTAAGTCATCATGCATCATGCACCACGTCTCTCCGTCTTCGACGTCTTCGTTCAACATGTGTAGCCTCTGCTTGGCACAACAGCGCAAGGCTCATACGCGGCGATAGAAACCCGTCGATGCACAAGCCGCATGTGCATCCAAACTTAAGTTGAGCATACTGGATTTGAGAAGGATTACCTAAGTTCCGCAGAGCTGCTAGACAGCTGATAGCTTCTGGAGCGAAACCAGAGAAGTTGTCGGATATGTCAACTGTCAGCATTCCACGGTCTCGCCTAGTTCTCTTGGTTTCCAGGTCAGATTCGAGCCTTTCGATTGGAGTGTACCCTTTCACATTCCTACCCAAACTGAGGACCTGACCCTCACCAGAATCATCGATCAACCAACGGACGACTTGAACTTTGAGCTCACAAGCTGCAATGTGCAAGATATTGTTGGAATATCGGCCCACCTTTGCCCACTCACCGGCCGGGTCCCCACTTATCTTCCAAGCCTTGAAAAATTCCACGCACTCGCTGTCGGGGAGGGTGATAGCCGCATGGTGAAGTGGAAGTCTACCTTTTAAGAGCTCCAGGCGCCAGGACTTCCGATTCTGGTCTACATCCCAATCTGCAAAACCTTCGTGTTCTGGGCATTCATCAATATCCGGCTCTTCTACGGCTGGATCGAAGTCATCAATCGGCAGGATTGCACGTGCTGGGTGCCTTGCATCTGTTGCAAGGCCAAAGCAGCTAGATGCACCAATCCGACGAAAGCCGAGCGAGCGATAAAATGATACTGCATTATCAAATACACAAACTTTGACCTCTCGTTGTTCGTCTTTTGTCTTGCCCCGAATGTCCGGCTCGATATCGCGGGTGAGCCAGCCAGGTACTACAAGAGAAAATTGAGGATGTCTGTTTCTTGCTCGAGATTTCTCAATGAGGTAGGTGACAATTTTAGTCCCGATTGCCTTGCGACGCCACTCTTTGTCAATAAGCAAATCCTCGATGACAAAAAATGACCCTAGATCAAGCTCAGAACCCCAAACTCCGGTTCCCTTCTAGATTAGGTGATTCTTCAATTCCTTCCTGAGACGACCATAGCGGTCGAACAATCCGAACGCAATCTCGGAAAGTCCCTGGCAAGGTTGCTTCATATCTCTCCAGAAACTGTCCCGAATCCTATCTCTCTGCACGTACCGGCCAAAACCTCGTCCAATCTCTTTTCCTTCGTAGCTGCAGTGAACACGTATGGTCTGCATCCAGCGTACACACTCGCCGCCGTCATCCTCTGCCAGGAATATTTTGAAGGTGAACTTCTGATCACCCAGAGAGTATTCCTTCTGCTCGACTTCTGTCTCCTCTGAGCCCATGGATTCCTCTTCGTCATTGAAATCGCCATAGAAGTCACGTTCGAATGCATTCATCTCCTTATCAGAATCTTCCTCCCTGTTGTCGTCGTCCATATCCTCTGAGTCTTTTTCATCTTCGTCCTCTCCCTCCCTCGCCCAAGATGGGATTGTCTTGCTCGTCTTCTTCATCAGTAAATGCCACGATTTCACCTTCCCTGATTAGTATTTTCATACATGTGACCTTCAAGCTGGTGACATGCCAGAATTCAAATTATCACGTCTCTTACGGTCGTTGGCAATTGATGTTGACTGACTGGGACCTTCTCGTATCAGCGGAATCGCTTCAGCCTTGCGCTTACCACGAGATTCTGCTGCATTAAATTCCATTACAGAGACTGAATGTAATGGGAATTGCAGTTGTGAAATGGTGAAGAGAATGCAGTCTCAATCAGAAGCTGTAGAAGAATAAGGTGTGATGGCGGGATGAAGGAAGGGAAGGAAGGTAGGATTGTTAGTTTTGAATGTTAGTAATTCCAGGCAGCAGGGTTGAGCGGGAATGGCTTTCCCTTTGGCGACAGCGCCAGACTTCAGCAGCATCGCGTTCCAGCGGCTACGCAGGATAGGAAAGCTAGTCTTACTAGCGCCTTGTAGCCACCACAAGGGGGCTGCTTTAGCGTGCAGTCCCACTGCCAAAATCATAGCGCAAGTCTATCTATTTGTTGGCGTTATCCTTACATTTAGAAAAACTAACTCACCCAGCGGCTAAATAGATAATTATATATTTTTCAAGCGACTTCAACTTTTTTATTAATTTAAATAAGTTTAATTAAAAACTAAAAAAGGTATATTAGCAATAAGTACTTATAAGTCCTAAATACTGCAGTTTGGTATTCCTATCGCTATGTCGGTTCAAATATGCCGGACACAAAAACATTAATTAGTAAATATTTTAGAAGCAAAATACTATAAATCATTTTTATTAATTAATAAACAAAAAACAAAATACTGAATTTCTACTAAAACTCTAGCTGAGGCCTTAACAACGTGCGGGACAACAGCTGTCCCCTCTGAGTGCCCTAGTTGTGCCTTACCTTCCTATGATGCCTTAGCTATTAATCACAAAAGCATGCTCAATGCGCCATGCACCGATTTCCCAGCGTACACGTCGCTGAATTACAGCGCATATCCCCTAAACGCAAGTCTGATATCGTTATCCCACAGGAGTACTCTCCTTATTTCTTTACTTAGTAAAGGATGCGGTTGGATCTTGGTTGGCTTAGCTAAAAAGGCGTGTTCATCACCAGGGCATCAAACAGACACAGTAAGAAAAAGAAAGGCACTTTAAGCCTATATCCTAATATCGAATATGTTGAATTATAGGAATCGAAGTAAAGACAGCTTGGGGTTTATGTTTCTATGCACCTGGAATAAAATATTAGGTTTTGAAGAGAGGACATCCATAACGGAGATGCAATGTAATACACAAAATCTTCACGCAACGCCAGGCCCCTCTTATCTTTATGATTTTTGTCACATTTGATTATCCTTTAAGATAAGGTAAAAAGCCGGATGACCCCCTGTGAACCAAGAACCACCGGCAGCCAGAACCGCCCCTATGCTAATGCTATTGCCTCATCTCCGGGGGTAACTCATACCTCACTGGCGGCGCTGACTCACCATTAACTTCATGCGGATACTGCTGTGGCTGCTGTTCTACTTTCACCGGCTGGTAATAACTGGTCTGCACAAGGGGGTGCGCCGGGGCTGGCTGCGGGGGCTGCGTGTTATTCATCTTCCTCCTCCTTCCAAGAATCAGCCAGCCTGCAAGAACACCAAGAAGCGCTGCGCCAACGACTCCAACCCCAATGCTGACCTTTGCCCCAGTACTCAAGCCAGACGAGATCACAACGGGCGGCGACGTCGCAGGTGTAGTCGTTGCAGTCGAGGGCGATGTTGAGGTCTGGGAGCTGGAGGCAGAGCTGCTAGCAGAGTCGGTAGCAGAGCTGGTGCTAGGTGTTGTGGCAGAGCTGGTACTAGATGTGGTGGCGGTAGTGGATCTCGCGGTTATGTTGAAATAGTGGCTGTTTGTCAGGGAGGTCGTCTCACCCTCTAGGAAGAGATTGAAATAGAACATCGGCGATACTGTGAGGTTCTTCTTTGTGTTCACGGTCCAAGGGGTGGATAGGGTATCCGGTGCTGCATTTTCTGCGAAAACGATGTTAGTACCAATCTAGTAAAGTCATGCTATACGGGCTGTGCATGGAATGGAGACTAGGCGTACGGGTAACATATTCAGCAGTGCCAAAGAACTTAGTCCCGTTCAGCTGGAACATGGTGACCGAAATGCGAGCATTGTTTGGGTTTGGCACGTCCATCCATTGAATAACTTTAAACTCCCCCTCAACCATAACAATATTCGAGCTAAAATCGGTTGTTGATTCGAACGCGGGAGGATAAATGAAGGCGACATCCGAAATGGCAGGACGAGCAAGGAGTGCCAAAAGTGAAAAAGAGAGTCGCAGACGCATTCTGGCAAGGATGCACTCCGTAAAGAGGAGCTATCTATCTATGACTGTCAGTCACAGTGGGAAGATAATCTACAACCTAGAAGAATGTGTGTAGACAAAAATGAGAAGCGGAGAAGTAGGCTAAAAGGACGGTGAGTAGGATTTGAGGACATGAACGGAGGGCCAAAGTTCAGAGCCATGATGTGCCAATGCTGCCATCAGACTAAAGATAGGGGGATTTTATTTGTGTGAGAAGTTGCACCAACTGGAAGCAAATGTTGGTTAAAAACCAACAGGTCCCTTGTCATATACCCTGCCTCCTTTTTCTTGCTAAGTAATGGCCACACTGAGCATTAATGCGGAAAACTGAGTGGCCGGAGCCTTAACCTGACACAATTGAGATCGCTGTTCCCTCACTTCGAAAACTAATGAATCTCTCTAGCTCTTAATTTAACCTTTTCGACCAAAAGTCTCAAAGATATAAAGTGTTCAGGTAAGATCGGTTGGAAGAATGATTCATGCGCACCCGTACGCCAACCCTTGACCCCCCAGCCCTTGTAAAAATGAAAGCGGCCAGCGTAAGTCCAAGGGTCTGTATCAAGTTCGCGTATGGCCTAAGTAAAGTAGCTGGTTGATTTTATTTTAATCCAGTCATTGCCACGCTGCTACCGATGCTTTTTAGCGTTGGTAGCGTAGGTGGTATTATAGTCGCTATAGTTTAATATGTCACCAACTGCATTGGCTACTCATTATGCGCACTTTCTAAAAGCTATTATTTATTGATTTTACCGCTTTTAATGTTTGGCTTATTGTGCTTTCCACTATACTATTCTTGTTGTTTTTAAAAACTTTTTCGATTTGTACACCAACATTAAAAACTAAATACAACCATTTTGTTAGTTTTTTGAATTACAGTTTTTTCATCTTTAGTTCTGTATTCAAACTTAGTAAGCGCCTAACTAAAATTTGATGATTTGTAACAAAAAATGATATTTACAAAAAAGGAGGGTGACAGTAGTCAAAGTGAGGCGCAAGTCAAACGTTAGGGGGTCGGCGCGTATGCGAAAAGGTGGGGCGCGTAAGCTAAAAAAAGGGGCGTGAATAATTCTTTATTGGTTGATAAAAGGAAAACAAACATTTGCGGGGCCAAGTTCGCTTTCCGCTGTTGGATCTTGCTTGGCTACCCTGTACTTTCTCTCTTTTTAACACATTCACTTGTTCACCTTTATATTTTTGTACTGGCATATACTTCACACCTTCTTACTTTATTTCACTTTTCTTGTTTCTCTATATTGTTATGTCTTAAGTCACTATAGGCCAAACGTTGTACTGATGTTTCTCTTGAAGCGGTACTCGGCGTTAAAGTTATTCAGCGCCGCCACCGTCATTGCCCTAGTCCTCATTTTCTTCTTCCCTTTATACATCTGGCCCGTCATTGACGAAAAAACCACCCCTACCCCAGATTTGCCGTCTCGAACAACGACATCCGCTCTTAAGACAACGCCCTTAGTGACAGCGATCCCAGAGAGGATATGGTACAAACTCGGCCCTCGCGGGGTGACCAAGAAAGCACAAGGATGGATTGATTCTTGCCTTCACAAAAACCCCACCTACAAATTTGAATTCATGACAGACCTCTCGGGTGACGCCTACGTAAAGGAGAAATTCTCACACCGCCCAGATATCGTAGAAGCCTTCCTCGCGCTCCCATTCCCTATTCTCAAAGCGGATTTCCTCCGCTACCTGCTCCTCTTCAACGAAGGCGGGATCTATAGCGATCTCGACGTCTCGTGCGAGGATACACCAATCCGCGACTGGGTACCGGCGCAATACAAAAAAGACGCTAGTGTTGTTGTGGGGTGGGAGTTTGATGTCGGCTGGAAAGGGCCTTTTGTGCGGCAGTTTGCGACTTGGACAATCATGGCGAGACCAGGGTCGCCCCACATGTCGATGGTGCTGGACGATATCCTGGAGGCTTTACGAGAGAAGACGAAGGAACACAACACTACGATAGCAGACATGACATGGAGCATGGTCGGCGACGTGGTCGATTTGACGGGCCCGAGGAGAATGACGCGGGGCATTCTCAAGAGCTTGAAAGCAATGCTCGGGGATAAGTTTAGTGAGAGCGATATCGCTGCGCTCTCTGAGCCGAAATTGGTTGGTGATGTATTGATTTTACCGGGGTATTCGTTTGCCTTGTCTTCGAATCATTATAAACCTGAAGATACGCAAGGGCCAGCGTTGGTTACGCACCATTATGATGGGAGCTGGAAGAATGATCACGGTGGGGAAACGGCAGATCCGGTTCCTTAGCATGCAGTTCTTGGGGATGCGGGGAAGGTAATATAAATAGAACTCTGTAAAATAGTACGGAGTATTTGCATCGAGTCAGAAAATATATAGTCGGAGTGAAAGGACTTCAGAATCAGCTATCTCTATACAAAACTTGTGTGGCATGGTCCAGGGTCATAAAATATACAACTAGTATAACGATAGTAAAGAAAAAGAGAAGAATGTTTTTTATATATAGCCACGTACCCAAAATCAAGAGAGAAGGGGGAGCTCCAGTCACTTAAAAAAGGAAAATAGAAAAGAAAGCAAAGGCATTGGTCGCATCTGCGTTTTCTTAGGGACTTTTCTTTGGAGTAGCGTACTTGGATTGAATCCTGAGGATGGAAAGGTAAGGTAGCGGAGATCTCTTCCTAGGGGAGTGATCCCGCTGCCTCATCAGAGTCGCCCCCTCTTCTAGTGTCCATGGAGCACGCTTCTTGGAAGCGTCGACTTGAAATTGCGTATCGTGGAATGTGCGATAGTAGTATGAGCTATTCGAGGCTGTTTTGACGGTTGGTCGTGGTTGTTATTACACAATGCTTTAAATGGAACAGACCGTTCAAGGTGTTCCAAAACACTGACCAGATGAAACTCAAGATTGAAAGTTGTGTTGATCCCGATCCTGGTGCTTTTGAGGGAGCCACGGTGGGGCCGCTCCCGGTGGACCGCAGCCAGCTCAGCGACTCCGTCGTAGTAGAGGGACCCCGGGAAGGGTGTTGGGTACATAGTTGCTCATCAACTGTAGAGTTTCGAGCACGAGCACGCATAGTCTTGGGTTGCGCGTCGCCTCTCGGTGTGGCCGTAGGTGGTGAGCGGCGGGGTTATTTGACATAGGGCGTCGCGCCGTGTTGACGGGAGGTCCTCAAGACCTTCGTCGCAGAGTGGCAATGGTAGTCTCCCTCGTTTTGCTTGCCGTATGTCCTCACCTTCGTCGTCGACAGAATTACAATCGAAATCCTCGCCCTCAGGATTATCTGAGTCGTCCTCTTCCTCTGCATTATGGGGGGATCCCTCCATAGTCGACTCATTGAGCTCTTAATCCTCTCCTTCTCGATCAATCTCTTCTTCATGCTCCTGCCGTTGTTGTATCTGTCTCCCCCGTCGCTCCTGCTATCTTGTCCTCTTCCTCTTCCACATCCTACGACCCCTCCCATCATCTCTCCGTCGCTTGTTGGCCAGCAGAATACTCTTTCTCGCCATCGTCTGAGACCTCGATTCGACTAGCATCTATCTTTCCTCTTCGTGTTGCAATAGCTGAGAAGAGTGACGGAGCTGGAGAGCCAGGTGTGACAGCCATCCCTGGCTTCTCTTGTTCTTCAGATGCCAGTAGAATATCCTTTTCTGGTTTAGAGAAGCTGTCGCCTTCCTGCTCCAAAAGAAATGAGCGCCCCCAGTCGTCAACCCAGCGCTCGTCCCCAATATCCCGCCATTCGGACGAGCCAGCCGACTTGCTTAGCGTAGATGCAGGCTTCGCGCCGTTATTGGTTGAGAAGGATCGGAAATGGAGGCAGTATCAGAACCAGGATCAAGGCGAACGTCATCTTCAAGAATCGCCGGTCTGTCTGTAGATCGTCATCAGTCTTTTTTCAATAGTGTGACGGAGCGGATGCCTCTATCTCGAGTGCCATCAACACTGTTTGTCCTATCCACAATCTCAGGCTCTTGCGCTGGCTCTCGCGCTGGCTCTTGCGCCTCTAGCATTTCCTCGGCACTGCCGAGAAACTGTGCAAACTTTTTGTATGATATGTTAATTCCCGTGGAGTTTCCGAAGTCAATTTGGTCGATATTTCATCAGCAGTGAGAGCGTCGAGATTGAGACAAAGGATGCTTGTCGAACTGTCAAAATATCCATTGACAGCCCGAAATAACTTTGTAAGGTCAGTATGAACTCCGTGTGCATAGAGGATAAGGCGTTTCTGTTGCGGGGGTATTCAAAAGAACATTCCGTTTGCGTACGTGTGGTTTTGAGTAGCATGCGGTGAGAAGAGCGTAGTGAATTCGGCACGGCATGAGGTTCAGTTGCAGAGAAATATCCGCCTATATCCAACCCGCGTCGAAGTAAAGAGTCTGGATTTAAACCTATCGTCGCGTGTGCACTGTTTTACTTGGAGTTTTGAGTGTTGACACTGAGTAGTAGGATGCTTAATCGCCGAAAACACTGGGAAAGCGGCGTTCGGAACATTAAGTAGTCATTGGCCCAGATGTTTGGATAAGTGGAACCTTCTGACCCGCGCACGGGCAATAGAAATGTAGGTTCTTTTAGCCATGTACTGTACAAAGTATGACGGCTGCCATACAGCGTCCAAGCACTGCTTTCTCAGGGGGTCGATGTGGATTTGAATTCTTTAGAGGCCCAAGGTCTCAGAAGGTGGGACTGTGGCTTCAACATCATTGGACCTCTATGAGCTACCCATTTAAACAGCTTACTCACGCACCAGGAGTGCTTTGGAGAACCCCTGGTGTGGCTTAACGCCAGCGGGACGGCAAACCAATTCACCTGTATCTGATCCTGACGCTTCACCACGTATTTGAACCATCGTATTTGAATCTATAAATCACTCTTGTCGGTCTTTATGTCAGAACCATACAACCTCATACAACATATTCTGTTTTTAAGTCTCAACCTCCCGCCAATAATATATATATATATATATATATATTTTTTTTTTTTTTTTTTTCTTTGGGAGTGACATATCAGTCTCAATACAAACATTAAAGCAAAACATGACCGACGATCACAGGGATCTGCCGTTCAAGCCACTGACAGGATCGGGCCATCGGACTTGCACCCCCTTTTCTCCCAGAAACCCCAAGAAACGCCACGCTAAAAGCCATCGCAAGCCGCTAGAGGGGTAAATCTGTTTCTCATGCCTGTGATTATTTCAGGCTCTTGATCCATAAAGGAGCCCTCAGCATCTTCTTTCTGAACCTCAACTGATATGCCAAACGCCTGAGATGGCCCAAAATGAACACACTCTTGTTGCAGTGACCATCGGGTTCCTGGTCAGCACCGTGATACTCGTCTCTTTGAGAACTTACACGAGATTCAAGATCTCTAAAGCTAACGGTTGGGATGACGTTCTGATGCTACTCTGTCTGGTTTGTGCTCCGTGATGCCAGTTACCGCTCCTTTTAAACGCTAATGACCAATGCAGGGTATTTACATTACTATGGCAGTACTAATAATTCTCGGATGCAAGGCTGGGATAGGCCAGGAAGCCCATAACTTGCCTCTTGCCCAAGTCAACCGTATAAAGGTTCATAAAATATTCTCCACTTCGTTTAATCAGCAACTGAAATTTTTTGAACAGTATACCCTGTTCATTAAAGTAACCTATATTCTTCTCACCAGTATGGTTAAAGCCAGCATTGGGGCCAGCCTTCTCCGCATCATGCAATCCCGAGCGTATAGCTACGTAGTTTGGGCTGCGCTGGTAATTGTCTTAGCTCTCTGTGTATCTGTTATTAGCATCAACCTTTCAGTCTGCATACCAACATCCTACATCTGGAACAGGGCGGACCCTTTAGCGAAAGGGACCTGCAGAGATCGTCGTATTATCATTGATGCAGGATATGCCCTATCTGCTGGAACAGTATTTCTGGATATACTCTTTGTGATTATCCCATACTCGCTGTTATGGAATCTCCAATTACAGACACACGTTAAAGTTACTGCAATGCTCGTCATGAGCCTAGGGATATTGTAAGTTACGGCCAATTTATTATCTTGGCTACTAATAATATTTCAGTGCTTCTATTGCCACAATAATTCGGCTCAGATTTTTCATCAAATCAAGTAACACTACTTACCGCCTCCTTTGTACGCCCACAACGCATATGCATTGATTTCAATCTCATATTTCTTTCCAGATAACATGTTTGGTCTACTAACATGGTCTGTTGTCGAGGCCGGGATGGGTATCGCTGCAGCATGGTATGTACCTTGGAGTAATTCTTCCTTCATTGAGATATTACTAATCAGGAGAACTTAAGCATAATGACTTTACGTCCACTAGCTCGCAAGCTACGCATTACGGGTTCCTCAAACTCCCATTCTCCAGGTGGCTATAGAAATTCAACCCATGTCAGGTCAGTGCGAATTCAAGATTGGCCAGCGAGCCCAAGTAATGTGGTAGAGGGGGATGCAAAGAATTTGGGAGCGGGTTACGGAAGTGAGGAGGAGATCTTGGGTATGGGGATTATAACGACGTCCGACTCTGTAGCCACCGAATCGCGAGCTGCTGTGTGAGACGATTAAGAACGTCGTATATGGCTAGACTAACCTACTTCACCTGTCTGTGCACACCTCAGAAGGTTCCACAAAACTATGCATTGTAACTAATGACTATTTAATGATCCAGCGCTGTTTTTCTGCTCATTTTTGCACTACGCACTTCGAATTCAGCATGGATCAGGCATTATACTCCGTGCTGACTCCTAAAACTACACGAAAACAGTGCACACACAATGATTCGAGGGCGATCTGGAGCACCCTGATGTTGCGTTGTGCGCAGCCCCAGGCCCAACGTACAGGTTGGAGACCCTAACACTGTCTAACCGCAAACTCTTTTTCGAGGCCATTCGTTGCATGCCGGAAAAGCCGGCTAACGGAATTCTGGCAGGACTCAAAGCTTCAAGTGCTTGTTATAGAGCGGTGATGCATGGTGGCCGAGCCCGCAGGGGACATTTTCATAGAGTCTGCCAACGAAGTCTTGCCTTTTGAACGGATGGGTGAGACTTGGAAATTATCATGCATATATATTCAACAAAGTAGATCATGGCATTAAAGCCTGGTTTTCTGTAGGGCCAATACTCTGAGTTCTTCCTCCTACCACTCGTGACAATAAACACGTTATTTTCGTTTTAGCTTTTTATTTAAAAATATAGCGCTAACAAATTCCAAAAATACACATTTAGGCTGAAAGTCATTGCAGCTCTCAATAACAGACTTATTTTAAAGCGTGAAGTAAGGCTCCAAAGGACATAGCGCTCCTTTAAACGCATCAATTGGTAGAGATTGGCAAATAGGAGTACAGCCAAACCTCAATATATTGGAACTCGTTATATCGGAAACCTCCACATATCGGAGTGAACCTCTGGAACGCCAGGGTTTAAATGGCTATATCAGAACTTGTTATATCGGGAACCTCTACATATCGGAACACTAACGTGGAACCGAGGCTTCTGATATATCGAGGTTTGACTGAACTTCAAGAAATTTCTTCTATATAACCATAACTGTTGGAATGCATGTACGTAGCTTCACGCGTTCCATATCGCGGAGATTGTGAGTTTTCTACCATCTATATAACTACCTGGCAATAGGCCGTAGCTTAGAATGAATGAACAAATACCAGAACCACACAAGCAAGAGCGTAGTCACAGCTACTACGCCTTTTGCTACATGGTAGGTATTCCGACAATAACCCTAACTAGCTGTTGTAGTGCTGCCGCTAGATTTGAAAAACAGCAACCTAGCGAACCGAATGCCGCTTTGTTACTGACTATCTAGCATCAAACGCTCAATTTATGCGGCATGCAGGCACCAGAGTTAACACAGTATGGCTAGGCTGTGAGACTTTTGTAAGCAGTTTCGCCGATTTCCCTTACTGGTTGTTTGCAGCCATGTAAGAAGTCTCCAGAAACTTGTAGACACACCATGTTAACTATATTAGCGCTCTTCTATCCCGAATATGTCAGATGCTGAAGCAAGTCTTCTCCTTGGCCTAATCTCGTCTGCCATTATAATCCTCCAACCTACTCACCAAGTTTACGACGCTGTCGAGGATGGATAGGGCCTCTCTTAAAAGTTCAAGAAGTCAGCATCAAAACTTCCCCTTATCTCGAAGTTGCTCGAAAAAGCCGAAAAGTATATCGACTCCGTAGCGTACGAGGCTAAAGAGCGGTTTTCAAGTCTACCATTGAAACCGGTAAACTTCAGGTAACACGCTTGCAAGAGTTGTTTACAAAATTCATGCGTGAAAACGATGATTCCAGGTTGGATCGGCATGTGAAAGCTGTTCGGACAATCGGAAATGGCGGTCGCGTGGAGAAGGGGCATTCTTGACACGGTGCAACTTATTGCAAGAGAGTTCCTCAAAGTCACAACACCAAGATCAAAAGAGCTATTAGCAACGGCTATCGAGGATGTATCAAAAATGGAGCTTTTGTTGCTTCACGGTTTTGGGTATATGCCTGCATTTATAACCTTGTTATAAGCAATCAAAATGTAACGACTCAAGTATAGGTCACGACAATCGAGTGGGAGGCTCTGACAGTGTGATACACAGCTTGAATTGTATGGAATAGCCAAAGGGCTGCAAATCATTTGAAAAGAGAAGATAGAAAAAGGAGTTAGCCAAGTCAGGCGGAGAGTAATTAGGTGTCTGAGGCTCCCAACACAAAACAACGGCTAATAGTTCATTAGTACTGATACACTCTCAAACTTGTAGTTATTACAGAAAGGATTTGTAGCCAATTAAAAAATAATAGTAAACCACAAATAAGTTCCAACCAGGTGGTGAATCTCTTAACATATGTAAACAAATGCTAATTTATTCGAAAAGCGGAAATATATTTTGCTTTTTCTTATCTTATACTGTTCACGTATTAGCCTAGGCCCTTGCCGTTATCTGGGGATACAGAGATTAATTACAACACTACGTTGTATAATAGTAAATTTTGGGATCACTCAAAAATATATTAATGACTCATAAGCTTCCCGTAACCCTCCCAAAAGGAGGAGCCAAGCCGCCCGACAACCACCTTTAATGCTTCTATTCACCAATCATTCATTAGAATTTTGAAGGCAGAATTCACATGCCTAGCTCATAGTACCGAAATAATTTTGTTAGTGAGCGAGGTAACACCTTCATCGCCAAGTTCAAGAACGCACTATTTGCTATAATAAACATGAATTGGAACTTGCAGAGGAAGGGTTTGAGATGAATGATAAAGGATAAGAGGAAGTGAGATATAGCATGTTCCAGTGCAAATGGGTTTCTCTAAATACACACCGGTAAGAAATTTAACTCTGTTAAATCTCGCCCGCTGTCTTGCTTCTTTACGTTTATGTCGCTACTGTCCCAGCGAACCTTGCTTTGTACACTTTTGTCTACCAATTCAGTCTATCAATCACTATTGCCCGAGGTCCCTGCTCCGAGCTGCTGTTCGAACCGCCCTTGACTAATATCATATTCCATCTCACTCTGTTGATTGTCACCTCCTTCACTCATTTCCCGCTAATCACTGTCACTGAACTGATCATAGTTGTCCGCATCGTCCCCTCCATTGTCTTGACTGTCGTTGTCATCATCATATCCCCCATTGTCCTGACTGTCATCATTATCATCATCTCCCCCATTGTCCTGACTGTCATCATCATCATTGTCTCCCCCATTGTCTTGACTGTCGTTGTCATCATTATATCCCCCATTGTCCTGACTGTTATCATCATCATTGTCTTCCCCATTGTCTTGACTGTCATCATCATCATCATCTCCCCCATTGTCCTGACTGTCATCATCATCATCATTGTCTTCCCCATTGTCCTGACTGTCATCATCATCATCATTGTCTTCCCCATTGTCCTGACTGTCATCATCATCATCATTGTCTTCCCCATTGTCTTGGCTGTCGTTGTCATCGTCGTCTCCCCCATTGTCTTGACTGTCATTATCACTATCGTTCCCCCCATTGTCTTGACTGTCGTTGTCATCATCATATCCCCCATTGTCCTGACTGTCATTATCATCATCATCTCCCCCATTGTCCTGACTGTTATCATCATCATTGTCTTCCCCATTGTCTTGACTGTCATCATCATCATCATCTCCCCCATTGTCCTGACTGTTATCATCATCATTGTCTTCCCCATTGTCTTGACTGTCATCATCATCATCATCTCCCCCATTGTCTTGACTGTCGTTGTTATCGTCGTCTCCCCCATTGTCTTGACTGTCATTATCACTATTGTTACCCCCATTGTCTTGACTGTCGTCATTATTGTCGTCTCCCCTATTGTCTTGACTGTCGTTGTCATCATTATCTCCCCCATTGTCCTGACTGTTGTTGTCATTATCGACTTCATCGTCCTCTCTATTGTCCTGACTTTCGTTGTCCTCATCTTCCCTCTCATTGTCTTGACTGTCGTTGTCCGTATCATATCTCCTATTGTTTTGACTGTCGTTCTCCTCATTATCTCCCCCATTAGTTTGGCTGTCATCGTCCTTATCATCTCTCCCATTGGCTTGACTGTCGTTGCCCTCATCTTCCCCTCCATTATCTTGACTGTCATCTTCCTTATCATCGCCTTCCCCATTGTTCTCTCCATTGTCTTGACTGTCGTCGTCCTTACCGTCCCCTCTCTTGTCTTGACTATCGTTTTCATCATCATCGTCTCCCTCATTGGGCCGGTCCTCATCCTTATTACTCCCTCCTTTTACATCCTCATCACTATTTTCCCGTTCGTTATAGTCACTTTGTATTTGCATACCTTCATCACTCGCCTGACCCCCACCACCACCCATTTCTTGCCCATCATCAGTACCCGCTTCATTTTCATCCTCGTCACTCAGCTGGCCGACATCAATATTCGTTTGACGCTCATTATCACGCTGGTAAAGCTCATTATCCGCATCGTGCTCTTCACCAGTGTCATCGTCATTGCCGCCGTTGCCATCATCATCATCATCATCATCATGACTATTGCCCTCATCATAGCTACTAAGGCGATCGTCGAGGTTGGTAACAATTCTCTCCTTGTCAGTTTGAATACCCGCTTCAAACCCTGAAGATGCGTCTAACGGAGGCGTGTCAGAGGCAAACGACGCACGTTTAGAAATGCCACTGTGCCGATCTATAGACTTTGCATCGGTGTGATTTTCCTTAACGAGCGAATCTTGGGGTTCTCTCATCAAGCTCACCCCGACCCCTACACCCGCACCAACTGCCAACCCTGTCATGACTGCTGCTCCAGCCTTCCGGGTAGGCGAGATATACCCTTGATTGACGCCAGGAGTGGCATCCCCCGGAGTTTCATTATTAGGGCTCTTAGTAAAAGTTTTCTCTGGAGACGTGGCCCCTGGCCCTGTGCGTCCTGGCTCTGTGTTACCCGGATCATTTCCAGTAAGAGGCTTCTCTGGAGGAGTAGCACCCGGATCTATGTTTCCTAGAGTGCCGTTGCCAGGATCATTCCCAGTAGAAAACCGAGAGTTTTCCGGCGCTGTTGCCGGATCTACAGTCCCCGACGCTATTGCCGGGTCTATAGTTCCCGGCGCTGTTTCTGGATCTACAATCCCTGGCACTGTTGCTGGATCCACAGTCCCTGGGGTTGTTGTTGGGTCTATAGTTCCTAGTGCTGTTGCTGGATCTACAGTTCCTAGTGTTGTTGCTGGATCCACAGTCCCTGGGGTTGTTGCTGGATCCACAGTTCCTGACGTTGTTGTTGGATCTATAGTTCCTAGCACTGTTGCTGGGTCTATAGTCCCTGGCGTTGTTGCTAGGTCTATAGCTCCTGGCGCCGTTGCTGGATCTACAGCTCCTGGCACTGTTGTTGGGTCTACGGTTTCTGGCACTGTTGTTGGGTCTACGGTTTCTGGCACTGTTGTTGGGTCTACAGCTCCTGGCACTGCTGTTGGGTCTACAGCTCCTGGCGCTATTGTTGGGTCTACAGTCCCTGACACTGTTGCTGGATCTATAGCCCCTGGCGCTGTTACTGGATCTATGGCTCCTGGCGCTGTTGCTGGATCTACGGTTACTGACGCTGTTGTTGGGTCTATGGCCCCTGGTGCTGTTGTTGGGTCTACAGTTCCTGACGCTGTTGTTGGATCTACAGCCCCTGGCACTGTTGTTGGGTCTACGGTTTCTGGTGCTGTTGTTGGGTCTACAGTCCCTGGCGCTGTTGTTGGGTCTACAGTTCCTGGCACTGCTGCTGGATCTATAGCTGGCTCTGTTGCTGGAGTGTTGTTGGTTGGACCATTCCCAGTAGGAGGCGTACTCTCAGGGGGGCGTAGGTTTGAGAGGAGTACCGCTAGGTTTCGTCGGGGGATTCTCAGGAGGCTGGATCTCGCCCATGTTATTACTGGGACGCTTTACCTTAGACGGCGTGCCTATGGAATGCTCCTCCCCTTTATGCATGCGTTTGTGGGGCCTGCCCTTCGTAGAACCCTTTTCCTTGATAAGCTTTCCCTCCACTTGACTCTTTTTGTCATGGAGGCTGCTAGCAATCCTTTCCTTGATAGACTTTCCCTCTGCATGGCTCTTTTTTGTCATGTGGGCTGCTAGCAATTCTTTCCTTGATAGACTTTCCCTCCGCATGGCTCTTTTTGTCATGTAGGCTGCTAGCAATCCTTTCCTTGATAGGCTTTCCTTCTGCATGGCTCTTTTTGTCATGTAGGCTGCTAGCAGCCCTTTCCTTGATAGGCTTTCCCTCCACATGGCTCTTTTTATCATGTAGACTGCTAGCAGTCCTTTCCTTGATAGGTATTCCCTCCACATGGCTCTTTTGTCAAGTCGGCTGCTAGCAGTCTTTTCCTCGACAGACTTTTCCTTAGCGGGATCTCCTTTGCCAGGCTTTTCCTTGGTAGGCATTTCTATTACAGGTTTGTTCTTGACGGGCTTTTCTAACATAGACCTGTCTTTTATAAACTGCTCCTTGATAGGCTTGCCCTTCACAGACATGTCCTTCAGATCCCTGGCCGCAAGAGACATTTCTTTCGTACCCTTGTCCTCAACAGCCTTGTGCTCAAGAGGTTTCTGAAAGTAAGACTTGTCGTCGGAAGGCTTGCTCTTAGAGGTCTTGGCACCGGAGAGCTCTTTGCTAGTGGGCTTGGTGCTTCCTGTCTTGGCTGATGAGAACGGCTTAGTTGATAGCTTATGGGTAATAGAATCCATGAACTTGGAGTCGGCCACAACAACTGATCTCTCTCCTCGGCCGGCTGGCGCCAAAAGCGAGACAAGCTTGGATGATCCCGACGATGACCCAGGTCCTGAGAAGACCAGCTTGTCCTCGACATGAGCGGCTTTCTTCCCGAGCAACTGCTTTAGTGGTAGATGAGATGCAGACACCATTTTGTGGTCGGTAGCCTCGGCGCGACGCTCATAGTCCGCCAGAGTCAATGTTGTTATCGGACTGTCAAATGGAATCGGATCGTGCCGGCACCAGTTCTTGGTGTAGATGGAACGAGCAGTCGTTTTTGGTGGCGGCGACTTCGCTTTGGCGGTGGCTTGTGACTCTGTCTTCAGGTCTGATGCAATTCCTGGTGCAATTACCGTAAGACTATGCGGCAATTCTTGTTCTGGCTTTTGTCGTTATCATAATATTAGCAAAGTGGAATTGCGATTTGGTTGCGGTTCTACTCACAGCTTGCTTGGGGACCGAGTTACTTGCTACTGACCGCATCAGACCGAGGGCATTACCTCCCGGACCCAAATTTCCGATAGGCTCAGTCCCAGAATTCAGTAATTGCAGCAGATCGGACGGCTCTGATGCGCCGGTGGCCTTATCCTTTTTGCTCTTGCTCGTTGAGACTATCTTCGTATTCGCCGCAGATAAAGTTTTCTTAGTAGACTTTTCTACTGGGACTGCGGTTAATGGCTCTCCCGTCTTGTCGATGAGATTTATATCGGCTTTTGCAGAAGGCGTCTTTTTTGTTGAAGACAGATTTTTCTTAGCAGGCTTCATCACCGGCGCTGCACTTGATGTCCCTCCATTTTTTCAACGAGAGCGACATCAATTTTGGCTGAGGTAATGTTTTTCGATATCGCAGATGAGATGGATGTCGGGCGCTTTTTCACCCCATGTAGCTTGGAAGGCTCATGGGGCTTCGCAGTGACAATGGTGCTAGGACTGGCTGTATTTTCAGTACTAGTCAAGGCCTTTGAGGGTAGTAGTTTGTGCTTCACAGGTTCTTGTCCCACTTTATCCTTCTCGGTGACTATAGCATCGATTTTGGATATCTTCCTATCAGGCGAGGCTGCGTTCGCTGTCGAGGAAGATGACTTCTGAGCCTTGGGCTCGGCTTTCCGAAGCGCTGGGGAAAAAGCTGTTCCATTCCTCTCTACAATCATGGAATCGCTTACTGCCCTTTTTTCTGCAATAGGGTCCCATCCCTTGCGAGATGTAGTTGATCGATGTAGAAAGGCTTGCGCTGCTCTTGTAACCACTGCCATGCCTCTTTGGCGCCCGCAACCCGAGGTATATTAATTACGCTAGGCCGTGTGATGAGATGAGGTGCGATATTTCTAGATAGGGGCGAGACTTGAGGGAAGCCTTCGGTCCCAGCTTGGTACAATTGCAGGCATACCTCCGCCGACTGTGTTGTATCTAACCATCGTGCTGGGGGCACTAAGGTGGTGAGGGGATCCAGGGACTGGTTCTCCTTGTTGCTGCTGGTACTGGTCTTCAGGGTTGAGAACGTGGACCAGTAGACGAATCCATCTGGCACAACGAGGTCAAGGCAATTTTTGCAGAGCTTTCCCGTGTCTAGAAAGCTGATTCTGGCCTCTGAACTGGTGTCATGAAAGAATCCAAGACGACTCGGGTACCGGTGTTGGCTTTGAATATCATTGACTTTGTACTTTGCGGTGTGTGAACAACCGAGACCGCGGCCATTGAGGTGGGCAGAAACCCATTCGGCCGAGCCTGGAGCTGGGACTTGAAGTTCTGCCATCTTTCTCTTTTTCTATCACTATCTCTTGCACTTTGGTGAATGGAAAGCTCCTAAAATCTTGGGCAAGACGGATGCATAGTCTACAGTTCATAGTTATTTGACTGCTGAAACGAGTGACTCTTTTCCAATTATAGCACCTAACAATATGGTTGCAAGAGGGGACCCCAAGGTTTTCATGGCCATAGTGCTGGGCTTCAAGAGCCCGCAAGGCTCTGACGGCTGAGTTCTCTGTCTTACCAAGCATGCATCCAAGCGAACCAGCTTAATACAGCTGTCCAATTACATTGACGCGGAATAAAACCATTTCCAGCAGTGGCCACACAATACAGGTACAAAGCATGAAAGTACCTCTAATACAGCATTTTCCCCACGCTTCTACCAATGAGGCTACGGGAGGAAGTTTTGGGGGCCACATGTAAGCGCTGCATGGGTTGCATCACATATGCGTCTGCATCTGTTACAGTAGTTCTCGGGCGTCTTCATTACACATGACCCTAGGCTAGAAGGATTCAGCCAGTTTCGGCGATTTTAACTTGTCAGAGCCTCTTCAGTCGCATAAGGCTCTGAGTTGAGATACCTCGCTCCCCCTGGGGATACAAACTAGGCTGTTTTTCAAAAGGCACTTGCTATTTTCCATATTGGTACTCAGCTGCGTTCAAGAGTGCAAAAGTTGAAAAGTCGGCTTTTCACTGCAATCATAAGTGCACGACTGAATCTTCTATTGAGTTTCATGATGGACTCTCCGTCCACCAGCACGGCAAGCGCTGTGTCATCTGTCCGTACAAGGGCTTCATCAACTTTCGCAATCAGCACTACATCGACCCCTATGACTAGTCCACCGACAAGTCCCCCGAAGTACCCAGTTCAAGATTCTCTCAAGCTAGAGTCTCTCTGGCCAGCTCCAGTCAATCCAACATCAGTCGTAATACTCATGCCCTCATCATGCAAGCTACAGATAACGACCGCGACTGGGCCAAGCAGCTCATGATACAGCACTGCATGAACAACAACAAAGGCCGGATACCGTCGTCCGGCGCTTTCACGTACAAAGAAGCTACTGCCGTCCTTACCAAAATCGCTGAGGGAGTCATACCAAATGCGACCCCGGGTCTAGTTCAGGCTTTGATTAACTGCGACGCCGACGTCTGCTTAGCACGACGCAAAAGTAACAGTCTGTTCAAGGCTATGCGGAGCAAGGACCAGGATGATATTCGTGGCAATCTGCTTGAGAAAGCGGTCCATCACTGCTCAGTCGATATATTGATGCTCCTAGTGATGAAAGCTGATGATACCGCCCTCAATCAAGCTCTTCCAGCTGCCATCGCTGAGAACGAGGTCGAGAAGGCAAGGGTTCTGCTTGCGAGGGGCGCTGATGCATCACCATTATGCAACGGATTCCTGAATGTTGTCGATACTGGGTCGGACGACATGGTCGACGCCTTGACGGGCAACATCAAAGGCTCTTGCCAATTATGTCGCGACAGGGGTCTTGTCCGGGCAGCAGCATCTGGACAGGCAAACAAAGTCAGCAAGCTGTTGCAGAAAGGCGCAAATCGAGCCTTCAACGGCGCAGCTGCACTTAGAGCCTCCATCAATGCTGGATGGGAGGACATTGCCGCGGATATCGTGTCTCACAAAGGGGTGGGGCTGGATCTGGACTTGCTGGACTTGGCGGTGGAGAAGCCTACGCCAAAGCTCAGTATCAGGCACTTGAGGCATGTCTACGGGCAGGAGCTCATGGGCCTACTACCAATACGATACTGGTCCATGCCGTCGAGCACGGGCAGTATGAGCTTGCCGACTCTCTCGTCCGGTATGG